>CATIWC010001710.1:0-384803 GCA_948472305.1 Vicia faba
GGTGTGGTGGAGTATAAATGATTTGCATCCAAACTTTAATGAGTATGTCGTAGACCAATATCATGACATCTTGTCCCACACCATCCTCTTTTAAAATTTGCTTCATCCATAGTAATTACGAACCACTACTCCCTACAACAATGTATTAAGCTTCATCAGAAGATAAGGTCACATTGATTTGCTTCTTGCTGGCCCAATATTTTATGTTGTTGACTAAAAGGAAGCATCCATATGAAGTACTCTTCTTATCACTTATAATATCATCACCATAAGTGTAACTTATCATAAGGTTCTTCTTGTCTTTCACACAAACTTCCTCCAACAGCTGAACAACTTCTTCAAAATGTCAAAACTTCTTTTGAAAACTTACTTTCAATTCCAATCCTCTTGTGACAAAAACACTTTCTCTTCATCCTACTTTCCTCATAATAGAAGGACACTTTGATTATGAGAATTGAAATTTTGCTCCTCAGCATGTGGAAGATGTCGAAGGCAGTGTTGGAATAATACTGGTCCAACGAGTTACATAAGTATGACAGTAACACTTGTATAATATGATGGAGCAGAAAAATAGTAAATAACACAAGTAATTGGTAAATAGATTTGATGCAACCCGAACTTATGTCTAGAGGGCTGGGTTCAAACCTAAGAAAGGAAATTCACTATTAGTAGTGTTTTGGACTGACCCAATGACTAAAATTGGCTCAATCTACTTCTGCCTCCAAAATGGCCCAATAACTCTGGCCCATCAGCTCTGGTCTCTGTCGCGCATGCCTGATTGATCGATCCCCAAGCACAATGACACTAAATCGCTTCTAGTCTTATGCCTTCCTATTACGGCAGCTCCCTCTCTGATCTGCTTGCTACATGTTGAGTAAACAACCAGACTAGCGCTTAAAACAGGTATGTCTGTCATCTCATCCTTGCTCGGAGCAACGATTAATTACAGGCACGACTGCCCATTTTGACCAGATACTGGCAGTTATCTATTGTGATACGGTGGTAGAACTGACTTGAGGGTTTTGCGTTTTATCGCAAATGTTGCGGTTTAGCAAGAGTCGCCACCGACTTTTCTTTTATCCAAAAGGAAAGGTGAAAAAGCACAGGAAAGACCTTTGGGATTGTTTCTTGAGTTTGGGGGGTAGGTTATGAAAAGGGGGAGGTATTAGCACCCTTTTCATCCATGGTTATCCATGGGCTCTTAGTTACTTGCTGGATCACTTGCTTTTGTTTGAAATTATGCTTTGTGTGGTTTTTGAAAGTATTTTGTAAAGAGGCCATTGTTTAGGCAATCTTTGTAATGATTCTCGTTCGTAAGAATGTATACAAAGATGTTTGATCTTTTGAAAATGTTTTTAATGTTTGTAAGATGTTTGAAAATGTGTGTGTTTGTTTTTTTTTTAAATAGCAAGGATGTTTATTTTAAAGTGGAGCAAGTAATTAGGAGCAATTTACCTACTCAAATGTCTTTCTTGTTCATTTTCTTTTTCTTTGACATTGTTGTCTTACCATTGATTTGGTAAGCAACCCTATCTTTGGATGTAAACTGGACGGGCATGTGTCATCGTATAGCCATGACTAGCAATGTTGCAAGGTATCTTAGCTTTCTTTTTGAGGGTCTGAGATCATTTGTAAGGCAACTTAGATAGCGTCATCGATGGACTATGATCTTGTTTTTGTTTATTTTTGCTAAGATACCTCACATGCGTAATATGACCATTTTATAAGGCAACCAAGTGGATTTTACCCTAGGGGTGCTTGTGTGCAAGTGTGTTGTTTTCAAGCTTGATTTTGTCTTGAATTAGGGTTTTCTACTTCATTGATTTTATTTTTTCCATACAAACCCTAATTACTAGCATGCTATGTAAAAGCGTTAAATTGCAAAATTTAAAGTTACTACGCTATTACAACATTTGTGGGAGGGGGGTATACAATTTATGAATGGGGATTGCAATAATATAAGCCTAATTAATCTATTACAACCAAATTGAATATGTACAAATAATTGAAGAAATATATAAAGTATAAATGCAAATTGTAAGAAATGATTTTTGTGTTTGGATTTTTATATGAAAGAGGTTTTAACCTAAACCTGATTAGAGAAAAAAATAATTAAATTAAATTAACTTAAATTAATTAAGAAAAGAAATTAATTAAGAAAAGATTTTTGAATAAAACCCTAATTCTATTTAATTGATTAAAAGAAAATAAGTTTAAAGAAAAAGTATTTTTTTTTTGTACTTTTGTCTTGAAAATAATATATGGTGTTGTGAAATATTTTTGGCCTTTTCTATATTAAAATAAATATATTTAAATAAATAATAATCTAGTTTTAATTTAATTTACAAGGAAACTAGTAAAGTTAAATAAAGTATAATGAATAAAAATAATTTTTGTGTGGGAAAAATATTTAAATCATGTCAAAACATAAATCTATTATTTTTATATTTTTTTATGATTTTTCTGGTATTTTAGAAAATATATTTGAAAGGAAAAATGAAATAAATAAGTAAATAAAAATAAATGGGCCAGGGGGTGTCGAAAGTAGGCAGAGAGGTGAGCTAGCAAAAAATAAAAAAATATTGCCAGGCCCAAAGGGCCCAGCGCCTGCAAAAAATGTTAGGGAAAACAAAAAATATGAAAAATGCAAAAAGGGGGTTCACATTGGTTCGAACCCTCGCCCTTTAGGTAAGAAGTGACTTAGTACACGCGCACTTGCCACTGGGGTGGCTGTTTCATTCGGTCATATAACCAAACCATAAATATATATTAGAAACTGCTTTCTGAAGGCACCTTCGTCTTTAACCTCGTGCCTAGCCGGACCACCTGTATCTTCCTCATCTCTCCACAAAAATGAAAAGTTCAAACATGAAAGTTGTGGCGTTTCTTCCCATGAATCCAACCATATAACTTATGTAAGCTAAAAGTCAAAGATAAAAACTAATTTTGTTGGCCCTAAATTGAAACCTAATTTTCTCAGAAATTTCAAATCCAAAATTCTCTATACATAGTCAATATAAATGAGGACTATGAACATGGTTATCTTTAGAGCAAAGATATCTACATTTTGTCTTCACAAATCAGGATCAAATGATGCTTGTATGAAGAGATAAAAGTTTGAAAATTTACCTCTTGAAGCTGGAGTCGTGAATGGAGTTTGAGCAACTTTTGAGATGGCCTGAGGATCTGTTTAGCTTGCCTGGACCTCCTTGAGTGTATTCCAACTCCTACTTTGCCTTAAAAGTCCATGAATCTCTCTCCTCAAGTCAACCTGCAAGCTTGATATTTGAAAATGGTGGATAATGATGAAGGATTTACAGTCTTGAAACAAGGGTCTGGATTGCTTTGGTATGGTGTATAGAAGGTGTTTGAATGATTAGTTTTTAAAACGCATGAGTGGAAATGAAGATGATGAGTTTTGGTTCAAAACTGTGTATCAATGGTGTTCTTGAGAAGATTTATGGTTTTTGAGTGTTTGATATAGTTTCAGGGCACTAACATTTGTGTGTCATATTGCAAATAGTGTTTGTACTTATTGGCAAGAGGTTTTGAGGCTTGAAATAACTCATAAGTTGAAATCACATGTTATGGCTTGGTTACTTGTTTTTGAAGCAAAGTTTGACAAACATGATCTCAATGTGGAGTACAAGGGTTTGCAGGGTGGTTAGCAGGTTGTAGGCATGTTGCTTCTCGCTTTTTCATGCTTTTGAGTCAGAAACAACAATGTATGGGCTCAAGAAGAGTTGACATTTTGATTAAAGTCACTTTTCCAAAATGGAAGTGGTGACTTTCTTCCAAAAATGGAAATGCAACTTGGATAATGGCTCAAATGCTTGGACAATGGATCTGTCAGTTGTGTAAGCATTAAATTATTGAGTGATTAGCAAGTTTGAATCCTGAAAAGTAAGATTTGTACAGCATGCTTGAAGATTGGATCAAGTGTTCTTCACAAAATGGCTTGTAATCCAAGTGACAAAACATCAACTTCTTGCCTTCGATTCTCCTTGCTCAGGAATGATCTCAAGGAGTTCTTGGACATTTTGAAAATCTTGCAATGTGCTATTCAACTCATATTTGAATTGCTTTTGAAGACTACCCTTGGAACTATGTGAAAAAATTCCATGAAGTTAGGTCAAAAATCTGCCTAACTAGGGCAAAATTTCACTGTCTTTTTTAGTTCATAAGCATGTATTCACAAAATTATAACTTGAGATCCAAGCACTTTTAGGAGAAGTTATGTGAAGTAAATTTGTATATTTCATGGAGATATACAACTTCCATGTTGGAAGTTTCTCTTGAATAATCTTGCATCATGGTGAAAATTTGGCCTAAAGTTATAGAAAAAAAACATGAATTTTCAACACTTAGAAACATTTCTAAGTTTAGAAATTTTGACTTTTCAAAATGAAATCTTGACTTTTTGATTTCTTGTTGAATAAGTTTCATATTTTGACATGTTTTTATGAATTATGATCTTTGGCATTTGAATTTGACCAAAAAGTCAAAGTTTGACTTTTCAGTATACAGTTGACTTTTGATCAGTTGACTACAAAATTCATTTGTCCATCCAATGGACTTGTAATGTTTTGAATCATTTCATTAGGTCAAAATGGTGCACTTGGACTCTTGAAATCATGCCTTAAACCAATTGATCATATGCCAGGTCAAAAAATCAGAAATTGCCCTTTCCCAGTCAAAACCCTAATTTTGACCATTTTACCCTTTTGAAGATTTGATCAAATTTCTTGAGGAATTATGGTCCAAACTTGATCAAATGATACATATGAGTCTAAAAAGTTGATGTGAATAAAAAATTATGAAGTTTGACTGTAAATTGGCTATGGTTGACCTTTCCCCAATACAATTGATTTTTAGGTCAACTATTCAATTGATTGATCAAAAGTGTGATCCAAGGCTTGAAACTTGACATGAGTGGTCTTGGGGGTCCATAATGGTCCATGAAAGTCATATGAAGCATTGATAGTCCAAAAATCCTTGTGCAAATTCAAACCCTAATTTTGGTCATCAGTGCATAAGGAGGTGTCTTGAGCTGATCAAACCCTAGTGCAGTCTTGAGCCTAAGGAGATCTTATGAGAAAATTCTTGATAAGTGAGAGGGAAAGTTTTGGGGTACAACAGCTTCCCCTGTTCAATATTCTTAAAACTGAAGAGTTAGATTGGCGAGTTTTGCCATTCGTGACTCGAAGGTGGAAGATGATTGGACACTAGAGTGCCCAGAAATTTGCACTCGACGATGTGAAGCTTGAGGGAATGGGCTTAAAGATGCCATTTGGAGAGGTGATAGAAAGTTGTAGAAGATGGGCTTAAAGATTCCATCCAAAAGTGATTTTTGGTATTGAATTTGTAAGTTGAAAGAATGAGTATCAGAATGGCGTCCGTGTCTGGAACGTATCTGTACTGTATCTGAAAGTCGAATCTGAACGAGTATCAGAATGGCATCCGTGTTTGGAGTGTATCTGTACTGTATCTGAAAGTTGAATCTGAATGAATATTAGAATGGCATCCATGGTGTTACGTATCTGTACTGTATCTGAAAGTTGAATCTGAATGAGTATTAGAATGGCATCCATATCTGGAGCATATTTGTAATGTATCTGAAGGCTGAGTCTGAATGAGTATCAGAATGGAATCCATGTTTGGAGTGTATCTATACTGTATCCGAAGGCTTTGTCTGAATGAGTATCAGAATGGCATCCGTGTCTGGAGCGTATATGTACTGTATCTGAAGGCTGAGTCTGAATGAGTATCAGAATGGCATCCGTGTCTGGAGCATATCTGTACTGTGTCCGACAACTTTGAACATTATTAGTGATAGTTGTTAACCTTATCCTGAAACGGGTAAAATGTTAGCTAAAATGCAAAGTCATGTTGTATGAAATGTGTGATATAATGCATTCGTTTTATCAATGTTTATGATATATGGATGTAATGTATGCGTATGTGAGCTAATCTACTGCACCGCTGTTGGATTGGGAAAATAAATCCCTGACTGTCGCTGAGGATATGCAAGTTTTCATGTCTTGTGTTGTACCCCAAAATTTGCCCTCTCATTTCTCAAAGGATCACACTGAACCCTCAGGTTTGTTCCCGTCCAATTTCAAGCTTTGAATTACAAATTTTCCAAGAAAATCATCCACAAGGGCAAAATGGTCATTTGCACACTGAAAAGTCAAACTTTGACTTTTGGATCGAAATCGAGTTTCAAGATTCATATTTCAGCAATACATGTTAAAATATGAAGTTTGTTTCATCTAGAAATTCAAAAGTCAAAAGTTACTTTGGAAAAGTCAAATTTCTAAATACTTAGAATTTTTCTAAGTGTTTAAGAAATAAGACAAGCTCAGAACTTCTGGTAAAATTTTCACCATGATGCAAGCTGATTCTGGAAGAACTTCTGATTCAATAGTTATAAATTTCAATGAGATCTAAAACATTGCAGAACAAAACTTCTCCTAGAAATGCTGGGATTTCAAGTTATAAATCCTTGAAGACACGTCCATGAAACTAAAGCACTCAGCAAATTCTGGACACTTTCAAGACAGAGTTTGGTCAAAACTTCTGGGCCAGTATTCACAAAGGATCAGTCAGAGTTTGCAAGGGTAAGTAAAAGAAGGTTACAAAGCATGCTGCAAGCTTCCTGGAAAGTTTGAGAGCTCCTTCAGAACATGCTGGAGCCAGGAGATACAAGGATCAGAAGATTGGATGGCTATTATAAGCTATGCTGAAGCTGAACTTATGATCCAGAATTAAACAGTGAGGCAGAGTTTCACATGGCAGGATTTCTGATTTGATAAATCTGATCATCATTTAATGCTCACAACCACTTTTGAGCCTTTATCCAAAGGATTTCCCCCACGTGTACCTCTACTGCCTTGGGAACGTAAACTTTTATGCAAAAGGGTGCTAGGCTCGTCTGTTGCTTTTGCTTTCCCTTAATTTTGGCTGACAAATCCAGCTCAGGCGTTGCTAAACCTGCTAGCCATCCTGCTTTGTGGCTTGAACCATGCTTGTTTAAACTTACTTCAAGAGCAAGTCAGCGCCTAGCATATGATGTTGGTGCCACTTGACCTCTAAAAAAATAAAAATAAATAAAATAATACTAAATTTTCGCCTATAAATTGAACTCCATTGGCAACTATAAAGCGGTCGGAAATTTGAGAAAGAAAAGCCTTGAACCCCCTGCAAAAAATTCAAGAGTCCTAAAACTGCAAACAAAATATATAAAAACTGCAAAAACCTGTTGGCTTTTAGAGAGAGGATTGTCAAAAAAGAGAGAAGAAAGCCGTGATACCTCCAAAGTCTAGAATTCCCAAACAGAAAACCAAAACCTTTGTTCTTCCCTTGAAGTAAAAGAATTTGGTATTTTCTCTTCCATTGTTCTTCTTGACTCTAGAATATCTGAAGGCAGCAGCTCAAGTTCAAAACACACGCTCCAGGTTCAAGGTAAGTCTCCCTGACTCTGCATGTTTTCATTCAGAACATCATCAAACATGTAAATATCATAGTATTGATGTTGTCTATATCAATGCGTAAGTATAAAAACTGTGAATCATAACTTCCTGATTAAGGCTAGACTCAGGATCAGAACTTCCATAAACTGTTGTGCTTTTATCCTTCTGATTTGCTGTTTCCTGAAAACTGAATAAGTTATCGTTGTGCTGATTGATATAAGGAAGGAGTTGAAATGTAACACAAAACTTCTGTTTTTCACTCACCATTCTAACACATAGAACTTCCATGATTCACTCACTGTTCTAACACAACACAGAACTTATGATTTCTCTCTACATGTCAAACATACTGAACTTCTGATGTTTCCACTCGCTGTTTTTACACATTCAAAGTTTATGATTTTTACATGCTGACAATACACTGAATTTCTGGGATTTACTCACTATTTTAGTGTAATACAGAACTTCTGACTTGTGGTCCACTGTCTGAATACCACCCAAAACTTTTGTGTTTTCCCTATAATGTTTCTTGTAGGACCTCAGAGTTTACCAACTCAGAACTTCAGATACCCACTGATGTTTCCTGCTGAGTCATAGCGCTCCTGACTCCAGAACTTCTGATTCCGTTTTTTTTTTGCAGCAACACGCTGTTTCTATCTTTCATTTATTTTCCTTTTCATCATTTTTAATATTAACATAAAAAGACATAAAAATATTTCTTTCTTTTATTAATTTATTTCTTTTTTTATTAAGACAAAAAAAATTTCTAAACAAGTCCTTTTTTAAAATTATATTGTACATTTCAATATGGTTGTAATAGTAACTTAGGATTTAATTTTATTTGCAACCCCCATTCACAAATATGTACCCCCATCCCTAAAATATTATAATAGCATAGGACTTTACATTTTCCGCAATTCATCGCTTTCAAATATAAATGCTAGTAATTAAGGTGTGTATGGCAAGACATGGAAACAACAAATAGACAACCTAAAAAAGGCAAGACTAAATGCATGCAATCAAACACACTTTGCACACTAGCACCCTTAGGGTAATCTCACTTGTTGCCTATCGGAAAAATAGTCATGTCCCTCGAACATGGGTGTTTTAGAAAAAGACCCTCGATAAAATATCGTAGTCCCTCGATGACCCTCAATGTTGCCTTCGGTAAACGATCTAGTCCCTAAAAACGACATTGCTAAAATGTCCCATGGGTTGCCTTCTATGACTATACAAACATCCCAACGTCTGTCCCTTCACATCCAATGATGGGGCTTCTTACCAACTCATTGGTATGATAGCAACATCTAAAGGAGGAGGAAAAGAACATCTAAAGACCTTTTGAGTAGGTAGATTTGCTCCTAGTTGCTCGCTTGCTCACAACAAAAACATTTTTTATACACTCACACTTTCATTTGAAATATTTTCTAAGGAAAAACACTTTGTACGCATTCTTATAGAGACGAGAATTATTACAAAGTCATATTTTCAAAATACTTTCAAAACCCATATCATAAAACACATTTCAAAACAAAAGCAAATGATCTAGCAAGTAACTAAGAGCCCATGGAAAACCATGGATGAAAAGGGTGCTAATACCTTCCCTTTTCATAATCTACCCCCCGAACTCAAGAAAACATCTTAAAGGTCTTTCCTGTGCTTTTTCATATTTCCTTTTGGATAAAAGAAAAGTCGGTGGCGACTCTTGCTAAACCGCAACATTTGTGAATACAAACACAAACACCCAAGTCAATTCTCCCACTGTATCACAGAACTGGCGACTCTGCTGGGGATTTCGAGAATTCTAAAGTGGGGTTACCTTAGGGCTAGATCACATCTATTTGCTTTCATTGTTTGACTTGTATGCTTTACATTTTTGGGTCCTTGTTTGGGTTACTATTAAAAATCCTACACCCGGATTTGGGGACACCTTTTAGGTAAGTAGCAATAAAATGTGAGGGAACTGTGTGGGGTATACCGACACGGTTGAAGCAGTAGCTACGTTGATGTGGCACTTTAGTTGGTACCGATAACCCTTGAGTCAATCAGGGAGAGTACGGGGCCGCCACGTGGTGTCGTGAAGAATCAACTGACCTTAGAACCTTAAAATTGCACAACTTGGCCAGTAGGACGTAGCGAGGTGGCCAGCCTTGGTGTATTCCCAAGGTCGACAGATACTCGATGCTACACTCATTGAGGTTTAACTCTTGAGTTTTGTTTGGTTGCGAGTCAATCGCCTATCGGACGAAGCTGGGGGAAAGATCAGTGATATTGAGATCCCTTTAGAACCCGGTTACATATTTATAGGACAGGTTGAACCAATCCAACTTCAAGAGGGTATGACCTTAAAACTCAAGCAGGCCTTAAACCTAAGGACTTGGTGTGATTTGTCTGTGCTTGCTATACTTGTGATTTATCATGACATCATAAACATGGCATATCATTGACTAACCATTTCAAGGGTTTCTAGGGCTCATCTTTGCTTTGTTTTGTAGGACATGGCATCCACCCGTAGGAACACTATACAGATCAACCTTGTGAGAGTATCCCTCCAACTGAAGGATCTGGCATTAAGGGTTCTTGAAAGCTCTCATTTCACTAAAAAGCATTGTCAATTGCTCAACTTGGTCACTTCCAAACCTGATGAAGAATTATTAAAAGTGTTGTTCCAGTTCTTTGATCCTGTGGACCATTGTTTCACCTTCCCGGATTACCAGCTAGTACCTACTATGGAGGAATTTTCTCAACTGTTGGGGGTACCTATTCTGGACCAGCTACCGTTCAACGGTACTGAAGAACATCCAAAGCCTGAAGAAATTTCTAGAGCTCTGTCTTTACAACGGCCCGACATAGTGGCAAATTGGGAGACTAGAGGGAGCGTCCAAGGGATTCCGGTTAAGTTTCTGTTCGAAAAATCCTACCATTCTTGGGATACCTTAGATTTACAAGCTTTCGAAGAGGTGCTAGCACTTCTCATTTATGGTACGGTACTTTTCCCTAATGCTGATAAACTCGTAGATGTGAGCACTATCAAGGTTTTCTTGTCTCATAATCCAGTACCTACATTACTCGGGGATATTCTGCACTCTTTGCATACTCGCACTCTAAAGAGAAGGGGGACCCTCCTGTGTTGCACTCCTCTTTTGGCTAGGTGGTTTATTTCGCACCTAACCAGATCTGTTTTGAAGAACGAGCAGGGTCTGAAATGGTCTCGTAGGCTGATGTCCCTTAAGCATTCAGACATTCATTGGTGTTCGCGGTTCTCAGAGGATATCACCATTATCGATCGCTGTGGTGAATTCCCTAATGTCCCTCTCTTAGGCATTAGGGGAGGAATCACTTACAACCCTTGTTTGGCCTTGAGTCAGTTTGGTTATGCAATGAGAGATGGTCCTCATGATACACTTATCCAAGGAATCTCCTTCAACTATGAAAATGATGCTCAGGGTTACTGTAAAAGGTTCATAAAAGCTTTGGGCATGGTACATAGAATTGACAGCAAGACGCTGGGGCGCAAGAATTCCATCCCTCTTGAGCCTTATCTCAAATGGGCGCGAGCCCGTGCTCAAAGCCTTATGATGCATTACCTTGCTATCCTACCAATGATTGTGGAACCAGTTGCTGAAAGAGACACTTCTTATCTTGTTCTTGATCCTGACATGCCAACCGATCACGAGGAGTTGCAAAAATCCTGGGTTCAACTTAAAGAGGAGTGGGACACGTTTGAAGCTCAGTTTTATGCCAACGAGAAGAAGGTCCTAGAACTCACTAGGCTACTCCATGAAGAAAGGAACATAAACGCCTACATTGAACCGAAGAGGATGCGCTCTTGGGAAACCTAGTTTCTTTTTGCTTTGAGTTTTGTTTTGTTTAAACTGTAAGCCTAAAAGGCATTTTTTGTAACGATTCAAACTCATTAATACAATTAATGTGTGTTTCCTTTTTGTTTAAGTAAACTCGAGCTTTTAAGAATCCTTAAAATCATTGCATACGCATACCATCCATGACATTGCATAAGCGGGTACTGTTATAGGTTTCTCATCTCCTCTGCTGTTTATTTCAAGCAGATATGTATTCTGAACAAAGCATCAAAGATCTTCAGGCACAAAATGCCCAATTTCAACAGATGTTCATAACTCTGGCAAAATGGCAAGAAGATCTGAAGGCCCTCATCCTGAAAGAGAAAGAGAAGAAGAAGAAGAAGCGCGTCTTTACCCTCAATATGGGCATAAGATTCGGGGGGCCACTAAAGCAATCAGTTGATGTGACTTCCTCATCTAAAGAGGGGGAAAATCAAGAGAGACAAACAAGGGAAGAGGACCCCAGTCCTGAAGTCTCTGACAATGATACCGACTACAACGATGAGCAGTATCCTCCCACTGAGGATAGGTACAAATAGTTAGAGGATTGATTAAGTTCTATGGAAGTCTAGAGAATACCAAGGCTGGATTTTGAAGAACTGGGTTTGGTGTCCGGGGTGGTCATCCCATGAAAATTTAAGGCTCCAGTCTTCGCAAAGTATGATGGGGTGTCTTGCCCAAAACTCCATCTCTGTTCCTATGTAAGGAAGATCCAACCCACACCGCTAATAGAAACTTGTGGGTTCATTTCTTTCAAGACAGTCTGTCAGGGGCTCAGCTCAAATGGTTCTACCAATTGGAGGGAACCAATGTCCGAAACTGGGAGGATTTGGCTGCTGCTTTTTACAAACAATATCAATACAATGTCGACTTGGCCCCTACTCGTACTCAAATTCAGAGTATGTCTATGGGTGCAGATGAAGGCTTTAAGGACTACACACAGAAGTGGAGAGACTTGGCTGGGAGAGTTCAACCCCCATTATCTGATCGGGAGTTGGTTGACATGTTTCTTGGGACACTGTCTGGTCCATTCTTCAACCATTTGTTTGGTAGCTCATTGGCTGGTTTTACTGAGCTGATATTAATTGGAGAGAGGGTAGAAGCTGGGATTCAGAGTGGTAAAATACCAAAAGATACCTCGTCAAGTTCAGCAAAGAAGCCTTTCACTGCTAAGAAGGGGGTCAACGCCATTTATAACCCAAGAGGTCAAAGCCGAACTAACTAGCATTCAACAGTAGGTGATGTGATGATACCGAGACCGACAGTTGCCCCACAATGCAACAATCAACAAAGGATAGAAAGACCACAAAGGCAGTTCACCTGGATTAATATGACATTAACAGAGGTTCTACCCCATCTATTGAGATCTAATTTGGCAACCTTGAAGGAGGCTCCCAAGAATCCTAATACCTCCTCTCCTCGATACAACCCAAACGCTCGGTGTGCCTATCATTCTGAGAGTCCTGGTCATGATACAAATGACTGATGGGCTCTAAGAAACAAAGTACAAGATTTTATTGAAGCCAAGGAGATTGAGTTCGACGCCCCATAAAAGCCTAATGTCATAACTGCTCCCATGCCTAAACACAACCATGGAGTTAACGCCATTGATGTCGATCTATTCGTGACCTCCGTTGATGAAGTTTCTACTCCCCTTTTAACTGTTAAGAAGAATTTGTTGTTGGCTGGTTTATTTCCAGGTTGTGATGAAGATTGCCACATATGTTCATCCCTGTCTTCTGATTGCTTTTGCTAAAAACAGGTGTCCAATGCCTAATGGAGAACAAACAAATTCTGTTTGAGAAGAATTTGATTCCAACTGCTCCATGTGAAGATATTGCTATTATAACCATTCCCACAAATCCTTCCAAAGTCTCCTCGAGAAGACCTGTTAGGATTACATCTGCTCCAAGAGTCGCTCCGCTTATAATCATTGTTCCTGGTCCTGTCCCGTATGTCTCGGACAAAGCGGTCCCTTGGCATTATGGCGCTGATGTTTACTATCATGGTGTTAAACAAAACTTGAAGACCGAAGAAGTTGATCCTGATGTCGGTAATATTGTCGGGACCAACAAGATTACTAGAAGTGGAAGGGTTTTCTCTCCTGAGATCTCCCCGAAGACTGTCACTAAGCCTGTTTTTATTTCATCTTCTACTCCCGCTAGTACTTCAGTTACCATTCCTGTTCTTACTCCTGCTCTTACCCCTGCCGATAAGTCATCTAGGACTCGAGGCAAAGAAGTTGTAGGTGAGCCTGCCCGGACGGAGGCACCTAGGAAAATTGTTGTGGAAGCCTCTAAACAAGAGATAGAGGAAATTTTGAAAATCATTAAGAAGAGCGACTACAATGTGGTCGAGCAGTTGGGGAAGACCCCATCAAAGATATCCATGTTGTCTTTGCTGTTGTGTTCTGAAGCCCATGCAAAAGATTTGATTGCATTTCTCAAGACTGCGCATGTGCCGCAAGAGACTTCAACTAACCAATTTAAAGATTGCGTGGCTAGCCCGACTGCTGACAATGGGCTGGGTTTTTCAGATGCAAACTTGACACCAAAGGGAAGAAAGCATAATGATGCTCTGCATGTCTCGATTGAATGTAGGGGCACCACTATGGCTCATGTGTTGGTGGATACCGGGTCTTCGCTGAATGTTCTGCCTAAGAAGGCTCTCGATCGACTAGATTGTGAAGGTTTGATCTTAAAGCCCAGTAAAATTGTGATAAGGGATTTTGACGGATCGAAAAGAATGGTGCATGGGGAAGTAAATATCCATGTCAAGGTAGGCTCTCAGACTTTCGAGTCCACTTTCTATGTGATGGACATCAGGCCATCGTACTCTTGTTTGCTGGGTCGTCCTTGGATCCACAAAGTTGGGGCTATTACCTCTATCCTACACCAAATGTTGAAGTATCTGGTAAAGGGGAAGATAGTCATTGTACATGGCGAAAAGGAGTATATGGTGAGCCACCTGAACTCCTTCAGGTACGTAGAGATGGACGGGGAATTTATAGAGACTCCTTGTCAAAACTTTGAAGAGGTTCCCCAAATCTTGGCGTCAGCTGAGACCACTACCAACACCAAACCTCCTTTAAAGACGGCTTCTCTCAAGGACGCTAGGGCAGTAGTTGAAGAAGGTAGGAGTACCAATTGGGGACAGCTTCCTGAGTTTATTCACAAAACTGACAAATTTGGATTGGGCTTTACTTTAGAGGCTCAGAGGGGTGTTCGACATGCTCGAGTTGGAGGACCTCCCCTACGCATCAGTAATCGAGGGGTCAACGCTATTAAAGAAAGTGAGGAAGATTTTGATATCGACAACTGGATTTACCCAACTACCAACGGTGGACCGAGTAATTGAACGACCAGAGATTTCATACCAGTTTATTTTATTCCGCAGTAATTATCTTACTTGTTTTCTAAGTTTGTAATAAACAATTTAAACTTTATGGCCTTGCGTTTTACCCACGGTATAATGATTCTATCTGTGAGGGTTATTATATGTCATCTCATATATCATCAATGAAGCATTGGACGTTCTTTGCATACAAATTTTTCACTCTCTATTTTTTTTCTTTTCTGTCTTTACTTTATCAATACAGCTATGCTCTTAAACACACTCACATATCAAACTGCAGATCCATATCCACCCTAGATCCCATTGATAACAATCCTGCTATTGTCAGTTATGACTTCGGAAATCCGATCAACCAAGATGAGGACGAAGGTGAGGATGATTGTGAGGT
Organism: Vicia faba; assembly: GCA_948472305.1. NCBI lineage: Eukaryota > Viridiplantae > Streptophyta > Magnoliopsida > Fabales > Fabaceae > Vicia > Vicia faba. Next base: position 15,075 of record CATIWC010001710.1, read on the forward strand.
ACCCGGAGAACTTGTTAGGCTGCTACAACAGGAAGAGAGGGCTATACAGCCTCATGAAGAGCCAGTTGAGACAATAAACTTGGGCACTGAGATAGATAGAAAAGAGGTCAAAATAGGTGCAAATTTGGAGCTTAGCGTCAAACAACAACTAATACAGATGTTGCACGACTACATTGAAATCTTCGCCTGGTCCTATAAAGACATGCCTGGTTTAGACACTGACATCATGGTACACCGTCTGCCAACTAAAGAAGACTTTCCTCTAGTTAAATAGAAGGTTCGCCATATGCACCCTGAAATTTCAGAGAATATCAAGGCAGAGGTCATGAAGCAGTTCGATGCACGGTTCTTAGCTGTCACCTCTTATCCGTAGTGGTTCGCTAACGTCGTTCTGGTACCTAAAAAGGATGGCAAAGTGAGGATGTGTGTGGACTACAAAGATCTGAACAGGGCAATCCCCAAGGATGACTTTCCACTCCCCCACATTGATGTTCTGGTTGACAACACCGCACAACTTAAAATCTTCTCCTTCATGGATGGTTTCTCTGGTTACAACTAGATCAAGATGGCTCCTGAAGACATGGAGAAGACAACCTTTGTCACGCAGTGGGGCACTTTCTGTTACAAGGTGATGCCATTTGGGTTGAAGAATGCTGGGTTAACCTATTAGTAAGCTATGGTAGCTTTGTTCCACGATATGATTCATCATGAGATCGAAGTTTATGTGGATGACATGATAGCCAGGTCTATGACTGAGGAAGAGCGCCTTGATCATCTCCAAAAGCTGTTCGACAGGTTGAAGATATACAAGTTGAGGTTGAATCTGAACAAGTTCACCTTCGGGGTAAGGTCGGGTAAGCTTCTGGGTTTCATCGTCAGTAACTGAGGTATTCAGGTAGACCCCGCAAAGGTAAAGGCTATACAAGAAATGTCAGCTCCCCGTACGGAGAAGAAAGTTAGAGGTTTCTTGGGACGCTTGAATTATATCGCCAGGTTCATTTCACATATGACTGCTACTTGTGAGCCAATCTTCAGGCTTCTGAAGAAAGATCAAGTGGTAAAGTGGAATGATGAATGCCAGACCGCTTTCGAAAGAATCAAGTAATACCTTCAAGAACCACCAATTCTGATGCCTCCAGTTGAAGGAAGACCTTTGATATTATACCTGATAGTGCTAGATAATTCAATGGGGTGTGTGCTGGGGCAGCATGACGAGTCTGGTCGAAAAGAGCATGCCGTTTATTACCTTAGCAAAAAGTTTACCGACTTGAGACACGATACTCACTGCTCGAGAAAACTTGCTGCGCTTTGGCATGGTCTGCTCGCCGGCTAAGACAGTATATGCTGACTCACACTACCTTGTTGATATCAAAGATGGATCCGATCAAGTACATTTTCGAGAAGCCCGCTCTCTCCGGAAGGATAGCAAGGTGGAAAATGATCTTAATTGAATACGACATACAATATACAACCCAAAAAGCAATAAAGGGGAGTGTATTGGCTGATCATTTGGCTCATCAGACCATGAATGACTACCAGTCCATGAATTTTGAGTTCCCGGATGAGAATATTATGCTGGTGACTGACTACAAAGAACCTGGACCGGACGAAGGACCAAAGAAAGGATCCCAATGGTCTATGTATTTTGATGGAGCCTCGAACGCACTCGGTAATGGAATTGGCACCATGATCATATCTCCCGAGGGCTGTCATACTCCTTTCACCGCCCGACTGTGTTTCAACTCCACTAATAATATGGCGGAGTATGAAGCCTGCATCATGGGTCTTCGAGCTGCCATTGACCTGAGGATTAAGTTCTTAAGTGTATTCGGGGATTCCGCCCTGGTGATAAGTCAGATCAAAGGCGAGTGGGATACGAAGCACACGAATCTCATTCCTTACAAAGAGCACGTACTGACATTGCTCCCACACTTTGAGGAAATAACCTTTGAACATTTCCCATGAGAGGAGAATCAGTTAGCGGACGCACTAGCCACCATGTCTTCTATGTTCAAAATCCGGTGGGACAACGAAGCTCCCCGAATCACCATTGAAAGTTTGGATGAACCAGCACACTACTGCGGGATAGATACTGAAGAGGTAGCAGACAAACCTTGGTTTCACGAAGTCAAAAGGTATCTCAAGGCTCAAGAGTATCCCGAAGGGGCGTCTATCAATGATAAGAAGTTTCTGAGAAGGTTCGCTGAAAAATTCCTCTTCAGTAATGAAATCCTCTATAAACGCAACCATGACTCCACACTATTATGGTGTGTAGACAAGAGTGAAACAAAGAGGATCATGACAGATCTACATGAAGTCACCTTCGAAACCCATTCTAGTGGACATACCATGGCTAAGAAGATCCTACGGGAAGGATATTACTGGTCCACCATGGAGGCCAATTGTTATCAGCACTCTCGAACTTGTCATAAGTGCCAAACCTATGCTGATAAGGTGCACGTACCCCCGGTTCCTATAAACATCCTGACAGCTCCTTGGCCCTTTGCGATGTGGGGCATCGACATGATCGGCAAGATCAGACCTACTGCATCCAACGGGCATCGTTTCATCTTAGTAGCCATTGATTACTTTACAAAGTGGGTTGAAGCAGCCTCTTTTGCTACTGTGACCAAGAACGTCGTGGTGCGGTTCATCCGACACAATATAATCTGTCGATATGGTGTACCAAAGAGAATCATCACCGATAATGGTACAAATCTCAATAACACGATGATCACCAAACTCTGTAAGCAGTTCAAGATACAACATCATAACTCTGCTCCCTACCGGCCGAAGATGAATGGAGTTGTTGAAGCGGCTAACAAGAACATCAAGAAGATTATACAGAAGATGACGATGACATACAAAGACTGGTATGAGATGCTACCATTCGCTCTTCATGGGTACCGTACCTCAACACGGACATCAACAGGGGCAACACCTTACTCTCTGGTATATGGCATGGAGGAAATCCTACCCATTGAGGTCCAGATCCCTTCTTTAAGGATCATGAAAGATGCAGGTTTAAACGAAGACGACTGGGTCTAGACTCGACTTGATCAACTAAGTTTGATCGATGAAAAGAGACTTACTGCTATCTGCCATGGTCAGACGTATCAAAAGCGAATGATCAAGGCCTTTAACAAGAAAGTCAGATGCCAAGAATATCAAGTCGTGGATCTAATAATCAGACACATCATACTGCCGCAAGGTGATCCCAGGGGCAAACAGACTCCCACATACGAAGGGCCATTTGTGGTAAAAAACATTTTCTCGGGCGGAGCCATGATTCTAACCACCATGGACGGTGACGACCTCCCTCACCCTGTCAATGCAGACATAGTGAAAAAATACCATGCATAATAAAAGACCCGCTAGGTTGACTGGCCTAGGCAAAAAAAAGGGCTTCCCGACAAACCAAAAGAGTTCAGGCAAAAATAAGGGACGAAAATGAAAAAAATTGTACACCCGGCAAGTCGAAAACCTGAAAAGGCGGCTTGGGCAACAAAGGGTATCCCGGTGGACTGAAAACCCGAAAGGGAAGTCCAGGAAAAAGTTAGGGATGTAAAGTGTATCACTATGTCCCATTGGATCACCTTGCGATCGGACCTCAATATCAACGGTCAAGCTCGAACGACACCGATCAATCTAATCAGCTCCGGACAAGCAGCAAAGTGATGAGACGCTCAAAGACATAGCAACAATAGCAGAATTGGAACCCAATAGTATTGTTGTACATAGCTGTTTTATTTTTACACAATATTGTATAATTTCCATTTTTTGGCGGCGTTCTCTTACTAGAGCGTCAACTTCCTTGTACAAAAATGCCTATTATAGGCCAACTTCGAAAATTAATACAAATCATTTTTACAAAACTATTTGTTTTGCAAGAACGTCCAATGATTTATTCTTGACATATGCATTTGAATATGATTGTTGTTCATAAATATTTACATAAGAAACGGAAAGACAATTGCTCGTAACTTAAGAAACAGGGGCAAAAACAAAAATGTCCAAATCCGACAGTTACTCTGTCCAGCAGGTACCAGGGCAGAGACAACTTTGAAACACAGTCATCAGTGCATACTATCTTGTGACATCTGTACTCCGCACAAAGTAAAGAGGTGATCAAAGCATTGATCTCAGCTTCCCCAAAGCAGGAGGTACTTTCCCCAGCCGGTTCCCTTCATAGAACTGACAGTTTTATTCCCCCAGCCGAATTTCATAATCGCAAGCGGGTCATAAAATTTGTCTCCCAAGAAGAGTTTACTTCCCTGAATGCAGAAACTCAATCCCCGACAGAGTTTATCCCTCCAGCTACGGAAGTTCACCTTCCAACAGAATTATTCCCCCGCAGAGCTATTCTCCAACAGACTCTCTCCCTGGCAGAACATTCACAAACAACAAAGAGTAAATCTCCAGCATAGTCATTTCCGTTCACCATCCCCAGCGGAAGTATAAGAACCACAGTTCTCTACAACAGTAAGGAATGCTATACTCTTCAACAGTAGTCAGGGATTTATTTTCCCAGACTCGGATATGTCACAATAGCATCTCATGTTCATACATCATGACGTGCGCATACATATTGCATACAACATAATCTCATTTATCTTGAAAACATCCTCCCATCACGCATTTCATGCATCGCATATAATTAACCCCATTATCTTTTCAGGAAAGACAATCGTAGCCAATAATTCCAGCAGTTATACATGTCATATCTGCAGACGGTTAATGAAAAAATTAGTTCCCGAAACCAAACGGGTCAACTAAGCTATGTGACCAAAGGAGGTAACCCTACTATCCAGGTTCCTTCACAAGCCCTACTACCCATGCTTTCATTTAGAAGTAACCCTACTATCCAGGTTTCTTCCCACAAGCCCTACTACCCAGGCTTTCATTTCAAAGTAACCCTACTATCCAGGTTTCTTCCCACAAGCCCTACTACCCAGGCTTTCATCTCGAAGTAACCCTACTATCCAGGTTCCTTCACAAGCCTTACTACCCAAGCTTTCATCTCAAAGTAACCCTACTATCCAGGTTTCTTCCCACAAGCCCTACTACCCAGGCTTTCATCTCGAAGTAACCCTACTATCTAGGTTCCTTCACAAGCCCTACTACCCAGGATTTCATTTCGAAGTAACCCTACTATCCAGGTTTCTTCCCACAAGCCCTACTACCCAGGATTTCATCTCTAAGTAACCCTACTATCCAGGTTTCTTCCCACAAGCCCTACTACCCAGGCTTTCATTTCAGAGTAACCCTACTATCCAGGTTTCTTCCCACAAGCCCTACTACCCAAGCTTTCATCTCGAAGTAACCCTACTATCCAGGTTTCTTCCCACAAGCCCTACTACCCAGGCTTTCATTTCGAAATAACCCTACTATCCAGGTTTCTTCCCACAAGCCCTACTACCCAAGCTTTCATCTCGAAGTAACCCTACTATCCAGGTTTCTTCACAAGCCCTACTACCCAGGCTTTCATCTCGAAGTAACCATACTATCCAGGTTTCTTCCCACAAGCCCTACTACCCAGGCTTTCATCTCGAAGTAACCCTACTATCCAGGTTCCTTCACAAGCCCTACTACCCAGGCTTTCATCTCGAAGTAACCCTACTATCCAGGTTTCTTCCCACAAGCCCTACTACCCAGGCTTTCATCTCGAAGTAACCATACTATCTAGGTTTCTTCCCACAAGCCCTACTACCCAGGATTTCATCTCGAAGTAACTCTACTATCCAGGTTCCTTCTCCATTGTCTTCAGAAAACAGTTTACAACACTGTGAGGCCTGGACCCGACCAGATACAGTCGATTCCACAATTCCCCAGTAAATTGTTGTACAACTTAGACCCTAACCAGGTGTACATTCCACTCTCATCTCTTCAATCAAGATTTAATTCCCAGTAGAGTAATAGACAACCAAAGCTCCTAGACTTTACTTCCCAGTGCATAAATCAACATTCCCCGGAAAAGTCCCCCTCAACGGCAGGTACAAGAATTCTCGCCAAGGAATCTCTTACGCAACCAATTTTTTCCGGATGGCATCTTTTAGCCCATCTCCGAAGATTCCCCATCGCTTTCCAAATGGCATCTTTAAGCCCATTCCCTATACCCTCAGTCATCACATCACCGAGTGCAAATTTCTGGGCACTATAATGTCCAATCATCTTCCACCTTCAGATCACGAAAGGCTGACCAGCCAATCTACATCCTCAGGCTTAAGAAGATTGAACAGGGGCAATTGTTGTACCCCAAAATTTTCCCTCTCATTTCTCAAAGGATCACCCTGAACCCTCAGGTTTGTTCCCGTCTAATTTCAAGCTTTAAATTACAAATTTTCCAAGAAAATCATCCACAAGGGCAAAATTGTCATTTGCACACTGAAAAGTCAAACTTTGACTTTTGGATCAAAATCGAGTTTCAAGATTCATATTTCATCAAGACATGTTAAAATATGAAGTTTGTTTCATCTAGAAATTCAAAAGTCAAAAGTTACTTTGGAAAAGTCAAATTTCTAAATACTTAGTATTTTTCTAAGTGTTTAAGAAATAGGACAAGCTCAGAACTTCTGGTCAAATTTTCACCATGATGCAAGCTGATTCTGGAAGAACTTCTAATTCAATAGTTATAAATTTCAATGAGATCTAAAACATTGCAGAACAAAACTTCTCCTAGAAATGCTGGAATTTCAATTTATAAATCCTTGAAGACACGTCCATGAAACTAAAGCACTCAACAAATTCTGGACACTTTCGAGACAGAGTTTGGTCAGAACTTCTGGGCCAGTGTTGACAAAGGACCAGTTAGAGTTTGCAAGGGTAAGTCAAAGAAGTTTACAAAGCATGCTACAAGCTTCCTGGAAAGTCCGAGAGCTCCTTCAGAACATGCTGGAGCCAGGAGATACAAGGATCAGAAGATTGGATGGCTATTATAAGCTATGCTGAAGCTGAACTTCTGATCCAGAATTAAAAACTGAGGCAGAGTTTCACATGGCAGGATTTATGATTTGATAAATCTCATCATCATTTAATGCTCACAACCACTTTTGAGCCTTTATCCAAAGGATTTCCCCCACATGTACCTCTACTGCCTTGGGAAAGTAAACTTTTATGAAAAAGGGTGCTAGGCCCATCTGTTGCTTTTGCTTTCCCTTAATTTTGGCTGACAAATCCAGCTTAGGCATTGCTAAACCTGCTAGCCATCCTGCTTTGTGCCTTGAACCATGCTTGTTTAAACTTACTTCAAGAGCAAGTCAGCGCCTAGCATATGATGTTGGTGCCACTTGACCTCTAAAAAAAAAACTAAATCTTTGCCTGTAAATTGAACTCCATTGGAAACTGTAAAGCGGTCGGAAATTTGAGAAAGAAAAGCCTTGAACCCCCTACAAAAAATTCAAGAGTCCTAAAACTGCAAACAAAATATACAAAAACTGCAAAAACCTGTTGGCTTTTAGAGAGAGGATTGTCAAAAGAGAGAGAAGAAAGCTGTGATACCTCCAAAGTCTAGAATTCCCAAACAGAAAACCAGAACCTTTGTTCTTCCCTTGAAGTAAAATAATTTGGTATTTTCTCTTCCATTGTTCTTGCTGACTCCAGAATATCTGAAGGCAACAGCTCAAGTTCCAAACACACGCTCCAGGTTCAAGGTAAGTCTCCCTAACTCCACATCTTTTCATTCAGAACATCATCAAACATATAAATATCATAGTGTTGATGTTGTCCATATCACTGCGTAAGTAGAAAAACTGTGAATCAGAACTTCCTGATTAAGGCTAGACTCAAGACCAGGATCAGAACTTCCATAAATTGTTGTGCTTTTATCCTTCTGATTTGCTGTTTGCTGAAAACTGAATAAGTTATCGTTGTGCTGATTGATATAAGGAAGGAGATGAAATGTAACACAACTTCTGTTTTTCACTCACCATTCTAACACATAGAACTTCCATGATTCACTTATTGTTCTAACACAATACAAAACTTCCGAGTTCTCCCTACATGTCAAACATACTGAGCTTCTGATGTTTCCACTCGCTGTTTTTACACATTCAGAGTTTATGATTTTTACATGCTGACAATACACTGAATTTCTGGGATTTACTCACTATTTTAGTGTAATTTAGAACTTCTGACTTGTGGTCCACTGTCTGAATACCACCCAGAACTTTTGTGTTTTCCCTCTAATGTTTCTTGCAGGACCTCAGAGTTTACCAACTCAGAACTTCCGATACCCACTGATGTTTCCTGCTGAGTTATAGCGCTCCTGACTCCAAAACTTCTGATTCCCTTTGTTTTTTTTGCAGCAACACGCTGTTTCTATCTTTCATTTATTTTCCTTTTCATCATTTTTAATATTAACATAAAAAGGCATAAAAATATTTTCTTTCTTTTATTAATTTATTTCTTTTTTTATTAAGACAAAAACATTTTCTAAACAAGTCCTTTTTTATTTATTATATTGTACATTTCAATATGGTTGTAATAGTAACTTAGGATTTAATTTTATTTGCAACCCCCATTCATAAATATGTACCCTCATCCCTAAAATATTGTAATAACGTAGGACTTTACATTTTACGCAATTCATCGCTTTCAAATGTAAATGCTAGTATTAAGGTGTGTATGGCAAGACATGGAAACAACAAATAGACAACCTAAAAATGGCAAGACTAAATGCATTCAATCAAACACACTTTGCACACTAGCACCCTTAGGGTAATCTCACTTGTTGCCTATCGGAAAAATAGTCATGTCCCTCGAACATGGGCGTTTTAGCAAAAGACCCTCGAAAAAAGATCGTAGTCCCTCGATGACCCTCAATATTGCCTTCGGTAAACGATCTAGTCCCTAAAAACGACATTGCTAAAATGTCCCATGGGTTGCCTTCTATGACTATACAAACGTCCCAACGTCCGTCCCTTCACATCCAACGACGGGGCTTCTTACCAACTCAATGGTAAGATAGAAACATCTAAAGGAGGAGGAAAAGAACATCTAAAGACCTTTTGAGTAGGTAGATTTGATCCTAGTTGCTCGCTTGCTCACAACAAAAACATTTTTTATACACTCACACTTTCATTTGAAATATTTTCTAAGGAAAAATACTTTGTATGCATTCTTATAGAGACGAGAATCATTACAAAGTCATATTTTCAAAATACTTTCAAAACTCATATCACAAAACACATTTCAAAACAAAAGCAAGTGATCTAGCAAGTAACTAAGAGCCCATGGAAAACCATGGATGAAAAGGGTGCTAATACCTTCCCTTTTCATAATCTACCCCCCGAACTCAAGAAAACATCTCTAAAGGTCTTTCCTGTGCTTTTTCATCTTTCCTTTTGGATTAAAGAAAAGTCGGTGGCGACTCTTGTTAAACTGCAACATTTGTGAATACAAACGCAAACACCCAAGTCAGTTCTCCCACCGTATCACATCTTGAAGTCGAAGCGTTCGATGAATTTCCGCTTAGAGAAATAAACTCTGTTGTAAGGGGAATGTCGTGTACTATTTGAAAAATCCTGGTCGGGGAATTCTGAGAAATTTGGTGAATTCTACTGGGGAGTGATAACTGGGAGTTTTGTTCTGTTGGGGATTAAGCTGTACATTGCAGGGGACTTTTATGGAAAATGACTTAGAGAGATTTCCCTATCTCTTAAAGCCAACAGTGATTGTCTTTTATTTTGTTTATTTGTAAACAGTAATTACGTTCAAATGTATATGTTCAACAATGAATCATTGGACGTTTTTATAAACAAAACACCAGCGTAAAGAAAACATATAGTTTTTGCACTTTAAAAGAGGTATCTTTGTATTGACTTTGAGTAAGTATTTTTGTACAAGGAGACAAACATTCTAGTAAGAGAATGCCGTCGTAAAAATGAAGATTTTAATACAAAGAAAAGATAGCTATGTATAATAATCCTATGGGGTTCCCATTTTGCTATAGCCTTTGTATCTCTGAGTATCTTGTCTATTTGTTGCCTCATCCAAAGATGATTGAATTGATCAGAACCTCTGAGTTTTTTATTTGAAGCCGAAGGTTGTCTGTAAGGTGATCCATCGGGACATAATTATATGCTTTAATTCCCTAACTTTTGCCTGGACCTCCCTTTCGGGTTTTCAGTCCACCGGGAAACCCTTTTTTGCCCAAGTCGCCCTTTCGGGTTTTCAACTTGCCGGGTGTACAAATTTTTTTGTTTTATCCCTAATTTTTTCCCGAACCTTTTTGGTTCGCCGGGATGCCCTTGTTTTTCCTAGGTATGTCAACCTGGCGGGTCTCTTATGTGTAGTATCTTTTGACTATGTCCGCGTTTGCAGGATGTGATAGGTCGTCACCATCCATGGTGGTTAAGATCATTGCCCCACCAGAGGAAATGTTTTTGATTATAAATGGTCCTTCATAGGTAGGAGTCCATTTGCCTCTAGGATCACCTTGTGGAAGTATGATACGTTTGATCACTAGATCCCCAACTTGATACACTTGGCGTTTGACCTTCTTGTTGAAATACTTGATCATCCGTGTTTGATACATTTGACCATGGAAAACAACAGTAAGTCTCTTTTCATCAATCAAGTTCAGTTTGATCAAGTCGAGTCTGGATCCAATCGTCTTTGTTCAACCCTGCATCCTTTATAATCCTCAGATAGGGGATCTGAACCTCAATAGGCAATACGACTTCCATGCCGTATACCAAAGAATAGGGTGTTTCCCCGGTTGATGTGCAAGCTGTGGTACGATACCCGTGGAGAGCAAATTGTAACATCTCATGCCAGTCTTTGTATGTGACTGTCATTTTCTGTATGATCTTTTTAATGTTCTTATTTGCAGCTTCGACAACACCATTCATCTTCAGTCGGTAAGGAGAAGAATTGTGATGCTGAATCTTGAATTGCTCGCACAAGGTGGTGATCATAGTGTTGTTGAGATTTGCACCATTGTCAGTGATGATCCTTTCTGAGATACCGTACCGGCAAATAAGATTTTGTTTGATGAAACAGGCAATAACATTCTTGGTAACGGAAGCGAAGGAAGCTGCCTCCACCCACTTTGTAAAGTAATCAATGTAAACTAAGATGAAGTGGTGCCCATTTGAGGCTGACAGCTTGATTTCCCCAATCATATCAATCCCCCACATAGCAAAGGGCCAAGGAGCTGTCAAGACATTTAGAGGAACCAGAGGTACGTGCACCTTGTCAGCATAAATCTGACACTTATTGCAGGTTCGAGAGTGTTGATAACAATCTGCTTCCATGGTAAACCAGTAATAACCTGCCCGTAGGATTTTCTATGCCCACTGGAATGGGTGCCAAAAGTGCCTTCATGTAATTCAACCATGATCCTTTCAGCTTCAACCTTATCTATGCACCAAAGTAACACAGAGTCATGGTTGCGTTTGTAAAGAATGCCATTACTAAGGAAGAACTTAGTAGACAATCTCCTTAAGAACTTCTTATCATTGATTGAAGCTCCTTCTGGATATTCTTGAGCCTCGAGATACTTCTTGACTTCGTGAAACCAAGGCTGGTCCACTACTTCTTCAATATTAATCTCGTGACAGTGTGCTAGTTCTTCCATTCGTTCAATGGTGGTTTGGGGAGCCTCGTTATCCCAATTAAATTTAAACATAGATGACATTGTGGCTAGAGCGTCTGCTAGCTGATTCTCTTCTCGTGGGAAATGCTCGAAGGTAATCTTTTCAAAATGTGGTAGTGTTGTACCCCAATTTTTGCCCCTAAGATCCCTTTATCATACCATATTATTTCAATCACAACAAGATCACATTAGGGCTTTTGGTTCTTCTACCTATCTTTAGCTTTGCTCTTTGAGGAGTTACCAAGCACCTTAACTTGTTCTCTTTTGTGATCATGGATATTTTTCTTTGATTTTCTCTCTAATTGACAAAATAAAATATTGGTTTGTCTTACTTGTTAATAATGTAGGTAAAGGCAATGAGGTCTAGCAAGTTGCATCATGGGTTCATGAGTTTATTTCCATGCCCTAGTCAGTAGCTTGAGAAATTCAAACCTCACCATTGAAGTTGTTTTGGAAGAATTGGTATGGAAGTGGATTTGGTGGCCATGATTCCTCATCATCATCCTCAAAAATTTCTATTCACAAAGGAAGAATATTGGCACAAAAAGTTTGTTCAAACTTGGCAAAGTTCCTCAAAGCATTCTCTTGATCTAAGTTCAGGAAAAAGTTAGGAATAATAAATTCAATCAGAAGAGGTCTTCAAATCCTCAAAATTCTCCACCATAGTTGACAAAAGTCCTCAAAACAACAAAATGATGTAAGAGGAAGTGACTGTCATTCTCAAGAATCCCTTAGCTTCTGAACCATCGTCATTTCTACCATCAGTGCAATTCCAAAATCTCTTGGAACCTGAATGCATATTCTGAATTAACTGAACGTAGGACTAGAGAACATCACGAAGATTGGGTTGGGTACAAATAAACTTTGAGTCTTTATCCTTTATTTCTTAAACCGTGAACCAGACCATATTACAACCATTGAAAGACCTAATTGAAGCCAGATTTCTTTTGAAATCATACAACAGCAAGGTTGCGTAAACTGACTCCTATGATCTTTTGCGAATCATTTGTTTTGGTATCATACCTTTGCTTTCTCTTTCACTTTAAGAGTATAAACCATTGTGTTTTAACCAGGGATGCATTTTATATACACCAATAACATCATTTCAAAAATTATTTCGAATTCAAAACTTTTGCATGAACTTTGCATTAAAATTACCATGTTTGAATAAACAATTTTGCTTGCAAACAAGCTTTCCTCGTCAAGGAATTTAAAACAGCTGAGAAACTTGGTCAGTGACCCTATCAGGGGAAAGTATCTTCCCGATCCATTTGCGAACCAGTTCAAGATTTGTTGCTTAGTGCGAGTTTTCTCAGAATTGGTTAGTCAAAAGATCATTTTCAAGACTCAAACAAGGGCATTCCTTTCCAACAAACATTTCAAGAACTGAAGCCATGATCAGTTTATTCCAATAAACATTTCAAGAACTGAATCCATGATCAGTTTATTTCCAACAATCATTTCAGAACTGAATCCATGATCAGTTTATTTCCAACAATCATTTCAGAACTAAAGCCATGATTGGTTTATCTCTAATAATCATTTCAGAGCTGAAGCCATGATCAACTTATTTCCGGTAACTTTGGACTGAAGCCATGATCAGTTTATCTTCAACAGTCAGCTAATCTGGGATAAATCCTCAAGCAACTCTCCATGTCTTTCCTCAGAAGATCACCAGTTTAATACAATTTACAAGTGTGACAAATTTAGGTTTAAGACATTTTCTTTCCAATCAAATTTGGCAGAGTTCTCCGTGTTGAGGAATCAAACTTCCAATCTTATCTCCACAAAAGAGTTAAACTCCATTGTCATAAACTTCGGCATTACATGCATAGATCATTCACATATCATGCAAAACAAAATTCATACATAATGCATAACAAGAGTGTTCCATCCTCATTTTCATTTTCCAAGGTCTTGTTGCAGTTGACATGTCACCTTGAGATCAAAGTCCAACTTACTTGGCACCTACCAAAGCAAACGTCAGTTCAACTATCTCTCTATTGGCCAAAGCTAATCTTAGACGAGCTGTTTCTCTCTTCTGTCCAATGCTAATCTTGGATATATGGTTTCTTTTGTTTCCATCCAAAGCCAGTATTGGATGTTGTTACCTTCTCTTTCATTCAAAGCCAGTATTGAATGTCAAGATGTCTTTTTCCATCCAAAGTCAGTATTGGATATTGCTACCTTTTCTGCCGTCCAAAGCCAGTATTGGATGTCATGATGATTTTTATCACCTCATCAAAATCCAATATTAGATGTTGTGATCTTTCCTATCGTCTAAAGCCATTATTAGACGTTGAGTTTTCCCTTCATTCAAAGCCATTATTGAATGTCAGAATCTTTTGTTGTCGTTCAAAGCTAGTATTGGACACCTTGATGTTTTTTTCTCACCTCATTCAAAGCCAATATTGGATGTTGTGATATTTTCTCTCGTCTAAAGCCATTATTAGACATTGAGATTTTCTTTCATTCAAAGCCAGTATTGAATGTCAGGATCTTTTGTTTCCATCCAAAGCGAATATTGGATGTTGTTCTCCTTTCTTTCATCCAAAGCCATTATTGGATGTCATGATCTTCTCCTTCCATCCAAAGCCAATATTGGATGTTTCTATCTTTTGTTGTCGTCCAAAGCCAATATTGGATGTCGTAACCTTTTTGCTATCCAAAGCCAATATTGGATGTTGTTACCTTTGCTGCCATCCAAAGCCATTATTGGATTCCATGATTTGTCTCACCTCATTCAAAGCCAGTATTGGATGTTGTGATCTTTTCTCTCGTCTAAAGCCATTATTAGACATTGAGTTTTCCTTTCATTCAAAGCCAATATTGGATGTTGTGATCTTTTCTCTCATCTAAAGCCATTGTTAGACGTTGAGTTTTCCAATCATTTAAAGCCAATATTGGATGTTATAATCTTTTCCCTCGTCTAAAGCCATTATTAGACGTTGAGTTTTCCACTCATTCAAAGCCAATATTGGATGTTGTGATATTTTCTCTCGTCTAAAGCCATTATTAGACGTTGAGTTTTCCATTCATCCAAAGGTAGTATTGGATGTTGTGATCTTTTCCCTCATCTAAAGCCATTATTAGACGTTGATTTTTCCCTTCATTCAAAGCCAGTATTGGATGTCGTGTTTCTCTTTCGTCCAACGTCTTTCCTGGATGACTCAGATGTACCTTCAGATTTGGTCTCATCCCACATCTAATGTTCTTCTAGATGGTTTTGATTGTCTTTTCCAGAGAGTTTCTCGCCTCACTCAATGCCATTCTTGGGTGTCGTTGCTTTCCTTCTCGGGTTTTATCTCTTTTTTCCAAGTATTGATGGTTACTCTTTGCCACCCTGACAGATATCCAGAAGTATATTGCTGTTTCCCTAGCGTGTCTTTCCACGTCATTTCATCTGAACTACCATAAGTTTCCAGTTTCAAGTCTTTTCACATTCTCACAGAGTCTGTCTCATCTCATACATCATTCAAAATATATATGTCAAAAAAGAGTGCATGCATTCATTTATAACACATGCTATCATCTCATCGCATCAGGGACGAAATTCAGGTATGTTTGTATTTAATTACTTTCCGCCTATTTGGCTAAAACATAATTAAATAGGGGCAGCTGTTGTACCCTAAATTTCTCTCTTAACTTTTTCAGTCGCACTTTCATATCATATTTTGTCGTTTGGTCACAATCATTAATAAATAGCTACATTCATCACATTTGCATCCTATCTTTAAGTTTCTTCTTGTGCTATTGACTAACTTCTAATCAAAATACAAAAAAAAATATTTGTCTTTGTCTTTGCATATTTGTGTTTTGTAGGTATCGAGTCGAAGCATATGGCAAATAAGGTTTTCCGGTATTATTTCCCTAAAATCTCTGTTTGCAAAGAAAAAGAATTAAAAAAATTTCATTTTTTTTCAATGTACAATCGATTGCTCCTAGAGTGTAATCAATTGCACAAAGTGTATTTTATGCAATTTTTGAAAAAATACATTGTGCAAATCGATTTTCACTGTAGTGCAATCGATTGCACAACATTAAAATTTGAAAAAAATCAGCAATTTCAAGCTTGTCAGATTTTGGCTCCAATTTTTCTCTAATTTTTGAAAGAATTATCATTAATTCAAATTTTGGCTCCAAGAATCAATTACCAAATTACCACTAATCCCAATCCTAAACTCTATAAATAGAGCCCTCATTTCATTCAAATCTCAAGCTTTTGATAGCCAAAATCAGTTTGCTAAAAAAATATCTCAATTCTCTCCATCTACCAAATTCACTAAAAAAGCTTCATTTTCAAGAAAAGTTAGTAAGCTTTGTATTGAAGCTTACTAATCTTTGAGCTAAACCTTCATCCAAACACTTTTTCTTTATCCAAGCTTGGGCAATTGATTCTTGTGGTTGAATTGAATCAAATTCTTGAAGTTGTGTTGATAATTCTCTAGATTTACCTTTGGTAAGTTGGATTATTCATCTTTCACAATGTGATCTCTTGTTGATCTTTGGGTCTGATTCATTCAGCATTATTTTGTGATTCTAATGGTGTTATTTCCTTATAATTTTATGGAATTTTCGTGCTCAATTGAATCCATGATCATAAGGTATTTGATGGAAAGTTTGAACAAGAATTTGGCCTTTTGAAATGTTGTTTTTCCTATTGTAACAGTGTGCAATCGATTGATGTCCTGGTGCAATCGATTGCACATAAGCATTTTACGCAAAATTTTGAAAAAAAGCAGTGCAAATAGATTTGCACTGTAGTGCAATCGGTTTGCACAGAAACATAATGCATTTTTTACCTTGTTTTGGGGCAGCTTTGATCCAAAATGCTTTTTCTACTCACTCCTTTTGATTGTTGGTTTGGATTGCAATTTTAGATATCCAATTTATCTTTAAATTCAATGGACTTTGGGGTGTAGATGAAGTTGGATAAATCTTCATCAATTAAAATCTACCAAAGAGTGAATTATTTAATTCATTTTTAGTGCTTTGGATTAATGATATGTTTAGTGCTTTAATCCATCTAGATGAGTGATCAAATTTAAAGATAAAAGAAATTTGAGGTAGTGATCCAAATTAACTTATCATTCCCCTCCCTATTCATCTTATCCCTTTCTTTTCTAATTGTGCTACATGTTAAGGGATGATGATCTCTATATCATTTATCCAAACATGAAGTACATAGATTGCTATTGACCGACCTCAAAATAGGTGCTACTTCTACATAAGTCCACTTACGATTGCTTAACATAGCACTAAATTTTTTCCCGATTCGAATAAATGATAATTCGTGGCCCAAACCTATGATTGAAAGCCCAAGTATGTTAATTTGATCTCTTTGATCCAATAACCTTGATATTCATTATGTGGAGGCTTTGGTTCTACCAATCCTCTAATGGATCTTCATCAATTTTGATCAACGTGGATCACTTAAAATATTGTTGATCATTAAATGTTACTTTTTGAGGATTCCAAAATAGATGATATACTTGAAAAAAAGCAAATGCAACTTGTTGTGTGGAGGCTTTGGTTCTACCAATCTTCTAATGAGTTCCAAATGCAAGTTTCAAGATGGTCATCCAACTAACCACTAATTTCTAACAATTGACTTTATTTTATGCCTTTATTTTGTGCTCTTTACTTTATGTACCATTTACTTTAGAATTTACATTCCATGCTATTTTCATCTTTGCTCACTTGAGCATTTACTTTTATGCTATTTTCATATTTGCTCACTTGAGCATTTAATTTTATGCCATTTTTATTTTGCTCACTTGAGTTTTTCTTTTTCTTTTAAAGACACTTAATAATCAACATGAACCATAAAAAACATTAATGATACTTGGACTACTTGGTTACTATCCTAGGCATTATGGAGTATTGGACTTCTTTGACTTAGGATTAGAGACCTTGGCTTATGTTGGAGACCTTGTGACCTTAATTGATATTTTGTCTGGAGTTCTTGGGGTTTACTTCAAGACATTGGGTTGTTTGTTTGTTTTGTGTGCAGGTTATTGTGATTACATACTTTATTTATAATCTGGAATTCACCCGTATACATCCATTACTCTGCCCAATTCTTGTGAAGACTTAATACACTTGAAGTTTGATTCTCTCAAGAGGTTTAGTATCTTTGCTTGCTTGATTTCAATCCAAATAATGGGAATTCTACATTGACTCATAATGTCAAGTGTTGGCTTCCTGTTGGTTAGACGGTTCTCTTCCTTTGCTTTTACCTTATGCTTTAGGATAGTCCCTTCATCTCCTCCCATCTTCTTTAATTTTCAAAACCTTCTCATCTTCTTTCAAAGTCTTCTTTGTTTATAAACACAAACCGCTTTCATAATAAACCTCGACTTTGTCGAGTGCCTTTACTTTAAAAACTTATTTTCTTTAAATAAACTTCAATTCATTTAATCATACTTTGACATATTTCAAAACTAACAAAATACACTTCGACTAATTCAAACTCTTTTGTGCGCTCGAGCACCTTTACCCTTCAAAACTTTTTTCAAGATGAGACATGATTCATTGATAGTCGAGCAACATTCTCCTATCCCTATGGTTACAAAGGTGTCGACTTTTCCACTTGAGTACTAGAGGCATTCTCAAACCCTCACTCTTGCTGAAGCATGGTCCATCTTTCTCACACCTTGTGGGCGTTAGTCGAGATTTCTCCCCTAACAATAATGACTTGTCTCCTTGTTTAAAATCAAACAACAGACAAGTATTTTCTAGCCGAACTACGGTGCTCTGACTTTCCATTGCACGAGGGAGTACGTAGGCACTAAGTCTTACGACCCAAGGCGAGCAACAAAAATAATAAAAAATACTCATTAATTATTTTCCTTTAGTAAGTAAACCTTTACATGACACTCCTTTTAAAAGAAACCAAACAAAGTGGATCCTGTGGAGTACCGTAGATGCTTAGGGTGCTAATACCTTCCCTTTGCATAACTGACCTCCGTACCTCGATCTCTGATATTTTTGGGTTTTGTTCGCTTTTTTTCCCATTTCCCTTTGGAAACAATAAAGTGCGGTGGCGACTTCATTATGTTGAGTTAAGTCAATTGATGTCTTAATCTCAAATATTTACCGCTACATTTCTTTTCCTATCATCATTGTCGCAATTTTGTTCTCTCTTGAGTTCTAATTTGCGCGTGCGATAATAATACCCTTCACAGAATCGAAAGACAACATCCCCCTAGATCGAAAAGTCCATTCTCCCTCTAGATCGAAAGATCCATTCTCCCTCTGGGTCAAAAAGTCTATTCTCCCTGCAGTCAAAGGAATCTTTTTTTTTTGTATTTTATTCTTTATTTCATTTCTTTATTGACCCTTTTTTCTATTTAACTTGACATTGAATAAAAAAAATCACAAAAAAACACTAGGCTAGTTGTTTTTCTAATTAAATTAATTTTGTAAATTAATTAATTAATTATTTTAACCTCTTTCTTGAAATTAAAACTAAATAGACTTAGGTTATATTTTCTTAAAATGAAAACAAAACAAAAATATTTTCATTTCTTAGGATATTTTTAGACATTATTTTGAATTTCACGCGCGTTTATTTTATATCGCATTTTTATTACTAATGTACCTGCTCACTGGATGTAATAGATTAAAGCTAGGACATTTACTGCTTTATCCCCCTCATTCTTGTATAATGTAAATCCCCTCCCCAAAGCACTGTATTAGCGTAGATTTAAATTCCTGCACTTTAATATTCTGCAATATATATTAACTGCTAGTAATTAGGCATGTATGATAAGACTAATAATCAAACGTTAGCAAACTTCACAAAAAGACAAAAAATAACTGAACATAACACACTTGCACATGTATACCTCTAGGGTACCCCACTTTGGTTGCCTTTATAAATAAATCAGTCACGAGGCAGGAATGCTTTAGCAAAGACTCGTAAATCAAAAAGATCATAGTCCCTCGATGACCCAACAGTTGCCTTCTCGGTAAATGATCTAGTCCCTAAACAAAATTGCTAAAGCGTCTCCACAAGTTGCCTTTGTGCCTGTAACGTCCCTTTCGAATGTCCCTCATTTATCCAATGATAGAGCTATCTACTCCCTAATAGTAGGATATCATCGTCTAAAGGATAGAAGGAAAAGAATGACCCTTTTCGAGTAAAAAAGTAGATAACTGTTAGAAGTTTACTTAAAAACAATTTTGCACTTACACCAAATACTACTTTTCAAAAGAAATTTTCAAAACATTTACTTCGTTAACACTCTTGAGGACTGATACAAGAGTTAATGCAAAGAAAATCGCTGCACTAAGGTATTTTACAAACATTTTTAAAACACACCAAGCACAAAGGTATTTCAAAATGAGCAAACCTCTAAGAGCCCGTAGATAACTACGAATGGAAATGGTGCTAACACCTTCCCTTTCCATAATCTACCCCCCTTACTCAAAAAATCTCGAAAAAGTATTTTTCTGTTCTTTTCACCATTTCCTTAATTTGGATAAAAGAAAAGTCGGTGGTGACTCTTTCTTACCGCAACATTTGTTAATACAAAATGCAAAACCAGTATTAAACAATCGGTTCTGCCACTGTATCATAGAGCCAATGTAGAATTCCAATCCTTTGGATTGAAACCAAAAAAACAAAGGTAATAAACCTCTTAAAAGTACCAAGCTTCAATTGCATTAAGTCTTCAGAAAAATTGGGCAGAGTAATGGATGTATACAGATGAATTCTCGATCACAGACAAAGCATGTAATCACAATAACTTGCACACAAAGCAAACATACAACCAAATGTCTTGGGGTAAACCCCAAGAACTCCAGACAAAATAACCGTTGAAGTCACAAGGTTCTAAAGGTAGTCAAGGTCTCTACTCCTAAGTCCAAGAAGTCCATAACTCCAACATGCAGAGGATAGTAACCATGTAGTCAAAGTAGTATTAAAGTTTTTTATGGTTCAAGTTGATTATTAAGTATCATCAAAAAGAAAATAAAAATCTCAAATGAGCAAAATAAAAAATGACAAAAATAAATGCTCAAATGAGCAAAGATGAAAATAACATGAAATATAAATGCTAAAATAAATGTGCTTAAAGTAAAAAGCATAAAGTAAAAGCATAAAATAAAGTCAATTGTTAAAAAATAGTGGTTAGTTGAATGACCATCTTAAGACCTGCATTTGGAACTCATTAGAAGATTGATAAAATCAAAGTCTCTCAACAACAAGTTGTGTTTGCTTTTTGTCAAGTATATCATTCATTTAAAAATTTTCAAGGCAATAATAAATGATCAATGATGTTTAAGTGATTAACTTTGACCAAAGTTTATGAAGATTCATTAGAGGATTGATAAGACCAAAGCCTCCTAACAATGAATCTCAAGGTTATTGGATCAAAGGATTCAAATTAACATACTTGGGCTTTCAAACATAAGTTTGGGCCACAAATGATCATTTCTCGAATCGGGAATAAATTAGCGCTATGTTAAGCAATCGTAAGTGGATTTATATAGAAGTCGCACCTATTTTGAGGATGGTCAATAAAATCTATGCATCCATACGTGTTCAAAAGCTAAATTGGAATTAACTTTGAAATTGAAATACAAAAAAAGAAAAAAATTAGCAACACAATTCATTTGATTTTATTTACAAAATCACAAAAACCAAGATAAAGGGGGTGCAAAAACAATAAAGGGGTCAAAAGTTTAGCAAACAAAAAAAACCAATGCCAAGAGCCCATATAGTAAACTAAAATCTATATTGAATACTAATGAAATTAAAGAAATAATTAATATATAAACAATTAATTAATTAAATTATAATATATCGATAAAATTAAAAATTAAAATTAAAAAAAAAAGGAAAAAGTTGAAAAAGAGTGAGAGTAGCACAAAGAGAGTAAATTTATGGAAGATGAGGTCCGGTTGAAGGTTCACCAAAAATTGAAGAAGAACGTTCAATGGTGGTGTCGTAACAGTGTCGGGAAGGGAGTAAATGGAAGTGAATATGCAGTGGAGTTGTATAATGGATGATGAAGAACATGTTGTAGTGAGGAGATCCGGAGGAGTGTTGATGATGATGTTGAAGGTGAAAGATTAAAGAAACAGTGGTATGGATTTGCTATATTGATTTACCAGTTAATTTTAAATTGATGATGGAGGGATGGGCAGAAGAGTGAGAAGGTGATGCTGTAAGAACTTGAATGATGGCAGATTGGTGCACAGGAGCTCATTTGATGATGATGATGATGAGTGTGAGTGTGTGGTTTGTTGAAAAAAAGTGGAAGAGCTTGTATTGAAGAAGGGGGGAATTGAACGGTAGAAGTAGAACTATGAAATTTTATTTAGATTGAAGAGGTGAAAATGATAAGGAAATTGGAAATTGGATTGAGAGAAGGGGTTCAATTCAATTCTCTGTGTTATTGATTTTCATTTTTTCAAAAGTACCAGATACAAATCTCATGCCTCTCTTTTCAACACAAAACTAAAGATTAAGCTAATTTTCTAAGTGAAAAAAATAACCCTTAATGATAAAATCAACGCAAAAATCTGAAAGTATAAAATTTAACTCAATTTAAAATATATTTTTTTGAATTTTTCTGAATAAAAAATAGAGACCCGAAAATGACTAAAAACGATTAAAAAATGGACAAAAATATATCCGAAAAATGAAATGAACACATTAAAATAAACTACCTATCTCAAAGATTAATGAAAAAATATTCAAATGATCAAAATAAAATGAGAATAAAAATATCAGGCTGAACAAACGTTTACGATTAAAACCAAGACTTCAAATTGTACCGAAAAATGAAGCGATCATACCGTCATGATCTACACGAAACACAAATTCATAAAATGATCAGTAAAAGGTGAAAACTTGAAATACTTTCTCGCTAATTTTTCCGCACAATGTCGAATCCCTTTTAACAGTTTGTCTGTAAAATCAAAATATTAATATTATCGACATATAAACAACTTGGGGCAATGCAAGAAATGAGTAAAGAGATAAAAATGCATGAAGTGAAATATCAAGTATTTTTAACTAAAAAACGATGCAAATGTTGATTTAAACTGACTTTTGGTCAATTTAAATACAACTAATGATGTAAAATGTGATGAATGAAGATATTTATTAATGATTGTGACCAAATAATAAAATATGATATGAAAGTGTGACTAAAAATTAGGGGCGAAATTTAGGGTGCAAAAGTTGCCCCTATTTAATTATCTTTTAGCCAGATAGGCGAAAAGTAATTAAATACAAACATACTTGAATTTTATCCCTGACGCGGTGAGATGATATCATATGGTATGTGTTGTACCCCAAAATTTTCCCTCTCATTTTCACTCAAAACATGCTTCTAGAGGTCCTCAATTGCTCAAGGTTGACCAGGAATTGATCAGACAAACTCTCCTCCTAAGAAATGAACCTCTAACTAGAGTTTCACTTTTCATCAAGATGTTTAAGCTCCAAAGGTCAAAAATGTTTTCCATGGTCCTAATATGCCTTCAAGATTGTCCATGACAAATTTCATGCATTCCACTACAAGTTTGCTCAGTCAATTGCATATATACACCTCTAGGGTACACCCACTTTGGTTGCCTTTCGGAAAATAACCGTCATGTCCCTCGAGAATAGGGACTCTTTAGCTAAGACCCTTTGAATAAACTTCGTATCGTTAAACTTGATATGGTGAGCTTAACTCTCGTAGAAGGACACTCACCGACATGAAGTTGTTCAATCAAAGCTACAAATTTCAACTTCTAACATTTTCTTGTTTACCCCGCGAGATCCTTGAAAACATTGCATGCATGCCATTTCATAACAGGTCTTCCAGTACAGGTTTCTCATCTTTTCGCTGTTTATTTCAGCAAAAGAAATGGCCCTCGAAAAAATAGTAAAAGACCTTCAAGCTCAAAACACCCAGTTCCAACAAATGTTCATGGCTTTGGCCCAGGGGCAAGAAGAACTGAAAGCTATCGTCATCAAAGAGAAGAAGAAGGCAAAGAAACCGGCTGGCATCTTGAATATGGGAAGAAGAATCAGAGGAACGGTTAAATGAGCTCTAGATCTCACAACTCCATCAAACGAAGGGGATAATCATGAAGAAGTCAAAAACCCCGAGGCTGATGAAGAAGAAGTTGATTACGCTGAGGAACAATATCCTCCTGCTGAAGATAAATACAAACAGCTGGAGGATCGTCTCAATGCTATAGAGATTCAGCAGGTACCTGGCTTGGACTTTGAAGAGTTAGGGCTGGTTGCTGGAGTGGTCATCCCACCAAAGTTTAAGGTTCCCACATTTTCTAAGTATGACGGTGTCTCCTGCCCTAAGTTGCACTTAAGGTCCTAAGTCAGGAAGATCCAGCCTCAAACTGCTGACCGGAAGTTATGGGTCTATTTCTTCCAAGAAAGTTTAGCTGGCACACAACTGGAGTGGTTCTATCAGCTAGAAAGAACAAACATTCATACCTGGGAAGACTTGGCTATTGCCTTCTACAAGCAATACCAATACAATGTTGACCTCGCTCCAACTCGTACACAACTTCAAAGCATGTTTATGGGTTCTAGCGAAGGCTTCAAGGAATATGCTCAGAAATGGAGAGACCTAGCTTGCAGGGTACAACCTCCTCTGAATGATCGGGAAATGGTAGACTTGTTCATGGGCACTCTGACAGGCCCGTTCTTTAATCTGCTGATTGGGGGTTCCTCATCCGGGTTCACAGAGATGGTTCTGACTGGAGAAAGGATCGAAAGTGGTATCAAGAGTGGGAAGATCCTGATGGCCGCATCTTCTAATGCTGAGAAGAAGCCATTTGATGGTAAGAGGGAAGCCAATGTTGTGTATGGCCAGAAGGGTCATAATAAGGAAGACTACCACCAATCTGTAGGGGTAGTGCTGGTCTCTAGTTCGACACGCGTACAACGACCACAACAGCGGGGTAATCAGTGAAGGCAAGACGAGCCTAAGAGAAAATTTACCAAGATCAACATGTTGCTGTCTCAAGCATTACAACATATGTTAAGGATGAATTTGATTATGTTGATAGGACCTCATCCAAACCCTAAGACTTCTTCTCCTAACTATAATCCTGATGCAAGGTGTGCCTATCATTCTGGCAGTCCTGGGCACGATACTAACGATTGTTGTGCACTGAAATACAAGATTCAAAATATGATTGACACCAAGGAGATTGTGTTCGACCCTCCTGAGACTCCCAACGTGATCACTGCTCCCATACCAAATCATGGCCAAGATTGAGAGCATTTTTGTTCATTTGAATTCTCAAGTTGTATTTTCTTTGTTTGTTCAAACAATTATTTTCATGTCAAACTTTGTTATTTCATTAATGCATTGCACATGTTTGTCTTGAATTAATTTGTTTTCATTATGCTTAAACTGTTTTCTTCCTTTTTGTGATATTCAACTCTTGATTAAAAGCTCTAAGCCTTTAGAGGGAGGATGACGAGAACGACACCACAATATCTACATTATGCTTTTGAACAGACCCCACTGACGATGTACAGGCGTTGTTTCAAATCCTAAACAGTGGAGTTATAAGGAAGATAATCCCTAGTCAACCCCTTTAAGCGTAAGAAGTAGGAGTTTTCTTTTCACACAAATTACAACCCTTAATCATAACCAGGGGCAGGGTAGTTTTCTAGGTTAATTCAGATGTGCATTCAGTCGTAAGCTTTCCCTTCATACATGACAAATAGTGTAGAAGGTGCTCTCCAAAATATGGTGATGGTTCCACATAATCATTAAGAACATGAAGTCATTATCTCTCCAAATAAAAGCCCATAAAGTCAAAACCTATGAAGGAGACTTACAAAAACTAGGGCATCCCGTTGGCTGTAATCACAAAAGAAACAGTTTAGGTAAAAGACAGGGATAGCAAAATCAAAAAAGAAAGAGGTCCTACAAATCCTGAACAAAAAGAAAAGGTCACAAAAATGACTGCCTTCTTAAAAAAATGTTCAATTTCTAAACCATCACCGAAGAACATCACAAAGAACGGGTGGGTATAAATAAATTTTGAGCCTTTATCCTTTGTTTCTTAAATCGTTAACCAGGCCACGTTACAACCCTTAAAAGTCCTAGATGAAGCATGGGTTAGTTCGAGAGCATACTGTTACAAAGGTATCCTGACTCTTGTAAGGTTTGCTATAAATCATGAGTTGATATCACATTCTTGCAAATTTTGTTTTACTACAAAAAATGCATTTTCAAAAAATTTCAAGACAGACATAAGCTTTGCATTCTTTAAATGACATTGTTTGCATATGGTTAAATGTTCAAATGGCAGAGAAATTCACACAACAAATATTCAGTGAACGAAGACCCCTTCAATGGAAAGAATCACGTCAGACGGAAAAAACATTTCAAGTAACAAGCCATTCATAATCAAGGGGCATGACATGGTGTCTAATTAATCTGGGTCAGTTAAGCTAATATGCAAAGAATCTCTCCAAAAATGCTGAATAGCCAGGGGAAGATCTCCATCTGAATCACTCGGTGGTTGTTACATTGATAGGGAATTCCAACAGAAAATCATTGTGAAATTTGAATCTTTGGTACCACCAAATTGCTTGTCTGTGCCAGTAGTATCAGATGGTGTTAGTATCATGTCTTCGAATCCTTCCATGACAGTTCTTAGAAAAGATACCTAGGAAATTCAAGACTATTAGAAACTTGATCAAACATTAGGTGCACCAGATTCATCCTGAAGCAGCCCCATACAGGCTCCCACGTATGAAAGGGCACATGCGATCACATAAACATTTTCTGGCATTTCTACAACACTTGTTGTCATAGAGGGTGACAACTCTCCACATCCTATAAGCGCAGACATAGCCAGAAAATACTACGCATGAAAAAGCCTCGCTAGGTTGATAGGCCTAGGAAAAATTAAGGGCATCCCGGCGAACCAAAAGAGTTCGGGCAAAAATTAGGGATATATACAAAAAAATTGTACACTTGACAAGTCAAAAGCCTGAAAAGGCAGCTTGAGCAAAAAAGGGTATCCTGGTGGACTGAAAACCCGAAAGAGCGATCCAGAATAAAGTTAGTGATTAAAAACGTACGACTATGTCCCGTCATCTTTTCATTTGTTTATCAGTATAATACTTATCATCCTGATCAGCATTTACCAAGCACCCCGGGAGTTGGGATGACACTCAAACTATCCGCATTGTATCTGCAAGTACTTTCTTAAGCAGGTACAGAGGCAGGGGCGTCTTACTAAAAAGTCACTGCCATATCCTCAGCTTACAACCTAGTGATGTCAGGTGTTCTTGTATCCCCGGTAGAACAGGAATTTCCAACCACTGCTCTGACATCAGGTTTTCCCCAGTAAAGTCGTCAAACTTCTCAAGATTCCCCAATAGGATTTCACAAAAACCTCAGGCAGTGGACAGAGCTTTCCTTCCCCAACAGAGTTTATTTCTCTAACAATGGAAGATCATCTCCCAGTAGTTCAGCTTCAACAAAATATGAAGACCTACATTCTTCATCTCCAGCTGCAATCAAGGATTTATTTTCCCTAATTCAACAGCGCTGCAATAGAACAACTGATACATTCACATATTGCATTCATACATCATTCTACAAACGTCATAACATCTGCAGTACAAATGCATACATCTCAATCTCATTTATTTTGAGAACACCATTACACAATGCATTTCATACATTATGACATTTCATATAGCTAACGCTTTACCTTTTCAGGAAAGATCAATCAACAGATATTTACCATCAACAATTTTCAACAGGTCCAGGATTAGCTCCTGAAACAAAATAGAGTAATTATCTGTGCGACCAAATACAACTTTACACGGGCTCATCATGAAGCAATCTTACACGGGTTTCTTCTGACTTCTAAATACAACTTTACGCGGGCTCAACATGAAGCAATCTTACATGGGTTTCTTCTGATTTCCAAATACAGCTTTATACGGGCTCATCATGAAGCAATCTTACACGAGTTTCTTCTGACTTCTAAATACAGCTTTACACAGGCTCATCATGAAGAAATCTTACACGGGTTTCTTGTGACTTCCAAATACAGCTTTACACGAGCTTAACATGAAGCAATCTTACACGAGTTTCTTATGACTACCAAATACAGCTTTACACTGTCCCAACATGAAGCAATATTACATGGGTTTCTTCTGACTTCCAAATAGAACTTTACACGGGCTCTTCATGAAGCAATATTACACGGGTTTCTTATGACTTCCAAATACAACTTTATACGGGCTCTTCATGAAGCAATATTACACGGGTTTCTTCTGACTTCCAAATACAACTCTATACGGGCTCTTCATGAAGCAATCTTATACGGGTTCCTTCTCCCTCCTTCGGAAGTTTTACATGGACTCATCCTGAGGCAACCCTACCCAGGTTCCTTCTCTTGAATTTCCAGATGCAGTTTTACAGGGACTCATCCAGAAGCAACCCTACCCAGGTTCCTTCTCACAATCTCCAGATGCAATTTTACACGGACTCATCCTGAGGCAACCCTACCCAGGTTCCTTCTCTTGAATTTCCAGATGCAGTATTACACGGACTCATCCTGAGGCAACCCTACCCAGATTCCTTCTCTTGAATTTCCAAATGCAGTTTTACACGAACTCATCCTGAGGAAACCCTACCCAGGTTCCTTCTCTTGAATTTCCAGATGCAGTTTTACACAGACTCATCC
Organism: Vicia faba; assembly: GCA_948472305.1. Classification (NCBI taxonomy): domain Eukaryota; kingdom Viridiplantae; phylum Streptophyta; class Magnoliopsida; order Fabales; family Fabaceae; genus Vicia; species Vicia faba. Next base: position 43,369 of record CATIWC010001710.1, read on the forward strand.
TGAGGCAACCCTACCCAGGTTCCTTCTCTTGAATTTCCAGATGCATTTTTATACAGATTCATCCTGAAGCAACCTTACCCAGGTTCCTTCTTACAATCATCTGATGCAGTTTTACACGGACTCATTCTGAAGTAACCCTACCCAAGTTCCTTCTCACAATCTTCAGATGCAGTTTTACACGGACTCATCCTGAGGTAACCCTACCCTGGTTCCTTCTCATAATTTCCAGATGCAGTTTTACACAGACTCATCCTGAGGCAACCCTACCCAGGTTCCTTCTTACAATTTCCAGATGCAGTTTTACCTGGACTCATCCTGAAGCTATCCTACCCAGGCTACCTCTCATATATCTCCTAAAACATCCCTACCCAGGTTCCTTCTCATACACTTCCAGATGAAGTCTTACCCAGACTCATCCTGAAACAGCCCTACACAGGTTTCTTCTGATACATTTCTAGATAGCAGTTAATTTCATTCTCCCCAACATATTACTGCAAAGCCTGGATTTCAAACAGAAAACAACAAACTTTCATCTCTCAAATCCAGAGATAACCCCTCAGTAGAGTCATGGATTACTTAAGTTCCTAGAATATATTCCCCACAGATTTTTCCTCAAACAGGAAAACAACAGAAATCAACATCCCTCAGTGGACTCCTCCTCAGAAAATAGGAACAAGAATCCCCTTAAAGGGACCACTTATGACTATCAATCACCTACTTCTGATGGCATCTTTAAGCCCATCTCCGACGACTCTCAGTCATCTACTCCAAATGGAATCTGTAAGCCCATTCCCGATTAGCATCAACCAACAATGTTACTTCATGCGAGTGCAAATTTCTGGGCACTCTAGTGTTCAATCCTCTTCCACCTTCAGATCACGAAAGGCAGACAACCCAATCTAAATCCTCAAGTTTAAGAAGATTGAATAGGGGCAGCTGTTGTACCCCAAAATTTTCCCTCCCATTTTCACTCAAAACATGCTTCTATAGGTCCTCAATTGCTCAAGGTTGACCAAGAATTGATAAGAAAAACTCTCCTCCTAAGCAACGAACCTCTAATTAGGGTTTCACTTTTCATCAAGATGTGTAAGCTCCAAAGGTCACAAACGTTTTCCATGGTCCTAATATGCCTTCAAGATTGTCCATGACAAATTTCATGCATTCCACTACAAGTTTCCTCAGTCAATTGCACATATACACCTCTAGGATACACCCACTTTGGTTGCCTTTCGGAAAATAACAGTCGTGTCCCTCGAGAATAGGGACGCTTTAGCAAAGACCCTTTGAATCAAAAGATCATAAGTCCCTCGATGACCCTACAGTTTTGCCTTTCGATAAATGATCTAGTCCCTTAAGCAAAATTGCTAAAGCGTCTCTACATGTTGCCTTTATGACTGTATGTCCCTTAGAATGTCCCTCAAACATCCAACGATAGGGCTACCTACTCACTAATAGTAGGATATAACTGTCTAAAGGATAGGGGAAAAGAACAAACTTTTCGAGTATAAGTAGATAGTTCATAGATGCTTGCTCAAAAACAAAACTTTCACACTTACACAAAACATTTCAAAACACTTTCAAAAACATTCGCTTTGTTAACACTCTTGAGGACTGATACAAGAGTTATCATAAAACGAATTGCCCCACTAAGGCATTTTCAAAATGATTTTTCAAAACACACAAAGCACAAGAAATTTTCAAAACATGAGCTAAGCATCTAAGTGCCCGTAGAAAACTACGGATGGAAAGGGTGCTAACACCTTCCCTTTCCATAATCTACCCCCTTACTAAGAAAATTCTCGAAAAGGTCTTTTTCTGTTCTTTTCACCCTTTCCTTAATTTGGATAAAAGAAAAGTCGATGGAGAATCTTGCTTACCGCAACATTTTCAAACACAAACGCAAAACCAATATTAACCGTCAGTTTTGCCACCGTATCACAGTATGAATGAATGCATGGACTCTTTTTTGACATATATTTTTTGTACATGATATGATATAAATGCAAAGAATAAAGATATTATTTGGAGAAATGTGAAACAAAATATTTATGGTAGATTGAAACAAAGGACGTGGAAAGACACGCTAGGGAATACAAGGTATTCTGGATATTTGTCGGGGTGACAAGGAGTAACCAAAAATACTTGAGAAGGGGGGACAAACAATGAAAAGGCAAGCAGCGACATCCAAGAATGGCATTGAATGAGGCAAGCAACTCTCTGGAAAAAGAAATCATAACCATCTAGAAGAACATTAGATGCGGGATAAGACCAAATCTGAAGTTACATTAGAATCGTTCAGGAAGGATGATGGACGAAAAATAAACATGACATCCAATATTGACTTTGGATGAAGGGAGAACTTAACGCCTAATAATTGGCTTTAGATGAGAAAAAAGACCACAACATCCAATGATTTGCTTTGAATGAGGTGAGATAAATAACCATGAAATCCAATAATTAGCTTTGGTCAACAACAAAGATCACGACATCCAATATTGGATTTGGACAGCAACAAAGATCACGACATCCAATATTGGCTTTAGATGGAAGCAAAAGATCATGGCATCCAACATTGGCTTTGGATGGAAGCAACAAAGATCACGACATCCAATATTGGCTTTGGATGAAAGAAAAAGATCATGGAATCCAATATTGGCTTTGGAGAGCAACATAGATCGCGACATCCAATATTGGCTTTGGATGGAAGCAAAAGATTATGGAATCCAATATTGGCTTTGGATGGAAACACAGATCGCGACATCCAATATTGGCTTTGGATGGCAGCAAAGATCATGGCATCCAATATTGGATTTGGATGAAAGAAAAGATCATGGCGTCCAATATTGACTTTGGATGGCATGGAGAAACATGATATCCAAGATTAGCATTGGTTGAAAGTGAGAAGTAGCACACCCAATATTAGCATTGGACAAAAAAGGAAAACAACAATAAATCCAATATTAGCTTTGGAATAGAAACAACACGCCTAATATTAGCTTTGGACAGAAAAGAGAGACAACATATCCAAGATTAGAATTGGACGAAAGAGAGAAACAACTCATCCAAGATTAGCATTAAACGGACGAGAGAAACAGCTCATCCAAGATTAGCATTGGACGCAAGAGAGAAATAGCTCATCCAAGATTAGCATTGAACGAAAGAGAGAAAAAGCTCATCCAAGATTAGCATTGGACGAAAGAGAGAAACAATTCATCCAAGATTAGCATTGGACGAAAGAAAGAAACAACTGAACATACATCTTCTTTGGTAGGTGCCAAGTAAGTTGGACTTTGATCTGAAGGTGACATGTCAACTACAAGAAGACCTCAGGAAATGCAAATGAGGATGAAACACTCTTGTTATGCATTACATATGAATTTTTTTATGCATGATATGTGAATGATTTATGCATGTAATGCAGACTTTTATGACAATGGAGTTTGACTCTTTTGTGGAGGTAAGATTGGAAGTTTGATTCCTCAACACGAAGAACTCTTCCAAATTTTCTTGGAAACAAAATGTATTGAACCCATATTTGTCACACTGGTAAATTGTATTGAATTGATGATCTTCTGAGGAAGGACGTGGAGAGATGCTTGGGGATTTATCCCAGATTAGCTGATTGTTGAAGTTAAAGTAATCATGGATTTAGTTGAAAGTTGCTGGAAATAAGCTGATCATGGCTTCAGACCTGAAATGACTATTGGAGATAAACTGATCATGGCTTCGGCTCTGAAATGTTTATTGGAAATAAACTGATCATGGCTTCAGTTCTTGAAATGACTATTGGAAAGTAATGCCCCAGTATAAGTCTTGAAAATGATCTTCAGGCTAACCAATTCTGAGAAAACTCGCACTGAGCAACAAATCTTGAACTGATTCGCAATTGGACCTGAAAGATACTTGCCCCTGATAGGATCACTGACCAATTTTCTCAGCTGTTTGAACATCCTTGATGAGGAAAGCTTATTTTCAAGCAAAAATTGTTTATTCAAACATGTTAATTTTAATGCAAAAATTTCATACAAAAGTTTTGAATTCAAAATCATTTTTGAAATGATATTATTGGTGTATATAAAATTAATCATTGGTTAAAACACAGTGGTTTATACTTTTAAAGTGAAAGCAAAGGTATGATACCAAAACAAATGGTTCACAAAATATCTTAGGAGTCAGTTTATGCAACCTTGCTGTAGTATGTTTTCAAAAGAAACCTGACTTCAATTAGGTCTTTTGACGGTTGTAACATGGGGTTCATAGTTTAAGAAATAAAGGATAAATGCTCAAAGTTTATTTGTACCCAACCCAATCTTCGTGATGTCCTTCATTCCTACATTCATTTAATTCAGACTATGCATTCAGGTTCCAAGAGATTTTGGAATTGCACTGGAAGTAGTAATGACGATGGCTTAGAAGCTAAGGGATTTTCGAGAAAGCAATCACTTCATCCTATAATATTTTGTTGTTTAAGGACTTTTGTCGAATCTGGTGGAGAATTTTGAGGATTTGAAGACCTCTTCTGATTGAATTTATTATTCCCAACTTTTTCCTGAACTATTTCATTTGGGAATACAGTCAGCGGGATGCCCCAGTTTTTTGCCTAAGTCTCCTTCATAGGTTTTGACTTAGTGGTTTTTTTATTTTTCTTTTCATTTCATTTTTCTTTTTGGAAAGATAATGACTGTCTTGCTTAAAGGTTACGGGGAATCATCTTTGTCACTTTTGGTTTGAGCGCATCTTCAACACTTCTTTTATGTGTGCAAAGGAAAGCTTGGTCGTGGCCTTTATTGAAAGGTGCCTTGCACGATTTCTCTTGTAATTGAATGCACAACCAAATTAACTGAGAACTAGCCATCCCCAGGTTAAGATTGCGGGGTTTTTTGTATAGAAAGAAACTCCAACTTCTAGGCTTAAAGGGGTGAAAGAGAGATTAACTTCCTTATTTCTCCGGTGTTTGGGAGTTGAAACAATGCATGTACATCCTCAGCAAAGTTTTATTCGAAAGCATACCAACAACAATTATGGGTATTTCGTTTTCATCATTCACCCTCAAATCTTTGCATAAAAAAAGCTTGATAAAGAGAGTAAACAAGAGAAATATACTTGAAAGCAGTAAATGAAAATAATTTGAATCAAAACATTACAATGCTCATTTCATTAGAATTAACATGTAAGTATAAACAAAGTTTGAAAGTGTTGCACACCAAAATTTTCCCTCCTTATTTCTTTTATTCTGGCTTAGAATTTGCATTCATCTGCATCATTCCAATAGGTCATGTGCATAGCATGGATTTTCATAAAAAAGGGATAGAGTGTTGGAGGTTCAAAAAATCAGTAGTTATGGAACTAGGGTTCACAGCTGATTTGAGCCGTATACGTTGAATAAGACTGATCATTCTGTGGGAGACGGTGGAATTAGGGTTTTGGTTCATGATTCAGTTTGGACTTCTTCTCCATCAAGCAACAAAGCTATTCTCTTCGTCTGAATGTCAAGCTGCATGGTCTTTCTTGTCAAAGAATTCATGGATGTGACCTAGCATACGTATTCTTTGAACAAAGACGTATTCTCGTATGGGCGTGTTTATCATTTGATCAGGCTTAACAACATAAGTTCAGTTTGTTCATCTACTTCCCAGTTAACCAATTCAGGTTTGTCCGAAACAGAGTTTTATGATGCTTCATCTGGACGTTTTCTCTATCCATTTGAATTGAGGAATCAAAGTCGTGAGGTGTGGTTATCAGGATTTCTTTCTCTTCAGGATATAATTGTTTATCCGGTCTCAGCAAGTGATGGGGTTTTCATTTTGTGCGACTAAGGTTTCATGTCAAACGATTTCTTCCGTGTTTCAAACCTTATGGTCCATCCTTAAGATGTTCTTCAGGACATTTATTTTGAGTTAAGATAACTAGTCATTAAGGGTTGAGGGTTGAATTGTGAAGCGTGGTCTATGGCATAAGATATGAATTTGTGGACTTATTCTCGATCAAGGCGATTATCGTTCTTATCATTGTCATTTGTTGTCCATAATATGAGTGAATTTGAATAGAAGTAGGCTTTTATTGAAGGATTCATGTGAAGTGACTCAGGGTTTATTCATGATTCGATTTAGGATTTTTCAAGTACTCAACACAAGTTCAATTCATTCATCTTGTATCACGGTTCATTTTATATGATAAGTCAAGGAACTCTCAGAATTTAAGTACTAAGGGGAAAGTAAGACCCATTCAAAATCCATTCAAGTGGTTACGTTGGTTGAATCAATTTTCCTTGAGGCGCGAGTGTGTGGTTTGTTTGGAGTTCAAGTAATAGGCATAAGGATCATTCATCATCCAATATTCATCATTTAAAAGTCATTAGGATTCAAGTACCATTTTTAAGTTCTTATCATAAGAATGTTACATCAAGGAAAAAGTTAAAATACATAAGTAACATTCATCCAAGTTCATTATTATTGTTGTTATTCGTCGCATTACATTAAGAATCCACAAAGAAAACAATTACAAAAAGTCTTAAATTTAAGCTCTTAAAGTCCAATGCATAAGATTCTATGCTATGCTCCAAGACTTCTAAATCTTAGTCATGCTTGAGCCAATTCAGTTTCATCCATGACCTGCAATACATGCTTGAGGCCATGTTGTGCCAAGGTTCAAAACTCAAACAAATACTATGACAGGATGTAGCATATGTGAAGATGCTTATGCTGCGGCAAGGAAAGCTGGTCGTTACAAACAAATTAAGCATAGTAAAGGAGTCTCTAGTACGGATGCCGTAGGAGGAATGCAATTTGACAATCAATCCCAGCCCTGCATCAAATAGAAAAAAAATCAAGAGAGGAATATATCAGTTCAACCGCATTTGTTTAATAAGAAAAACAAATTTTTCATAATCTATTGACTGTTTCTAACAGAGTTCAAAAATCCTCTAACCTCTAACAACTCATAACAGATTTCCAAAATCAACCTTATAACAGTTTCTAGCTAGTTTCTGAATTTCGTAACAAACTAACAACATTTAACCATTTAACAAACTCAAACAAAATTTATAACTTCCCCAACTAACTTCTAACTTCCTAACTAAGCAACAACCAAAATAGAACCATGCTAACAAGTTTCAATCAATTCCCTTAACTGTCAAAAACATAATTTCGCTTCTAACAGAACTTCTCCAACCAACCCCTAACCGTTTTCATTACCAACTCACCCAATTGTTTTAACCATAACAGAAAACTAACTTTCTCATTTTTATAACAGAATTTTAAACCTTTAACCATATCCTAACAGTTTCTAACCTAACAACCTCTAAACAACCCTCTAAGCTCTCAAGTTGTAACCAACTTCATAACCGTTTTCGTTCACAACTTCCCCTATATAATAGAAATTCAGAGATTGCAGAGGGGGGGATTCATTAACAAAATTAAATCATAAAAAACTACAGATATAAAACAGAAAAAAGACTCACCATTTTCTAGGGCTGGAGAGAGAAATCATCACCAAAAAATCCTCAAAGCTCTCTCTACATTAATCCTCTCCCTTCCCTCATCTTCAAGGACTTTCAAAAAACCTCTCCTAATCCAACTGCTCAAATCAACTCACCTGTAACAAACTTTTGGGGGGGATATACATAACATATTTGGTTCACATGATGAGCAGGATTCATTATCCATAAAAAAAAAACACAAAAACTCACCTCTAACATTCTTTCATCTATCAACATTCTCAGGGCAATTTCGGCACTTTCTTTTTGAAGTTCTGGAAGTTTCATGCCATATCTCTCTGAAAATCGCGTAACCTATCATCATCTTCATTTCTCTGCTTCATCTCCTTTGATCTCCAACATCTCTGCGCTTCAATCGTCACCATCTTCTGCAAATTCATCATGCAACTATGTCAGCATCTTCAACATTACGAATCTTCAACAAACGTAGACACAACAATAACAACAGAAATTACAGAAGAGATGAAGACGAAACAGAAGAAGAAGAAGAAACACAAATAGAAGAAGGAATCTGAGAAAGAAGACAACCAAATCGATTGAAAATGATAGAGTAAAATGAGCATACCTGAACATCGAGTGTTCTCTAGTTTTCTCATCTTCTTCGATTGAAGAAGTTGTCGGAGCGTCTCCGGTAGGTAAGCGATGAATTAATTACTGTTTTGTGCACCTTATTTTGCTTTCTACTCCAAATCATGGCATAGAGTGTAGTTTTCTACGGATCAATCAAAACCTTCACGAATCATCATCATCATATTCTCTGTTTGAATTGTGAATCATGGCCGCGAGCGAAGAACAATCAAAACAGAGTTAGTCAAAGAGGTGGGGATGAAATAATGGGGATCGACGGAGAGAGCCCGAAGGGGGCTGAGATGAAGCGGATCATGGTGATATCTGGTGATTACGATGGCGCCACAAGAGGAGAACGACGGTGCCTTGAGGATCTCGTCGGAGATGATGAATTGGAACGAAGGGATTTTGAGACGACGATGAAGTTTGAGCGTCGCTAATCTTGATGAGGGAGAGGCCGCGAGAATTAGACGGTGGTGTGCGCCGCAGACAAAGAGGAGAAGAGAGACTCTAGTTTCAGAAGAAGTTGAACAGCCATACGTTCTCAACCCTAATCCCTCTTTCTATTTATTCTTTTCTTTTAATTTTTTTTTGTTTTAATTCAATAGATGATATATTGATAGTAATGAAAAACTGAATAAATGATTTAAGGGTGGGCTGGTGTTATTGAAAAACAAGCGGACAAAAAAACTCTATTATTGGACCAAATTTTCTTGGGCCTTGCATCATAGTTTCTTCAACGCAGTTCCTGGTTACAGTCTTGTACCATACCCCTGAGCCTGGTTTAGCACCCCTACTGTTTTAGTATTTTTGTTGATATATTTTACGTAGTTTTGTTAATAAATTTTGGCTTAATCGAATTTTTTTTGTGAATACTTTCTTTAATACTTGTCCAAGAAAAATTGATAAAAAGTAGTAGAATGTTTTTATAATTATTTAGGATTTCCTTTAAGAATTTTAATTAGGGTTTTCTAGTATTTTTTATTTTATGTTTGGTAATCATTTTGTTGTCATTTTTGGCCAAGATTTTTTGCGATAGTATTGATGTAACTTTTGTGACGGGGAATGCTTGGAGATTAATTATTTGATCACTCGCGCGGAGCAGTTTCTGTAGAGTTCTCTTGTCGCTTGCGTGTCTTTAAAGAGGCAATGGACCTTCTCCGTTCGGTACCATAGTGACTTTATTTCATTCCTCATTCACGCACTTCATTGCTTTCTAGAAATCATGAGAAGTAGGGCTTTACTACAATTCATGCACGCAAACATTAGGTAGAATTCCTTTGAAATTATAACTTTAGGTCTAACAACGCTTGATAAAATTAGGTTTAGAAATAGGCTAGTCTCCCTTTAACTTTTATTTCCATTTTCTGCATATGCATTTAAAACTAAAACTTCTTTTCTTTCAAACTTCAAAAATACTTAAAAAGTACTGACGAGAATCGTGCCTTTGTTGAACATGGGAGATGATAAACGGGTCTCTTCTCGATCTTATCGTTTTTCCATTCTAAGCCTTGGCATGGTTCAAGTCTCAAAGACTTATTTCACGAATGAGTAGAAATATGGCTAATATCTCTCTCTTGAGATCAACTAGCTGTTATCCACAAGCAAAAATATCAACAAACACAAAACTCTTTTTGCCTTCGGGCCTTTCTTTAAAAACCTTTTCAGAAAGAATATGTTAATTCACTTCTGTGCTGACGCGTAAATCTCCAAAGGTCGAGTTGCGGCAGAAGGCGAAATTAATATCGTCCATCAAAAAACACGAACCAATTCAAACTTTTTTGTGCGCCCAAGCACCTTTTCTCCAAAACTTTTTCAAAAGAGCATGTTAATTCACTTCTGTGCTGACGTGTAAGTCTCCAAAGTTCGAGTTGCGGCAGAAGGAGAAATTTATGTTGTTTATTAAAAAAATACAAACCAACAAAAACATATAAGCCAAACTATGGCTGCTCTGATTCCTTAAAAGGGATACGTAGGCATTGGGGTGGGGCCCAAGCAAGCACAACTTTTATTTTCCCTAGATTCTTTTCTCATTTCTTTTGCATGCATTCTCCCTTCAGCAGTAGTAAACAATAAGCATATATTAAACATACCCATAAGATAGATAACAAGAGTGGATACCGTAGAGTACTACAGGCGTGTGGGGTGCTAATACCTTCCCCTCGCGTAACAGACTCCCTTACCCGATCTCTCGATCACAAGACCGTGACTTCTCCCTTTTCAGGTTTTCTCGATGTTTACCTTTCCCTTCCTGTGGGATAAAAGACGTTCGATGGCGACTTCATTGTTTGATGATTTTCAGCCGGTTGTTTCAGAAAGCAATAATTTTAACATAAACAAGGGTAAAATGAAAACAAAAAGAAAGATGGCCTAGTGACTAATCAGTAACAAGGATGAGTTGTCCTGTCTGAAACACTGGCTTTAGGAAGTGACTTGAGGGTAGCCCGACTCAATCTTCAGCCACTTTGTTTTGGCAAAGGATTGTCGATAACATTAGGACCTGCCTCTTTGAAAGTGAGAATATTTTCCTTAACAAATTCTTTCACTTTGTGTTTCAATGCATAACATCTTTCTAAATCATGACCGGTAGCTCCCTGATGAAACTCACAGTGAAGGTTAGATCTGAACCCGGGTGAAGGAGGATTTCGAGGAATCAGAAGCCTAGTTGTAATCAAGACCTTTTGCACCATTTCAGGATACAATTCAGTGTATGTCATAGGGATGGGATCAAATTGACCCCTATTCCCTACATTACGATTCTGATTCTGCACAATATTCTATCGTTGGGGAACCTGAATTGGTTAAGCATTGACCGCAGGAGCAACAACCACTACTTATGGTTGAACAATGTATTGAGGCCTACAGTGAGGTCCTCTTCTCTCAGTCGAGACAACATTGACTTCTACCTCTTTCTTCTTCTAAAAGTTCCCAAATAATTTCTTTGCACCAAAGATTCAGCAGCTTTAGACACTTTACCATTATTTATTCCTTCTTCTAATCTTTGGCCAATAGTCACTAGGTATGTGAAGCTGGAGGACACACTACCAATTATCTTCTCCAAAAAGAAAGAGGACAAAGTATCCATGAACAATCCAGTTAGCTCTTTCTCTTCCAGAGGTGGTTTAACTTGAGATGCCAATTCTCTCCATCGTTGAGCATATTCCTTGAAATATTCTTTCTCATTCTGAGGCATATTTTGCAGTTGGCGATGATTAGGTGCCATGTCAAGGTTGTATTTGTATTGCTTTATGAAAGAATCAACAAGATCTTGGAAGCATTGGATACATCCTTTCTCAAGTCCCATATACCATTTCAATGAAGCTCTACTCAGACTATCTTGGAAACAATGGATAAACAACTTGTCATTCTTTGTGTCAGCAGACATCTTTCGAAAGTACATCACTAAGTTGCTTCTTGGACAAGTATTACCCTTGTACTTTTCAAACTCGGGAGTCTTGAACTTAGCAGGCATAACCAGATCAGAAATTAGGCACATATTTTCAGTAGCAATACCAAAGACATCATTACCTTCCATAGCTTGGAGTTTGTTTTCTAAAGTCTGATATTGTTCTTTAAACTCTTCAAACTCACCAAAGTCTCCCTGACTCACACTTTGAGTACTGGAGACATGGTAATCAAAGTGAGGGTTCCCAAAAGCATCTTGTGCAGCAGGTTCACGAGAAGCAGTATGAACAATTGGCAGAGGTTCGGTGAAAACTGGAGCTTGAAAGACTGGTCGGGAAGACTGACTAACCATTAAAGTAATTGCAACAAGAGGAGAGTAGTTATGAGGCATCCTAAACTGTAGCCCTGTAGTAGATGTATGCTGGATAGGTTGAGGGTCAACAACAACAGTTGGGATTTCAGATATCATAGTCTTTTGAGGTGGCTCTCCTCTGGAAATTAGGACTTGCATAATTTCAGTAAGTTTGGCCATGCCTGACTTCAACTCATCGATTTCCATTCTGATTTCCAAGTTGTGCTGCTCTTGGTTTTCCATTCTCAATTTGACAGCAACTCTAGTCTCGTAGTTGTGTTGAGCAATCAGCTTGACGATAGACGACTAACTGGAAGAAAGAAACAGTTGGGAATAAGATCCTAAACAACTTGGATGTATGCAGAATGATGCAGAGGATGCAAATGTTATACAATGTTATGAAATGCACTACACAGTAACATGATCACATGGTTTAAAGTCACGAGCCTGGAGTCAAACGTACAACCCATAAGGTATGGACTAATGGTTATCACCTTCCGAACAAGGGTTCTAAAAGGTTCCCAGAGTCTACATCCTTCCAACGTCCCGATTAACTAGGTAATTAGTAATATTCTCAGGAAAAACTTGTCTGAGCGTAGCATCGCATGACAACTATTATAGGATTACTCCGTCATAGTTTCTGCACTACACCTAAAAGGCCAAGATGGATTAAGGGTTCTATGCTCCTCAACTTCAGCAGGCTCCCAGGTCGAAATCAGTACATCTTCCCGATTACTCGGTAAACGAAACTATAGTCAAAGGAGCCTCCACTGAGTGAGGGGTCTCATGTCTCCTTTTTTGGGATTACTCCCTCAAAGTTAACATGACTATACTACCCGTCATATCTTAAGTTTTCCTAAGTCCGGGTAGAGAACTTAAGAGAAATCACCAAGCACCCTGAAAACCAGCAAAATCCAGACAAACATATATACAAAATAATGGGAAGTAATAAATAGAAAGTAAAACAATATATAAACACTCATAGAAAAGAAACAAACAAAGCTAGGATTTACCCACTTAGGAAAGACTCCCCAGTGAAGTCACCAGTCTGTCGCACCGTGCAAAATAATGAAATGCGAACATAAGAGATGTAGCGGTAAAGATTTGAGATTAAGCCATCAGTTGACTTATCTCACTTAATGAAGCTGCCACCGCACTTTATTGTTTCCAAATGGAAATAAGAAAAAAGCGAACAAAACCCACAATGAAGTAAAAGATAATAGATCGAGGTACGGGGGTCAGTTATGCAAAGGGAATGTATTAGCATCCTAAGCATCTATGGTACTCTGCAGGATCCACTTTGTTTATTTTCTTTTAAAAGGTTTATCATCTAAAGGCTTACTTGCTAAAGGAAAAAAATAAGTGACTATTTGTAAACATAACAAAATGAAATGTTTTTTTTAATTATTTTTGCCCACCTTGGGTAGTAAGACTTAGTTCCTACGTAGTCCCTCGTGCAATGGAAAATTCAGTTCATCGTAGTTCGGCTAGAAAAGACTTGTTTGTTGTTTGATTTTAAACGAAGAGACAAGTCATCATTTTTAGGAGAGAAATCTCGACTAACACCCACAAGGTGTGGGAAAGATGGACGTTGCGTCAACATGAGTGAGGGTTTGAGAATTCCTCTAGTACTCAAGTAGAAAGGTTGACACCTTTATAACCATGGGGATAGGAGAATGTTGCTCGACTATAAATGATTCATGTCTAATCTTGGAAAAGTTTTAAAGGTACTCGAGCGCACAAAAGGGTTTGAATGAGTTAAATTTTTTTGTTAATTTTGAAAGATGTCAAAGTATGATTAAGTGAATTGAAGTTTGTTTAAAGAAAAGAAGTTTTTAAAAGAAAAGGCACTCGACAAAGTCTAGGTTTTTGTACCCCAAAATTTGCCATCTCATATTTCCCAAGACATTTCAAGAAAAATCTCCAAATGGCTCAAGATTGCTTAAGAGTTGGACAGTCAAGTCATCTCCTAAGGCAATCAATTCCAAATTAGGGTTTTATGTTGCATCAAGTTCCTTGCATCCAAATGACCTAAAGTTCTCCCCAATGTCCTAATATGTCCTCAAGGTCATCCATGTCAAATTTCAAGCCTTGCAGAGGAAGTTTGCTCAGTCAATTGCTCAAAGGGTCCAAAAATCGACTGTGCTAGGGCAAACGTCAACTGTGACCTATAAACAGTCAAACTTCAAGATTTTTTATCAACATTCTCATTTGGAAGTATATTTCATCATTTTATCAAGGGTTGATAATGATTCATCAAGGATTGCTCAAAATTCATCAAGACTCAAAAGTTGCTAAATCAGGGTTTTGAAGGAAAAGTCAACTCAACTTTGACCAGGCATAACTTTCTCATACTTTATGAGAAATGACCCATCCAAAGCTAATTTTTAAGAGGATACAATTTTCTACAATCCATCTTCATACCCCAAGATCATAAAACGCACTCACAAAAAGTTACAAATGTGGACATTATAGGTCATTTTTGAAAGTCAACAAAAACACCTTTTTTGCCAAAGCTTATAACTTGAGCATGGAACATCAAAATGATATTAGACCAAAAGGGTTGGTTAGAGGACATCTCAAGATTTCTAAAAAGTCCAAGAACACTTACAAAAGTTCAAAATATAAGGAGTTATGCATTGTTGAAGTTGGGCATTTTTGCAAAATTGCCAAAAGTCAACTATCCCCAAAACATAAAATTTTGTCAAATGGGCCCATTCTTTTCCACTTGATTTGATCTTGTCACACTACCCACGTGTCCTAGCTTCAGCCTTGAGCCCATTTAGCAATTTTCTTATTTTATTTGATTTTTTTATTAAATTATTCCATTTTAAATCAATTTAAATCAAATAAAATCACAAAACTTGATTACATGAGATATTTTTCTATTTTCAGGACCTAATCATCATCAATGACATGATCAAATTCGTATCAAGCATTACATGTGCAAAAAGATTGGATTTTTGGCAAAATTGGAAAGCTTTCAATGGAGGATCAAATCAAATCTCCAAGCATTGATGTACAAGGATTCAGTCCACAAAAGTTGACCTAATACATTGCAGCATACATATACAAGTGAAAGCACACGAATTTGGGGGCTGGAGGCTGCAGAATCATCAAGAACAAAACTTGGAAAAAGGTGAAAAATTGTGAAACTGAAATCGTTCTTAGAGGCGTTTTCAAGGGCAAATCTCAACACTAATCCATTGCTGGACAATCAATGAACCTCCTGCAATCAAAAGCAAGCTCTCACACGCTCTCAAACGCACTGTAAGCTTCACGTTTTACCGCCCTGTATTCAAAATCGTAACTTCATGTTCTTGCATTTTCTTGGCAAATCTTTGGTATATTCATGATGCTTATTCAATTTCTGAACTTTTGGCATTGTTTGATTGCATTTATATGAGTTGTAGCCCTGTAACCGAACCTAGGGTTTTGTAGTTGTGTTTTTGGGAATTTTTTCTACAGGAAAAATTGGAGCCATTGATGGACATGGATGTAACCAGGGGAGGTAGACGAGCATGACCATGTGCTTGGAATCAATTTCCATGGCCTAGAATGGATTTTAGGGTGTACATACGAATTTAGCTGCGGATGTAAATCCGCAGGTAAATATCCAGGGTTGAACGAGGAAGACGAAGACGTGTCCCCCTCTTAGTGGCTGGTTCAAATATTCGCGCTTTATTTTTTATTTCTGGCATATTATTGTTTTTCCCCATATTATACTTATTGTCCATTACACTAACAAATGAAACGCTGATTGAGTGGTAGAGGCTTTGTTCAGTGACCAACAGGACCTGGGTTCGAATCCCAGGTTCCCCATGCATTTGTTCTTATTTTTCTACAGGCTATTCAGTGTGAACCCAAGCATGTGATACATCATACTCCCTCAAATCTCCAAGCGCCAGATGGCCCCAGGCCATATCTGGTGGTCTAGATGTGATGTCCACCATATGCCCTAGTCAAAGTGCCACGCTGGAATCAGAAAGTCAATACAGGCCAATTCAATTGGGCCTTGGAAATTGCTAAGCAAGCCCCCCTAATCAGGCCCAAACCCTAATTCTTTCTATTTTATTTTTATTATTTCTTTTAATTAATTATTGTTATTATTTTATTACTAACTAACCAATCAAACTTTTTCTTAATAAAATTAAAAAACCAAAAATATTTTCTTAATTAAATTAATGTTCAGCATTTTATTTTTGTTAATAAATATTAATTTAATTAATTTAGTTTTAATTAGGAATAACTTTAATATTTTTGCAATAATTAAAATTAACTTAGATAATTAGGTTTTATTAACATTGATCAAATTATTTTTATTTCTTTAAATATCAAAAATCCAAAAATATCATTTTTATTAATTAATTAATTAATTTTTTAATTTAATGCTTAACTTAATTTAATTTCTTCCATAAATTCAATAAACCAAAAAAAATCTTTTCTTTAAATAATCAAAGGGTCAAAACCCTAGAACTCGCCCGATTTAATTTCTCGCACGCGTTCCATTTTTATTCAATATTGTATCTGTTTCCCAGAATGTAATAGTTTAATAGGACCTTTACTATTTTTACTGCTTTATTTATTTTCTGCATTTTAATTTCAAGGGTTGCTTTTGGCGATGTAAATACCCGACGCCTTGTAATAGTTAGTTTAATTTCCGCAATTTAATTTCCACAACTTATAAACTGTTAGATGTTTGGTAATAGGAAATGCATGACAAGATCAAATGTTTAGACCTAAAATCAACATAGATAACCACTAACATGTACAAAGATAAAATTAACTGAAAATAACACACTCGCACATGCGCACTCTTAGGGTACACCTTACTTGGTTGCCTTCGAACGTGGTCATTGAGTATAGGAAGTTTTAGAGGTCGCCCTCTTGTCCAAAGATCATAGTTGCCTCGAAACGGTTGCCTCGGAAAAATGATCTAAGACATTAGGGTTACCGCTAAGGCGTCCTAACATTGCTTTAGTGACCGCACGTCCCTTAATCGAGTTGACCCTTTAAACTCCAACGACGATGCTACCTACTCATCAATAGTGGGATAGCATTGTCTAAAGGACATTAACATAGAACGATTCCTTTTTCGAGTAGGTAGATGGTTCTTAAGTACTTGCTCTTTCAAAACAAAAACAAAACTTTTCACACTTACACTTTTCAAACAAAAAACTCTTTTCAAACCCACAAACACAAAGAAAAGCAATTTTTGAAAACACTTTGAGCAAGTACCTAAGAGCCCGTGGATAACCACGGATAGAAAGGGTGTTAACACCTTCCCTTTCTATAACCTACCCCCCGGACCCGAGAAACATCTCGAAAAAGGAATTTTCCTGTGCTTTTTTCCTTTCCTTGTTGGATAAAATAAAAGACGGTGGCGACTCTTGCTTACCGCGACATTTTGCGAAAACAAACGCAAAATGCAAACCAGCATTCCAAAAAACAGTCAGTTCTTTCCCACCGTATCACAGAACTGGCGACTCTGCTGGGGATTCCATAAGTGTGGTGTACCTTAGGAATAGTTCATCATCATGTTTTCAATTGCTTTATTTGTATGCTTTATCTTTGTGGGTTTGAATCGGAGTTACTATAGATCCTAACTCGGATCTGGGGGATACCCTTTAGGTAATTAGCAATAAAATGTGAGGGAACTGTACAGCGTAAACTGATACGGCTGAAGCAGTAGCTACATTGGTGTGGCACTTTAGATTGTACCGATATCCCTTGTGTTGGAACGAGGAGAATATGGGTCATTTAAGGGGTCATTAAGCACCAACTGACCTTAGAACCTTTAAATTGACCAACTTAGCCATAGAACAGTAGCAGTATGCTACACTCATTGAGACTAAACTCTCACGATGATTCCGGCCGCAAGAAAAGGTTACTAAACTAGAATTATGACCGATCGAGGGTAGTCAGTAATATTGAGATCCTCTAGAACCCGGTTACTATTTTTAGGATAGGTTTAAACCAACTGAACTGAAAGAGGGTAGTACCTAAGCTCCTTGCCAGCCTGAAATCCAAGGGCTCTCTGTGTGACTTGTGTGCCTTTACCATGTCTGCTATTTGTGGATACTTGTGGTGTGCTTTCTATCATGACATCATGACATCATAACATGGCATACATCTTGCATTGGACTAACCTATTTCAAAGACAGGAGGGATTCATCTTTGTTCTGTTTTGTAGGTCATGATGCCCATGCGTAGGAATACCATCCGGATTAACTTTGTCCAGGTTCCCACTGTGCTTAAGGAATTGATTGCAAAGATGCCTGATACTACCTCCTTCATCAGAAGACATGGGTATCTTCTCAGTTTGGTTACCTCTAAATTGGACAAGCAGATGATGAGTGTTTTGGTCCAATTCTATGATCCGCTGTACCATTGCTTTACTTTCCAAGACTACCAATTGGTTCCCACCTTAGAAGAGTTCTCTGATCTGCTCGGTATCTCTATTCTGGAGCAGAACCCGTTTACTGGTTGGGAGAAGATCCTTAGGCCAGAAGAGATTGCTTTAGCTCTTCATTTGACCAAGGATGAGGTAATGGCTAATTGGGAGACTAGAAGTGGAACAAAGGGCTTTCTGACTAAGTTCTTGGTTGGTAAGGCTAATTATTTCTGGGATAGTCTAGACTTCAAGGAATTCGAAGATATTATGGATCTTCTGATATACGACTTGGTATTGTTTCTGAATCCTGACTCTTTTGTTGATGTGAATGCGGTGAAAATCTTCATCTCTCGTAATCCTGTACCCACTCTCTTGGGTGACATTCTTCATCAGATTTATGCCTGTACTGCTCGTAAGCGGGGAACCTTGATGTGCCGTGCTCCGTTATTGGCGAGGTGGTTTATTTCGCACCTCCCTAAATCAGCGCTGAAGAACAAAGAAGGCATGGGCTGGGCCTATAGGGTTATGTCTCTCTCTCATAATGACATCATCTGGACTATCAAAGGTATGGACGAGGTGGCTATTATTGATCACTGTGGGGAGTACCCCAATGTTCCACTGATAGGAACCCATGGAGGAATTTCTTATAATTCGTGCTTGGCCTTACGTCAGTTTGGGCGAGCCAGAAGAGAAGGACCTCATGAGCTGCTAATGCCTAGTATCATCTTTGATTTTCAAGGGGATAGCGACGAGCAACACCGCAGATTCATAAGGGCTTGGGATAGAGTTCACAGATCTGATCCACATGAGCTGGGTCCAAAGACTTCTCTTCCGATGGAGCCATATCTCAGATGGGTCCGTATCCGTGCCCAAAAGCTGGGTATGCCATATGAAGCCTTCCTGCCTATCATTGTTGAAGTTGCTAATTAAGAGGGGGTTCTTCCTACCATCCTCCATCCTTACATGCCCACTGACATTAGGGCACTGAAAAGGTCTTGGATGCAGCTGAGAGAAGAACGGGATGCTTACCGAGAAAAGTTTAACGAGCAAGAACAGAAGATCCAGAAGTTGACTAGGCAGCTGGAGAACAAGCGGATCCTCAATGACTATGTCCGCACCGACAAGAAGAGACCATGGGAGCACTGATTGTCCTTTGTTTATTTCCTTTCCAGTTCTATTTACTTTTCAGTATTTCCATTCTTGTAACGCCTTAAGGGCATCTGTTGAACAATTTTAATTTTAAAGTTTATCTAATAAAAGTGTGTTTCCTTTCTTGTTTACGAATTTGAATCTCCCGATGTCTTTGAAATCATAGCATACGCATTTCATCCCATGCACTTCATGACAGGTACCCATTACAGGTCTCTTATCTTCTTCGCTATTTATTTCAGCACTCATCATGTCTGCTGAACCATCAACTGAGCAAGCAATCAAGGCCCTACAGGCCCAGAATGCCCAATTCCAAGAGCTATTCATGAATCTCGCTAAGGGTTAGCAAGATCTGAAGACCCTGATTCTGAAAGAGAAGAAGAAGAAGAAGAAGAGGACAATCATGTTTAACATAGGTCACAGGTTTGGAAACAGGCTACGGGATGAAGTTGATTTGACCACCTCATCTGGAGGGAAAGATAGTCAAGAGGAAAGAAGGGCTGCTAGCGCTGTGGTCTCAGACAACGAGACAAACTTCGATGAAGACCAGTATCCTCTGGCTGAGGATAGATACAAGTAACTGGAAGACCGGTTGAATGCGATGGAAGTTCAGAAAGTGCCTGGTCTGGACTTTGGTGATCTGGGTCTATCATCTGGGGTAGTGATTCCCCACAAGTTCAAGGCACCAGCCTTTGCTAAGTATGACGGAGTTTCTTGTCTGAAGCTGCACCTCCGGTCATATGTAAGGAAGATTCAGCCGTACACCGCTGATAAGAACCTTTGGATCCACTTCTTTCAAGACAGTCTCTCAGGGACTCAGCTTGAATGGTTCTACCAATTAGATGGAGCCAGTATCCACAGTTGGGAAGATTTGGCTACTGCTTTCTACAGGCAACACCAATACAATTCCGACCTCGCACCCACGCGTACCCAACTCCAGGGTATGTCAATGGGAACGGGCGAAGGTTTTAAAGATTATGCTCAGAAGTGGAGGGACCTCGCCGGAAGAGTGCAACCACCCTTGGCTGATTGGGAACTTATGGATATGTTTCTGGGGACTTTGTCTGGTCCATTTTTCAACCATCTGATTGAAAGCTCTTCGTCTGGGTTTACAGAGCTAATTATGACCGGTGAGAGGATTGAGGCTGGTATTAAGGCTGGTAAGATACAAAAGGGTGCTTCATCGAGCACCGAGAAAAAGCCTTTTAAGAAGGAGTCCAGTGATGTTTACAGTTCGAAAAGCCAGAATAGACCTGAACGCCGCCAAGCTGTTAATGCGGTTGTTATTTCAAGACCTACTGGTGCTCCTCAGCACAACAATCAACAAAAGGCCGAGAGACCTCGAAGGCAGTTCACTCAGCTCAACATGACATTATCGCAAATTCTTCCGCAGTTAGTGAAAACCAATCTAGTGATTCCAAGGGAAGCCCCGAAGAATCTAAATACAACATCACCGAAGTACAACCCTAATGCCCGCTGTGCTTTTCACTCTGATAGCCCAGGGCATAATACAAATGATTGTTGGTCTTTGAAGAACAAAATACAAGACCTGATTGATGCTAAGGAGATTGAGTTCGGAGCACCAGAAAAGCCTAAACAAGATGCATGGGTGAATGCTATCAGGGATGACGATGATGAAGAGTTTGATGTTGACAGTTGGATATACCCAACTGCCGATGGTGGATTAAGCAACTGGACAACGAAGGATTCTATGCCCGTTTCTGTTATCACCCAGTAATGAGACTTTTGTTTTATATTTGTAATAGACAATGTTTTAAACTTTACGGCCCGGTGTCTTACCCGGGGCACCGTGGTTTCATTTGTGAGGGCTTTATGTGTGTCATCTACATATATCATTAATAAAAGCATTGGACGTTTCTTGCATTTCAAATTTTGCGCTCCTTGTTTTTCTTTTATTACATATTGTAAAACAGCTATTTTACACACACTCACATATACAGGTCCACATCCACTCTGGATCTCGCTGGTAACGACTCCGCTATTGCCAGTTATGACTTCGAAAGTCTGATCAACTTAGCCGAAGACGAAGGTGAAGAAGATTGCGAAGTGCCTGGTGAACTTGCAAGACTGTTACTTCAGGAAGAGAGGGCTATTCAGCCGCACGAAGAGCTGGTGGAATCAGTAAATCTAGGTACAGAGACAGACAAGAAAGAGGTCAAGATCGGTGCAAATCTGGAGCTTAGTGTGAAGCAACGGTTGATTCATATGCTGCGTGACTATGTTGAGATATTTGCCTGGTCTTACGAAGATATGCATGGGTTGGATACCAATATTGTGGTTCACCGATTACCTACCAAGGAAGATTGTCCTCCAGTGAAACAGAAGGTTCGTCGAATGCGCCCAGAGATGTCCGAGAAAATCAAGGCTGAAGTTATGAAACAGTTTGACGCCGGTTTTCTAGTAGTTACTTCTTACCCACAATGGGTTGCCAATGTGGTTCCAGTACCGAAGAAGGATGGTAAGGTCCAGATGTGTGTTGACTATAGGGATCTGAACAGAGCAAGCCCCAAGGATGATTTCCCTCTACCTCATATCGACGTTTTGGTTGACAACACCGCTCAGCACAAGGTATTCTCCTTTATGGATGGTTTCTCCGGTTATAATCAGATTAAAATGGCTCCCGAAGACATGGAGAAGACAACTTTTTTTACTCATTGGGGTACTTTTTGCTACAAGGTCATGCCTTTTGGATTGAAAAATGTTGGGGCAACGTATCAGCGTGCCATGGTGGCTTTGTTTCATGATATGATCCATCATGAGATTGAGGTATACGTTGACGATATGATTGCAAGGTCCCAAACTAAGGAGGAAAACCTGGACCATCTATAGAAGCTGTTTGACAGGATGAAGTTGTACAAGCTGAGGTTAAACCCGAACAAGTGCACCTTCGGGGTGAGATCTGGTAAGCTACTGGGTTTCATCGTAAACGACAAAGGTATTCAAGTAGATCCTGCAAAAGTGAAGGCTATACAGAAGATGCCAGCTCCCAGAACAGAGAAAGAAGTCAGAGGCTTTCTAGGACATCTAAACTACATTGCCCGATTCATCTCGCACCTGACTGCTACTTGTGAGCCAATCTTCAAGTTACTGAAGAAAGATCAAGTGGTACGATGGAATGATGAATTCCAGGCCGCTTTCGAAAGAATCAAAGAGTATCTCCAAGAGCCACCTATTCGGATGCCTTCAGTTGAAGGGAGACCTCTGATCTTATACTTGACAGTACTCGACAACTCAATGGGGTGTGTGCTGGGGAAGCATGACGAGTCTGGCCGAAAAGAGCATGCAATTTACTACCTTAGCAAAAAGTTTACTGGCGGCGAGACCCGATACTCGTTGCTTGAGAAAACTTGCTGCACTTTGGCATGGGCTGCTCACCGGCTGAGACAGTATATGCTGACTCACACTACTCTATTGATTTCAAAAATGGATCCGATCAAGCATATCTTCGAGAAGCCTTCCTTGTCCGGAAGAATAGCGAGATGGCAGATGATCTTGACTGAGTATGACATCCAATATACGACCCAAAAGGCAAATAATGGAAGTGTGTTGGAAGATCATTTGGCACATCAGGCAGTGGATGATTACCGGTCTATGAACTTCTAATTTCTGGATGAGAATATCATGCTAGTAACTGACTGTGGGACACCTGGACCGGATGAAGGACTTGAGGAAGGATCCCGATGGTCTATGTACTTTGATGGAGCTTCGAACGCTTTGGGTAATGGCATTGGCGCTGTGATCATATCTCCTAAAGGCTCTCATACTCCATTTACCGCCCGATTATGTTTCAACTGCACCAACAATATGGCGGAGTATGAAGCAGGCATCATGGGTCTTCGAGCAGCAATTGACCTAAGGATTAAGTTTCTAAGTGTTTTCGGAGATTCTGCTCTCGTGATCAGTCAGATCAAAGGCGAGTGGGATACGAAACACCCTAATCTTATTCCTTACAAGGAGTATGTATTGACTTTGCTTCCCCATTTCGAGGAGATAACCTTTGAACACTTCCCTACAGAGGAGAATCAGTTGGCGGACGCGTTGGCTATGATGTCTTCTATGTTCAAGGTCAATTGGGACAACGAGGCTCCCCAGATCATCATTGAAAGATTGGACGAACCTGCACATTGTTGTGACATTGATACTGAAGAGGTAACAGAAAAGCCCTGGTTTCATGAGGTGAAGAGGTATCTTGAAGCTCAGGAATACCCCGAGGGTGCATCTGTCAATGACAAGAAGTTTCTGAGGAGGTTCGCAACAAAGTTCTTCATCAGCAATGGCATTCTTTACAAGTGTAACCATGATTCGACCTTACTGCGATGTGTGGATAAGAATGAAGCAGAAAAGATCATGGCAGAGTTACATGAAGGTACTTTCGGAACTCATTCCAGTGGACACACCATGGAAAAGAAAATCCTACGGGCAGGATATTATTGGTCCATAATGGAAGCCGACTGTTATCAGCATTCTCGGACATGTCACAAGTGCCAAGTCTATGCTGATAAGGTGCACATACCTCCAGTTCCTCTAAACATATTTAAGGCACCTTGGCCTTTTGCAATGTGGGGCATTGATATGATCGGCGAGATCAGACCTACAGCGTCCAACGGGCATCGTTTCATCTTGGTAGCAATTGATTACTTTACAAAGTGGGTTGAAGCAGCTTCCTTTGCTACTGTGACCAAGAATGTCGTGGCACAGTTCATTCGGCACAATCTGATTTGTCGATATGGTGTACCAGAGAGGATCATTACGGATAATGGTACCAGCCTCAACAACAAGATGATCACTGAGCTCTGCGAGCAATTCAAGATACATCATCACAACTCTTCTCCCTACCGGCTGAAGATGAATGGGGCTGTTGAAGCGGCTAATAAGAACATTAAGAAGATCATGCAGAAGATGACAGTGACATACAAAGACTGGCATGAGATGTTACCATTTGCTCTTCATGGGTACCGTACCTCAGCGCGGACGTCAATAGGGGCAACACCCTATTCCTTGGTATATGGCATGGAGGCAGTCTTGCCTATTGAAGTTCAGATACCCTCTCTTAGGATCATGAAGGATGCAGGTTTGAGTGAAGATGACTGGATTCAGACCCGGCTTGGTCAGCTGAACTTAATCGACGAAAAGAGACTTACTGCTATTTGTCATGGTCAGACGTATCAAAAGCGGATGATCAAGGCATTTAACAAGAAAGTTAGACGAAAAGAGTATCAAGTTGGGGACCTGGTTATCAAGCGCATCATATTACCTCAAGGTGATCCCAGGGGCAAATGGACCCCTACCTATGAAGGGCCATTTGTGGTTAAGAACATTTTCTCAGGCAGAGCTATGATTCTAACCACCATGGATGGTGACGACCTTCCTCACCCCGTCAATGCAGACATAGTGAAAAGATACTACGCATAATCAAAGACCCGCTAGGTCGACTGGCCTAGGCAAAAATAAGGGCTTCCCGGCGAACCAAAAGGATTCGGGCAAAAATAAGGGATGAAAAGGAAAAATCTATACACCCGGCAAGTCGAAAACCTGAAAATGCGGCTTGGGCAAAAAAGGGTATCCCGGTGGACTAAAAACCCGAAAGGGCGGTCCAGGCAAAAATTAGGGATCAAAGCGTAACACTATGTCTCATTGGATCACCTTGCATCCAGACTTCGGTATCAACTATCAAGCTCGGACGACGCTAATCAATCTGATCTACCTTCAACCAAGTAGCAAAGTGATGAGATGCTCGAGGACATAAAGGCAATAACAGAGTTGGAACCCAGTGGGATTGTTCACATAGCTGTTTTGTTTTTCACAATTTGTGTAAATTCTATCTATTCGGCGGTGTTCTCTTACTAGGACGTCAGCCTTCTGTACAAAAACGCCTATTTACACGCCAAACTTCAAAATCAATACAATTCATG
Source organism: Vicia faba (assembly GCA_948472305.1). Taxonomy (NCBI): domain Eukaryota; kingdom Viridiplantae; phylum Streptophyta; class Magnoliopsida; order Fabales; family Fabaceae; genus Vicia; species Vicia faba. The sequence continues at coordinate 68,664 of CATIWC010001710.1, forward strand.
TTCAAAGAAATTTCGAAATGTTTTTTCTTTATCTGTTTTAATTTGCAAGGAACGTCCAATGTTTGTTTTTGATATATGCATTTGACATTAATTGCTGCTCATGAATATTTACATGCGAAACAAAAGACGATTACGGGTAACATCAGAAACAGGGGCAATAAGATTTATCCAAGCTTTACAGTTGCTCTATCCGCCAAGGTACAACGGTAAATTCAGCTGAAGAATATGGCCAAGATACTTTCACTCCCCGCAGAGTAAGACAATAATGGTAGCTCTCCCCCAGCTGGGACTTGTAACTATGAACGAATTAGCAATGCTCTCCCCAAGCAGAATTTATCTACCGTCAATACTATAAAGAATTGATATCCCCGGCAGTCTTAATATTCCCTAGTGAAGTATAAGAATATTCCCCGACAGAATACAAGATACCCCCAGTGGAGTTAAAATTTGCCTAGTGCAGTCTGAAAAAGCTTCCCCAACAGAGTTGGAGCATCATCCCCAGTAGACTCCGGAAGTTTATCCCCAGCGGAGTACAAAAATAAATCTCCCCAACCGAGTTCAAAGGAATATTGTCCCCAGCAAAGCTCAAAGGATTATCCCCATTAGAGTCTAACAGGTTATCCCCAGTGAAGCCGCAACTGAAATATCATCCCCAGTGGAGTCCTTCCCTTTCACAAACGGGAATTCCATCCTCAACAGATTTAATATCACCAGCAACGATAAGTCATCCCGACAGAATTTATCAGTGGTATCCTCAGCAGAGCATCTCTTCCCCACTGAGTAATCTCCTCATCAGTTTATTCCCCAACAGAGTTATCTTCTCCTACAAGTTTATTCTTGTAACCACCTTCGTTCACCATCCCCAGTGGAAACGAAGAATCCAACTCTATTCTCCAGCAGCTACACGGGATTTATTTTCCCCAGCTAAAACATTACATTTCCATACATCATGATACATGCATATACGCATCATATGATGCAATCTCATTTATTTTGAGAACATCATTGCTTGATCCATATCATGCATTGCATATAACTGACCTTTACCTTTCAGGAAAGATGAAGTTAAATTCACAGCTATATCAAAAGACCTCCTCTGGTTCAGTCAGATTGCCACGAAGATCTCCCTGATTCGTATTCCAGTTGAAGTTATTCCAAAACTGTCGTCTGTTCCAGTTAAATCGATTCGAAGATTTTTCTGATGCCGATCCAGTCAAAGTTAATCCAAGACCTCCTTTGGTTCAGTCAGATCGACGCGAAGATCTCCCTGATTCGTATTCCAGTTGAAGTTATTCCAAGACTTTCGTCTGGTCCAGTTAAATCGATTCGAAGATTTTTCTGATGCCGATCCAATCAAAGTTAATTAAAGACCTCCTCTGGTTCAGTCAGATCTCCATGAAGATCTCCCTGATTCGTATTCCAGTTGAAGTTATTCCAAGACTTTCGTCTGGTCCAAATAAATCGATTCGAAGATTTTTCTGATGCCGATCCAGTCAAAGTTAATCCAAGACCTCCTCTGGTTCAGTCAAATCAACGCGAAGATCTCCCTGATTCATATTCCAGTTGAAGTTATTCCAAGACTATTGTTTGGTCCAGTTAAATAGATTTGAAGATTTTTCTGATGCCGATCCAGTCAAAGTTAATCCAAAACCTCCTCTGGTTCAGTCAGATCACCGCGAAGATCTCCCTGATTCGTATTCAAGTTGAAGTTATTCCAAGACTTTTGTCTGGTCCAGTTAAATCGATTCGAAGATTTTTCTGATGCCGATCCAGTCAAATTTAATCCAAGACCTCCTCTGGTTCAGTCATATCGCCACGAAGATCTCCCTGATTCGTATTCCAGTTGAAGTTATTCCAATACTTTCGTTTGGTCCAGTTAAATCGATTCGAAGATTTTTTCTGATGCCGATCCAGTCAAAGTCAATCCAAGACCTCCTCTGGTTCAGTCAGATCAACGATAAGATCTCCCTGATTCGTATTCCAGCCGAAGTTCAGACCACCTATCAACAGTCTCCAAATGGCATGTGTAAGCCCATTCCCGACATCATCAGGCTGATACCACTTCATGCGAGTGCAAATTTCTGGGCACTCTAGTGTTCAATCATCTTCCCCCTTCGGATCACGAAAGGCCCGAAAGCCAATCTATATCCTCAGGTTTAAGAAAATTGAACAGGGGCATCTTTTGTACCCCAAAATTTGCCCTCTCATATTTCCCAAGACATTTCAAGAAAAATCTCCAAATGGCTCAAGATTGCTTAAGAGTTGGACAATTAAGTCATCTCCTAAGGCAGTCAATTCCAAATTAGGGTTTTATGTTGCATCAAGGTCTTTGCATCCAAATGAAATCAAGTGCTCCCCAATGTCCTAATATGTCCTCAAGGTCATCCATATCAAATTTCAAGCCTTGCAGAGGAAGTTTGCTCAGTCAATTGCTCAAAGGGTCCAAAAATCGACTGTGCTAGGGCAAAAGTCAACTGTGACCTATAAACAGTCAAACTTCAAGATTTTTATCAACATTATCATTTTGAAGGATATTTCATCATTTGATCAAGGGTTGATCATGATTCATCAAGGATTGCTCAAAATTCATCAAGACTCAAAAGTTGCTAAATTAGGGTTTTATAAGAAAAGTCAACTCAACTTTGACCAGGCATAACTTTCTCATAATTTATGAGAAATGACCCATCCAAAGCTCATTTTGAATAGGATACAATTTCCTACAATCTAGATTCATACCCCAAGATCAGAAAATTCACTCACAAAAAGTTACAAATTTGGACATTATAGGTCATTTTTGAAAGTCAACAAAAACACCTTTTTTGCCAAAGCTTATAACTTGAGAATGGAACATCAAAATTATATGAGACCAAAAGGGTTGGTTATAGTACATCTCAATATTTCTAAAAAGTCCAAGAACACTTCCAAAAGTTCAAAATTGAAGGAGTTATGCTTTGTTGAAGTTGGGCATTTTTGCAAAATTGCCAAAAGTCAACTATCCCCAAAACTTCAAATTTTGTCAAATGGGCCCATTCTTTTCCACTTGATTTGATCTTGTCACACTACCCACGTGTCCTAGCTTCATCCTTGAGCCCATTTAGCAATTTTCTTATTTTATTTGATTTTTTATTGAATTATTCCATTTTAAATCAATTTAAATCAAATAAAATCACAAAACTTGATTACATGAGATCTTTTTCTATTTTCAGGACCTAATCATCATCAATGACATGATCAAATTCGTATCAAGCATTACATGTGCAAAAAGATTGGATTTTTGGCAAAATTGGAAAGCTTTCGATGGAGGATCAAATCTCCAAGCATTGATGTACAAGGATTCAGTCCACAAAAGTTGACCTAATACATTGCAGCATACATATACAAGTGAAAGCACACGAATTTGGGCGCTGGAGGCTGCAGAATCATCAAGAACAAAACTTGAAAAAGTGTGAAACTGAAATCGTTCTTAGAGGCGTTTTCAAGGGCAAATCTCAACACTAATCCATTGCTGGACAATCAATGAACCTCCTGCAATCAAAAGCAAGCTCTCACACACTCTCAAACGCACTGTAAGCTTCATGTTTTACCGCCCTATATTCAAAATTGTAACTTCATGTTCTTGCATTTTCTTGGCAAATCTTTGGTATATTCATGATGCTTATTCAATTTCTGAACTTTTGGCATTGTTTGATTGCATTTATATGAGCTGTAGCCCTGTAACCGAACCTAGGGTTTTGTAGTTGTGTTTTTGGGCATTTTTTCTACAGGCAAAATTGGAGCCATTGATGGACATGGATGTAACCAGGGGAGGTAGACGAGCATGACCATGTGCTTGGAATCAATTTCCATGGCCTAGAATGGATTTTAGGGTGTACATACAAATTTAGCTGCGGATGTAAATTCGCAGGTAAATATCCAGGGTTGAACGAGGAAGACGAAGACGTGTCCCCCTCTTAGTGGCTGGTTCAAATATTCACGCTTTATTTTTTATTTCTGGCATATTATTGTTTTTCCCCATATTATATTTATTGTCCATTACACTAACAAATGAAACGCGCTGGTTGAGTGGTAGAGGCTTTGTTCAGTGACCAACAGGACCTGGGTTCGAATCCCAGGTCCCCCATGCATTTGTTCTTATTTTTCTACAGGCTATTCAGTGTGAACCCAAGCATGTGATGCATCATACTCCCTCAAATCTTCAAGCGCCAGATGGCCCCAGGCCAGATCTGGTGGTCTAGATGTGATATCCACCATATGCCCTAGTCAAAGTGCCACGCTGGAATCAGAAAGTCAATACAGGCCAATTCAATTGGGCCTTGGAAATTGCTAAGCAAGCCCCCCTAATCAGGCCCAAACCCTAATTCTTTCTATTTTATTTTTATTATTTCTTTTAATTAATTATTGTTATTATTTTATTACTAACTAACCAATCAAACTTTTTCTTAATAAAATAAAAAAACCAAAAATATTTTCTTAATTAAATTAATTTTCAGCATTTTATTTTTGTTAATAAATATTAATTTAATTAATTTAGTTTTAATTAGGAATAAATTTAATATTTTTGCAATAATTAAAATTAACTTAGATAATTAGGTTTTATTAACATTGATCAAATTATTTTTATTTCTTTAAATATCAAAAATCCAAAAATATCATTTTTATTAATTAATTAATTAATTTGTTAATTTAATGCTCAACTTAATTTAATTTCTTCCATAAATTCAATAAACCAAAAAATCTTTTCTTTAAATAATCAAAGGGTCAAAACCCTAGAACTCGCCCGATTTAATTTCGCACGCGTTCCATTTTTATTCAATATTGTATCTGTTTCCCGGAATGTAATAGTTTAATAGGGCCTTTACTATTTTTACCGCTTTATTTATTTTCCGCATTTTAATTTCAAGGGTTGCTTTTGGCAATGTAAATACCCGACGCCTTGTAATAGTTAGTTTAATTTCCGCAACTTATAAACTGTTAGATGTTTGGTAATAGGGAATGCATGACAAGATCGAATGTTTAAACCTAAAATCAACATAGATAACCACTAACATGTACAAAGATAAAATTAACTGAAAATAACACACTCGCACATGCGCACTCTTAGGGTACACCTTACTTGGTTGCCTTCGAATGCGGTCATTGAGTATAGGAAGTTTTAGAGGTCGTCCTCTTGTCCAAAGATCATAGTTGCCTCAAAACGGTTGCCTCGGAAAAATGATCTAAGACATTAGGGTTACCGCTAAGGCGTCCTAACATTGCTTTAGTGACCGCACGTCTCTTAATCGAATTGACCCTTTAAACTCCAACGACGATGCTACCTACTCATCAATAGTGGGATAGCATTGTCTAAAGGACATTAGCATAGAACGATTCCTTTTTCGAGTAGGTAGATGGTTCTTAAGTACTTGCTCTTTCAAAACAAAAACAAAACTTTTCACACTTACACTTTTCAAACAAAAAACTCTTTTCAAACCCACAAACACAAAGAAAAGCAATTTTTGAAAACACTTTGAGCAAGTACCTAAGAGCCCGTGGATAACCACGGATAGAAAGGGTGTTAACACCTTCCCTTTCTATAACCTACCCCCCGGACCCGAGAAACATATCGAAAAAGGAATTTTCCTGTGCTTTTTTCCTTTCCTTGTTGGATAAAATAAAAGACGGTGGCGACTCTTGCTTACCGCAACATTTTGCAAAAACAAACGCAAAACGCGAACTAGCATTCCAAAAAATAGTCAGTTCTCTCCCACCGTATCACATAGGTTTATTATGAAAGCGGTTCGAGTTTGTAAACAAAGAAGATTTTGAAAAAGATAAGAATGTTTTGAAAATTAAAGAAGGCGAGAAGATGAAGAGAGTGTCCTATGTACATTAGGGTAAAAGATAAGGTAAAAGTTAGAGAAAAGAATTGTCTAACCAACAAGAAGCCAACAATTGACATAATGAGCCAATGTAGAATTCCAATTCTTTGGATTGAAACCAAAAAACAAAGGTAGTAATCCTCTTAAAAATACCAAGCTTCAATTGTATTAAGTCTTCAGAAAAATTGGGCAGAGTAACAGATGTATACAGATGAATTCTCGATCACAGGCAAAGCATGTAATCACAATAACCTACACACAAAGCAAACATACAACCCAATGTCTTGGGGTAAACCCCAATAACTCCAGACAAAATAACAGTTGAAGTCACAAGGTTCCAAAGGTAGTCAAGGTCTCTACTCCTAAGTCCAAGAAGTCTATAATTCCAAAATGCAAAGGATAGTAACCATGTAGTGCAAGTAGCATTAAAGTTTTTTATGGTTCAAGTTGATTATTAAGTATCTTAAAATAAAAAAATCTCAAATGAGCAAAATAAAAAATGACATAAAAATAAATGCTCAAATGAGCAAAAATGAAAATAGCATGAAATGTAAATGCAAAAATAAGTGTGCTTAAAGTAAAGAGTATAAAGTACAAGCATAAAATAAAGTCAGTTGTTAGAAATTAGTGGTTAGGTGAATGACCATCTTGAAACTTGCATTTGGAACTCATTAGAAGATTGATAAAATCAAAGCCTCTCAACAACAAGTTGCATTTGCTTTTTGTTAAGTATATCATTCATTTAAAAATTCTCAAGGAAACAATAAATGATCAACGCTGTTTAAGTGATTAACTTTGACCAAAGTTTATGAAGATTCATTAGAGGATTGATAAGACCAAATCCTACTAACAATGAATCTCAAGGTTATTGGATCAAATGCTTCAAACTAACATACTTGGGCTTGAAAAATAAGTTTGGGCCACGAATGATTAATTCTCGAATTGGGACAAAATTTAGCGTTGTGTTAAGCAATTGTAAGTGGACTTATATAGAAGTCGCACCTATTTTGAGTCCGGTTAATAAAACTTATGCATCCATACGTGTTCACAAGCTAAATTGGAATTAACTTTGAAACTGCATTGCAAGAAAAAAAAATAGAAAACCAATTAATTTGAATTTATTTACAAAATCATAAAAACCAAGATAAAGGGGGTGCAAAAACAATAAAGGGGTCAAAAGTTTAGCAAAAAAAAAAAAACAATGCCAAGAGCCCATATAGTAGACTAAAATCTATATTGAATACTAATGAAATTAAAGAAATAAGTAATATATAAACAATTAATTACTTAATTAAATTATAATATATACATAAAATTAAAAATGAAAATTTTAAAAAAAAAGGAAAAAGTTGAAAAAGAGTGAGAGCAGCACATAGAGAGTAAATTTACGGAAGATGAGGTCCGATTGAAGGTTCACCGGAAATTGAAGAAGAACGTTCGGTGGTGGTTTCGTAACAGTGTCGGGAAGGGAGTAAATGGAAGTGAGTATGCAGTGGAGTTGTATTAGGGATGATGAAGAACGTCTTGTAGTGAGGAGATCCTAAGGAGTGTTGATGATGATGTTGAAGGTGAAAGAATGAAGAAACAGTGGCGTGGATTTGCTATATTGATTTACCAGTTAATTTTGAATTTATGGTGGAGGTATGGGTAGAAGAGTGAGAAGGTGATGCTGTAAGAACTTGGATGATGGTAGATCGGTGCACAGGATCTTGTTTGATGATGATGATAAGTGTGAGTGTGTGGTTTGTTGAAAAAAAGTGGAAGAGCTTGTATTGAAGAAGGAGGGAATTGAACGGTAGAAGTAGAACTATGAAATTTTGATTAGATTGAAGAGGTGAAAATGATAAGGAAATTGGAAATTGGATTGAGAGAAGGGGTACAATGATGAAGATGTGCTCCAGATACAAATCTCATGCCTCTCTTTTATACACAAAACTAAAGATTAAGCTAATTTTCTAAGTGACCAAAATGACCCTTAATGATTAAAATATTTTTTTGAATTTTTCTAAATAAAAAATAGAGACTCAAAAATGACTAAAAACGATAAAATATGGACAAAAATATATCCAAAAAAATGAAATGAACACATTAAAATAAACTACTTGTCTCAAAGATTAATGAAAAAATATTTAAATGATCAAAATCGAAATAAAATGAGAATAGAAATATCAGGATGTACCGAAAAAATGAAGCGAGCATACCGTCATGATCTACGCGAAATGCAGATTCATAAAATGATCAGTAAAAGATGAAAACTTGAAATATTTTCTCGCTAATTTTTCCGCAGTGTCGAATTGCTTTTAACAATCTGTCTGTAAAACTGAACTATTAATATTATTGACATATAAACAACTTGGAGCAATGCAAGAAATGAGTAAAGAGATAAAAATGCATGAAGTGAAATATCAGGTATTGTTTAACTAAAAAACGATGCAAGTGTAGATTTAAACTGACTTTTGGTCAATTTAAATACGACTAATGATGTAAGATATGATGAATGAAGATATCTATTAATGATTGTGACCAAATAACAAAATATGATATGAAAGTGCGACTAAAAAATTTAGGGGCAAAATTTAGGGTGCAACAGCGGGGATGAGGAAAAAAGTATATATATTTTTTAAAATTTTGCACCTGTCGCGGTTGCGAACCTTTAGTGCTTATGTACCACCTTCTGTGCAATAGGGGATCAGGGTACTCGTAGTTCACCTTTAAAATTTTAATACACAAGTGTGTTGGTTAATTTTAAGAGACGAGACATCATCTTCGTGTCCAAGTGGAAAACATACTTACTACTCACGATTATGAGAAAGGAGAATTTGCGTCATCTCAAAGTGGAGGATATGACTTGGATTTTAAAATCAACAAAGCCTCGCTCAACACCCAAGTAGTAAATATCTCACTTCAGTACATATCATAGAAGTATAATAGCTCGCATCACCACAGGGATTGACAAGGGTCTAATCTTTTGAGAAAATGTTAAGGTAAAAGGCCAAAGTGGAAAAATAGTTTGAATGAGTTTGGTTGACTTTTAGTCTTCTGACGAAAATGTCAAGGTATTATTAAGTTTATTGAAGTTTGATTAAGAAAATATTTTGAAAAGTAATGGACCTAAGTGCAAGTTTATTGTGAAAACAATTCGAGTTTAAAAACAAGAAGAGTTTTCAAAAGGAGGGAGAAGATTTTTGAAATTAAAGAAGATGGGAGGAGAAGAAGGGACTATCCTAAAGCATAAGGTAAAAGCTAGGGAAAAGAACCGTCTAACCAACAAGAAGTCGACACTTGACACAATGGGTCAATGTAGAATTCTCATCCTTTGGATTTGAAACCAAACAAGCAAAGATAATAAACCTCTTAAGAAAACCAAGTTTCAAATGCATTAAGTCTTCACAAAAATTGGGCAGAGTAACAGTTGTATACAGATGAATTGATAATCACAAAAAAATCATATAATCAGAATAACCTGCACACAAAGAAAACAAATAACCCAATGTCTCGGGGCAAACCTTAAGAACTCTATACAAAATAACAATAAAAGTTACAAGGTCTACATATAGGTCAAGGTCTCTAATCCTAAGTCCTAGTAGTCCATAACTCCCAAAATGCCAAGGATAGTAACCAAATAGTCCAAGTAACATTAAAGTTTTTTATTTTTCAAGTTGGTTATTAAGTATCTTTAAAAAGAAAATGAAATCTCAAGTGAAAAAGAAAAGCTAAAATAAATGGTGTATAAAAGTAAAGACGTAAAGTAAAAGCATAAAGATAAAAGTCAAGTATTAATGAGTTAGAGATTAGAGGTTAGTTGAATGACCATTTTGAAACTTGCATTTTGAAAAATCGTTAGAAGATTAATAAAATCAAAGCCTCTCAACAACAAGTCTCATTTGCTTTTTGTAAAGTATATCATTCATTTCAAATCTCGAGGCAACAATAAATGATCAACGATGTTTAAGTGATTCACTTTGACCAAAGCTTATGAAGATTCATTAGAGGATTGATAAGACCAAAGCCTCCTAACTATGAATCTCAAGGTTATTGGATCAAAGTTTCCAAATTAACATACTTGGGCTTGCAAACATGGTTTTGGGCCACTAATGATCATTTCTCGAATCGGGACAAAATTTAGCGCTATGTTAAGCAATCGTAATTAGACTTATATAGAAGTCGCACCTATTTTGAAGCCTATCAATAGAAATATATGTGCCATATGTTTAGAGAAATGATATATAGATCATTCTCCAACAACATATAGTACAAGTGAGAAATGGACAATATGAAGGGGGATGGGATGTGTTAGATGAAATTTTAGTTTCAAATATCGTCAACATCATTCATCCATTTCGGGGGATTTGGTTTTTCAACCTATTAATACCCAAGATCCAATGAGGTTGAAGAATTTGTCGCAAAATAAACCTCAAGTCAGTATCACATGTCATGCCAACAGTTAAACAAGAATTATGTACAAAAGTTCTCAATCACAAACTATGATCAAAAGCAAAACCCTAAATACAATCCTAAGTAAAAAAGTTAGGTTAAAAAAGGAAAGGGAATTGTAAAAATCATGATAATTAAACCCTAACTTCCTAAAGACCTATAAAAGTCAGAAATAGGGTTTAGAGTTCTTGGATTAAGGAGGAGAATTGATTTAAAAATGCAAACATTGAAACTAGCCAGCGAAGTACTTAATCTAGAGGTGTTTTGGAAAACAATTTATAGAAATTATTAAATCAAAGTTTAAAATTCAATGAAAATGTTCTTTATGTTCTAAAATTGTATAAGAACTCCAAACAAATTTATTTCTGATTTTATAAGCATAGGTAATTAGAATTTTCAAGCAATCAATGTGAATGATCAACATAAACCCTAAAAAATAGGAAATTAAGTTCAAAATTAATCTACTTAACCTAAAATTCAAATAAACTTGGTGTAAGACATCCTAAATTTAAAGAAAATTCTAAGGGTCAATAAGTATATTTTTGAATATTTTTAAAATGGATGGAAAATTAAAAATAAAATCAAAATTCTAATAGTGCAAAAATATTTACAACAAAAACACATTTAACCAATCAAATTAATTTTGTGTCCCTGATTTTTCAAAATTAAAATAAAAAATAAAGAAAAATTATAGACTCTCTGAGGACTCATGACATTTTTTTGTTGTAATTTTTTGATGATCAAAACTATTTTTAATAAAATCAAGAACTTAATAGTAATAAGAGAGGGAAAATTTAAAAGAAAATTTAAAATATAATAAAATAATGGTGATGGCGCGCAGAAGTGGGACCCAAACATTTAAATCGACCAATCGTGTGTCTTCTTCTTCGTTTGAATAACCAGAAAAAACCCTAAAAATGTGTTCTTATAGTGAACTACATATCCATATAGCCTACTCGTTTCTGCATGAAATTGAATGAGATATGAAGCAAAGTTATAGATCTCATGGAGATCTATAACGTGACATCAAGAATTACATTAAACGAATGCGAATTCACACAGAAACACATATCACAAGTTCGTTGATTATCACTTTTTCACAAATGTTCAGAACACCAAGTAAGCTCATATTAATTCAGATTTATTCATCAAACCTATTGTTTGGTCATCTAAGAATGCAATGAACACGAATTTAACAATTAAATACAACTGTAAATGGAGATGCAAGCTCAGATCTGGATCTATGGAGTTTGGATGATTTACCTAGTGTAGAAGGTCCACTGACTCTTCAATTTGAGCAAGGAGATAATAGAAATTTGGAAAATCACTTGAGAAAGCTCGAAGGAGAAGAGATAACGACAAAGAATAAGAACTCCTTGAAGAAATTATGGAACCTTGAGAAGATTTGAGAGCAATTCGATGGAGAGAAATAGAGGAAGTTTTTGCTTCAGTGAGGATGATCTGAAATGAAGAGAGAAAGCTCTCTTTTATATTTGTTAGAGTGAGGTTAAGAGATAACCATGGTTAATCAAAGTTTGTTGAGCAAGCTGGATCAAAAAGTTTGATTACATCAGCCATGCGTTTTTTGTGTAAAGGAGGGTGAGTATGATGCGTTTTGGAGAGAATAAAAGAGTGAGAATTGTGTGTGATACGTATGAGGAGTGAGCTGGAAGCTGGCACATGGTGGAAGAAGTGAGTGGAAATAATCTTGTTATTTTGGGAAAAAACGAGGGAGGCATGTGCATGCCTGATAATGCATTTGTTTGGCCTTTTTAGGCAAAGAACAAAGGTGATGATGCAACATTAAGGCATACTGTGCAGTACCCTCAAACAACTACATGCCCTCCTTAATGATCAGTCATGTTTTCCATTTGATACCTCTTCCATTTCTTGATGACTTGAATCACAACCTGGCTCCTTAGAAATATGGTACTAAGGTTAACAACTTTCATGTTAAGAAAACGAAATTTGAAACCTGGAAGCTCCTTGAAATCAAGCTCGAAAATGCATTCTTGAAACTGATCAAGAGCATGTCAAAAATATCTCCAAGTGACTTGTCATTTTTGACAATTAAAATATACAACTTTAAATGAATATAACTTTTAATTCAATGGACCAAAACAGATGATTTTGAGCTTGTTGGAAAGTTTGGAAGGAGAGCTACAACTTTGATGTTCAACACAAATTTAAAGAAATCTTTAGTCATGGAGAAAATTGATCATGAATGCACACTCGTGCACTATTTGATGAAATTCCAGGCCTGGCTAGGCAAGCTATGCGCACGACGTGCCTTATGTGCTGGGCAAAAAATTCAATGTCATGGCACCTTCTTCCCATGATTATATCTTAAAATGTAGGAATTATTTTGATAAACTTTCTGAAGAAAAATTGTACCTCACACATGTATCTTGATCTTTCATGTTGCAAACTTTTCAAAACAATGAATATCTCAAAGACAAAAAAAGATGGTGAACGCGTGCCCATGAACTGTTTGATGAAATGCTTGGCCTGGCGCGTGCGTGACATGCCTTTAGGCTGGGAAAAATGATAAGTCAAAGCTCCAAATCCTAAGCATTGTATCCCCTTCTACACCTAACCATTTAAGATGATTCTTGAACAAAAAATGAAGAGAAAACTTTGAACTCCAACTTTGATGTTGCCAACTTTTTGATTTGAGCCCAAATGAACGTTTAAAATTAGCCATGAAGAAATCAGATTTTTGTATATATTCAAAATTTTCACTAAGTGTCTAGAAATTTCCAAGCTCAATAACTTTTTTTCCTTTAACTTTTTGGACTTGAGACCTTAAATTCAAAGTTGAAGAATTTTGTATCCTCTTTCCAGGAATGTAAAGTTTGTACATTTTCAATGAAAATTGAGAAAGTTATGGTCAATCAAAGCTCAGTACTATGAACACTTGGAAAAAAATCCAAAACTTCAAATAAATTTATTGACAAGTTAACTCCAATTCACACTTCCTCTTGATTTTATGCCACCATTGACCATGAAATGTGAAAATAGGGACATTAAATTTATAGTTTACCCAAAGTCCACTTGATCAATAATTGACTTTGGTTGGCTTTTGACAAAATGACCAATTTACACCTTTTTTTTTATCAATTGAACCTTTCCAAACCAAAATTGATGATCAAACTTCCAATCATAGATGCTCATGAACATGTAGAGAAGCGAGGAATCAAGTATTTCCCAAATAGTCAGAGAATTCCTGATTAAATTCCAAACCCTAGTTTTGATCCTCTGTGTTAGGAGATTGTGAGATGAATGAAATTGTGCCATTACCTACAATATGACATTCAAAGAGGCATATATACATATTTTAATATTAGTTAAAAGAATACATGTACAAGATACACAACTCAAGGTGCTTGATGATCCCTCAAGAGAAAACCTAAAGATAGGATGAAGTAGAAGAAGTACCCAAACCCTAATGTGTGACCTTATTGTGATTGAGTTGATATGAGATGATAAAGGAATCTTAGGGGGGGAAATTGGGGTACAATAGAACCTTAGGAGCATGAGAAGGTTTCTTGAATCTTTAGGGTACAACAACTGCCCTTGTTCAATCTTCTTAAACCTGAAGAGTTAGATTGGCATGTCCGTCATTCGTGATCTGAAGGTGGAAGAGGATTGAACATTTAAGTGCCCAGAAATTTGTATTCGCTGGTGCACGAAGTAACACTGGATTGATTATACTTCTTGAATAGGCTTAAAGATGCCATTCGGAGAGGTGATTGAGTATCGTCGGGGATGGGCTTAGAGATGCCATCCAAAGTAACTGTTGATAGGAGTATCAGAATGAGCCTACGCCTGACTGTATTTGAAGAATGCTTTTTCATAAAATCTCTAAGGGAAAATGTTTTTCAGAACGAAGCCCTGAAGGAGATGCTTTTCAGAATTTATTCTCTGAAGGGAGATGCTTTTCAGAATAAACCTCTGAAGTAAATCATTTGGTCATGAAGATAGTCGCCCCATCCTGTTTTGGGAATTGCTCTACAATCTATTTTTCATTGGTAAACCCGTCCTGTTTCGGGAATTCATACCGCCTGGTCATATAGATAGTTGTCCGGTCCTGTTTTGGGAATTAATCTGTAACCTGTTTCTTTGGTTGGTAAACTCGTTCTATTTCGGGAATTCATATCGCCTGGTCATATAGATAGTTGCCTCGTCCTATTTCGGGAATTAATCTATGAACTGTTTTTTTGTTGGTAAACATGTCCTGTTTCGGGAATTCATACTGCCTGGTCATATAGATAGTTGTATTATCTTGTTTCGGGATTTAATCTTTGACCTATTTGAAAATTGCTGATGATAATCGTCTGTTTGTGAATTTTACCTGAAAAGACAAAATTAGCTTTATGTAATGTCATGATGTATGTAATGCATTTTGTAATGATGCTCTCAAAATAAATGAGAATGTTATGTGCATTTCGGTATGCATATGCTATGTTGTATTGTGAAATGATGTATGGACGTAATATGTCATTGAAGCATATCAGTAGCTCCTTGTAACAATGTCTAGCTGGGTGTTGTACCCCAAAATTTGCCCTCGCGCTTTTCCACAAGAAATCTCAGCTTCAAACATTTCCTGACTTCTCAAACTGGTTCAAGAATCGGACAAACGGACTTTTCTTGACAGTCAATCAAAATTAGGGTTTTCACTGATTTTCAGAGCTTTGAATTGTTTCATATAGTGGGCTTAAGGTTTGGTTGATTTTTTGGTTCAATTTTGATCAAGCGAGCGTGATTTGGCATTTAAATCGGGAATTAAGGTTTTATGGGCATATTCTCAGAAGAATTTGAATTTCACAGCACTTTGCGGTTTATTTCAAGATTCGGATTAAAATTCGCGTTATCTTGGTTTAATCAGTAAAAGAGACAGTAGTTTGAATTCAGTACGTTTTGATTGGGCCAGTCAGATACAAGATGCAGTATTGGATTCACAGTGTTCATGTGTTTGATCAGTCTATCTGGGTTAATTGTTGCTTTGCTTTGGATGTTGGATAAGACAGGTTTATTGGATCAATGTTGTTTTATTTTAGTTATTTATTATTCTAAAATTAAATGATTGAATTTATTTTTCAATTGTTTTAATTCTAAGAATTTTAAATAAATAAATAAGCAATAAAGAAAGTTAGAACCAATTGGATAATTTGATTTTTATTGATATTCGAATTATTTGTACAAATTGTTGTTACAAACAATAATTTACATTTAATTTAAATATTACATAGAATGAAAAAGCTATCCTATTTTCTAAATATTCTTCGTTCTTCATTCCGCTCCGGTATTCCGTTTTTTCATCTGCAAAAAGAAACAAGAAAAGTCAGAAAGCATTTAATTAAAAGACAGATAAAAAGTTGCTCATCATTAGGGGCCACTGACTGGGATCAGTTGACCCTCTCTGCAAATCACGGGATTTCTCCCGGTTCACAGAGAGGGAAGATTATTTTTATTTCATGAAATGCAAATGTCAAAAAATGCATAAGTTACAAATTCAAGCTACATTTCCCATTCAAAACCATATAGTTCAAATCCAAACTGAAAAAGTTCAATCCAAACTTTCTATCCAAAAGCAAAGGCTACTGTCAAAATGCCCAAAGTTTACTCAAAGAAAGATTTCAAAAGTACATTTGCTGTCACAAGCCTACAAGCTGTCAAAAAGGGACTTTTGCCAAGATATCAAGGAAAAGAGCAAAGCACAAAAAACTGGATAAAGGAGATGCAGTAGTGTATTATGCAAGTGATCTTTTCATCATTTCCCATAGGGCCCCTTCAAAATAGTACAGAATATAATCATATTAAAATTCAAACTGTACTTTGAGAGAGAGTAAAGAGAGATAAAGCAAGCAGCAGGCCAAGACAGTTCAGAAGACAGTTCAGAAGAGATAGAAGAAAACAAATATACACAAAAAGCCAACTCAACTCAGGATAGCAGTTCAGCAGCATAGCAGTTCAGCAGGCAATTCAAAGAGAGATATACCAAATCAGAAAAGAGCCAAAACAGTTCAGTAACATAGGCAGCAGAAAGACAGGAAAAGAGATACAAATCCAAAAACTCAGCATAGCAGAGATGAAGACAGTTCAGCAGCAGGCATCAGGACAGCAGAAAAGATAAAGCCAATATAACTCAGTTCAGAATAGAAAGGAAAGAGGTTAGAATAGAAGAGGGATGCCAACCAAAAATCTGCATCAATATACAAATACAAGCCCCTGAGTTTCAAAGAAGAAAAAACACAAAAAACTTCACTACCAAAACCAATACCCTGTCATAACCAAATATCATCAACCATATCCAAACCACACAGCATAACATACCAACACCTCAAACCTGTCTAACCCCTAAACCATTAAACCTGCATCAGTAAAAAACCTTGAGCATACCCTGCATTAAACATACAAAACTCAAGCCAAGAACCAGCCTACTGCACCAGCTTTAGCATCACACAACACAGCACAACACAGCACAAGTGTTGAAAGTTGAGAATGTACAGACCTAGCTAGCTCTTCCTTTCTTGAGTTACAACTTTGAAGATTTAACTTTACATTAGTTTATGATATAGATCATAATGAATGATTCTGTAGTGTAACTTGCTTTTTTCAAAACTACTGATTCATGTTATAAATCTGCAACCAAGCCTCACCATTTTGGTAAAAAACCAACATCTAAGATATTCAAACACCAAGCCTCAGAAGTGAACTTCATCATAAGCATCTCAGTAAGGCACATCTCAAAGCACACAAGCAAATCATCTCAAGGCAGCAATGTTCCAAAATCATTCAGAAGCAAAGATTCGAGGCAAATGAGACCCTCAGACCTCTGAGGTCATCACAGGGCAACGAGAGAAGGAGAAGCATACAAATTCACAAGGCAACATACAGAATTCCCAAGGCAACGCAAGCAGTAGAGAAGAAGAAAACTAGTCAAAACATCGTTTCAACAGTAGCAAAGGGACAAGAGGTAAAGAAGTGAGGAATTAGGGTTTCTCAGTGCATATCATCATCAAAACCTAAGCAAAAGGTAAAAGAACGAAAGTACCAGAAAGCATCAAAAGCAAGCTCCATCACCGCCGTTCCGGCCTCCTGAAGCATCACCCCTTCGCCTCTCCTCCATCTCCCAAAATCAGGTAGCAATCTTATTCCCCTTCACCTCATAAAACAAAAAAATATAGAACTCAGTTTAAAACGAATCCGAACCACGCGAATCCAGAAAAGAAGAGATAAAGACATAAAACGATTAGAACCAACCTTGTTCCAAAGGACGCGGGATTCTTGCCTTGGAGGGAAGAGAGTGTGAGGATGATGTTGGTGGCCGGAACCAAGTGCTCAGGAAATCGAACGGAGAAGACGAAACTCAACGCGCCGTCGCTGCCTCACAAGCCCTAGCCGTCGTTCCCAACTGAACCAACACGCCTAACCCTAATTTCATTTCAAACTTGATAAGGGCCTGACCCGTTTTCTGCTTAAAGCCCACTAACAACACTAACTTCTTCTAATAAATATTAACCCTTTCTTTTCTTTATTTTATATTTACTCCTTTTTTCTTAACACTAACCTTTTTATTTATTTTCATAAACAACATTTATTTCTTTTACTAACTTTGTTTTATAAACAATACTTATTCCTTTTTTATATAAAATACTAATCTCTTTTTTTTATTTTACAAAACAATGTTTACTTTTTTTTATCTTAATTAAAAATACTTTTTATCATAAAATTAAGACATTTTTCAGATAGTTATTTTATACATTTATGTTATATTAAAAATTAGTTTTATACGTATCATATAAATTAAATCTGAAAACATTTTCTTTTAATTAATACACATTTGCATATAAAATAACCAAATACTTTTTATACATAATTAAATTGAAGATACTTTCTAATTAAAACTTTTCCATTTGTACATATTATACATTTTTCATACATAATTAAAATTGGAACTTTTTATTAACATTCTTTTCTTTTATATACATAACAATTCAATACATTTTTTCTCTAAATTTCCAAACATTTAGTTAAAATACTTTTTTTTGCAAATAAAGAAACATTCTTAATTTAAAACTTGAACTCTTTTTGTACATAAACATACAAAAATCAAGATTCATCTAAAAACATGTATCTAGGTCAAAACCCTAATACGCTCAACTTCACATTTCGCACTTGTACATACTTACACTTACACATACATATACACTTGTACACTTACACAAATACATTCACATTGCCCTATACACATTTTATCTTATATTCGTACATTCGGTATTTACATTTTGATCGCGACATTCGATTTGGTTGTAAATTATTGAGTACTATAAGTCCCATCCCCTTGTACATTTATATCCCCACTCCCGGACATTATTTTGTAATAGCGTAGATTTACATTCCGCAATTTACAGTTTTCCAATTATACCATGGTTAGACCTAGGATTTGTATGTACATAAAATCAAACGCTAGATAACCTAATACAAGACAAATACATGTAATCAATACACAATCACACTTACACCCCCTAGGGTAATCCCACATGTTGCCTTCCAAAATGGGCCATGCTTGCACGTCGAGTTTCTTTGGCAAAACAAAATCAAATGATCATAAGTCTCAAAGTGTTGCCTAAACGGAATGATCATAGTCCCTTCAAAACAAATTGCCAAAGACACTTGGCATCATTGCATTCATGGTCCATACGATGACCCGCGCCCGTCCCGAATAAACTTCCTAAACGCAAGATTGTCCACCAATTTCAATGGTGGAACAAAATTGTTAAACGGGGTTAAAACATGACAAAAACCTTTGAGTACAATAGGGTAGACGAAAACTCTTAGTTACTTGAGATCAAACTTGCAAAAACACTCGCCTATTTTCAAAAACCACAATCCATAACACTTTCAAAAAATCAACTTTTCAAACTTTTGAAACATCTTTTCGAAAAGATATGCACCTTTGTAAAACATTCGAGTAAAGAATTATTACAAGGTTGGCCTAAGACAAGGCATCTTTTTCCAAAACATTTTCAAAAAGCACCCACACACACCATTTTCAAAGCAATCGAAAAACAAGGCAAGTGATCTAAAAAACCAAGTAACTAAGAGCCCATGGATAACCATGGATGAAAAGGGTGCTAATACCTTCCCTTTTCATAATCTACCCCCCGAACCCACGAAATATCTCAAAAGGTTTTTGCTGTGCTTTTTTAACCTTTCCTTTAGGATAAAGTAAAAAGTCGGTGGCGACTCTTGCTCAACCGCACAAGTGCGAATACGAACGCAAAACACTAGTCAGTTCTCCCACCGTATCCCAGAACTGGCGACTCTGCTGGGGACTATCTTTTAAGTGGGGTTACCTTAGGGTTTAGATCACCTTTACTATTCAATGGATTGCTTTGTTTGCTTTACATTTATGGGCTTTGTATCGGAGTTTTATCGATCCTAACCCGGATCTGGGGAAACCCTTTTTAGGTAGCAACAAGGCTGTGAGGGAACTGTGCGGGGTACACCGACATGGTTGAAGCAGTCTGCTACGTTGATGTGGCACTTTGGTGTGTACCGGTAACCCTTGAGTTCAGTCAAGGAGAGTACGGGGCCGCCGCGTGGTGCCATGAAGCATCAACTGACTTTAGAACCTTACTTGACCATCTTAGCCTCTTTAGGGTAGTGAGATGACTACTTTGGTGTACTCCGAAGTCGGTTGATACTCGATACTACACTCAATTGAGGGTTGCTTTCCTGGGATATCTCGGTCGCCAGTTCAGTGGCTAAATCGAAACGATGAACAATGAAAGCAATCCAGTGATATTGGGACCTCTAGAACCCGGTTACTTTTGGTAGGACAGGTTTTAACCAACAAACTGAAAGAGGGTAATAACCAGACCTCATGCAAGCCTAAACCTAAGGCCTTGTGTGCTTTGTGTGAATATTGTTTGCCTGTATATACACTTACTTGCTTGTGCGTACATGTACATAACATCATGACATCATACCATAGCATTTTAGCATTTTCAATAACCATTTCAAGGATCTCGAAGGTTCTTTTGATGCAGGGTTACGTTGAACCAGACATCTATCAAGGGGCAAGAGGTCTCTCCTCTAACCAATCCAATCAAAGATCAAGTGCAACAACTTGAATCAGTGGCTATGACCCACTCGACATGGTGAGCTTGATTCTAGTGAAAGAACGTCCACCAGTGCAAAGTTCCCCAATCAAAGATTGAAGTTCAACCTCTAATATTTTCTTGTGTATACCCCAAGAGATCCTTGAAAACATGCATCCACATATCATGCATTGCATTTTGACGACCTTTCCTTTTTCAGGTTTCCTTACTCTCCTGCTGTTTATTTCAGCAAGAGATGGCCCTAGAACGGTCTGTCAAGGACATCCAAGACCAGACTGCTCAGCTACAGGAGATGTTCATGAACTTGTCTCTGGGGCAAGAGGAGATGAAAGCTCTCCTCACCAACGGCTTGGGGAGTTCCAACAATGCCAGGAATGATCAGATTGCGGAGCTGCAGTTTGATCTGACAACACTGAGGACCCAAATGATGGGATATTTGGTGGGCCAGATGGCTCTCATCCAAGACCTATCTCAAAGACAAGAGGAACTCGGAGTTCTGGTCCGCCAACTGCTTCCAAACAACCAACTGGGGCAAACATCTGAGGTCGAAGAGCAAGTCACCGCTCAGCCTCCATCAACTCAAGAAGACAAGGGGAAAGCTCCTCTGCTAGCTTCAGGGTCACAAACCTATCAACAACCTCGCCGGCGTCAGCGGGGCAATCGGCGTAGACAAGAAACGTCGGGAAGGCAGTTCACAGAGACTGACATACCGTCATCTCTAATTCTGGAGCGCTTGTTGGAGGTTAATCTGACTGCTTTGAGGGATCCTATCCGGAACCCAAATACCTCCGCTCCTGACTATCATCCCGATGCATTTTGTGTTTACCATTCCTATAGCCCAGGACATGACACCGATAGCTGTTGGGCCTTGAAGAACAAGATTCAAGATCTGATTGACATTGGAGTGCTGAGGTTCATGCCAGACGGCGAGATGAAGATCTTCCGTTAAAAGGGTTCTCCGCTTGAAGTGACGAAGCTCGAAACTGAAAGACTTTTGCTTCTTTTTGAATTTTCAAAGTTGTAATTTCTTTTGCTGTCAAACAATTATCTGTTGATGTTAAACTCTGTTTTCATTAATGCATTGCATATGTTTGTCTTGAATTCATCCATTCGTTTCACTATTCTTATGCTTTTCTTTATGATATTTGACTCTTGATAAAAAGCTGCAAGCCTTTAGAGGGAGGATGACGAAACGATACCGTGATCTTATACAGTATGCTTTTGAACAGACCTTGCTGATGATGTACAGGCATTTCTTTTAATTCCCAAATACTGGAGTTATAAGGAAGTTAATCCCTAGTCAACCCCTTCGAGCCAAAGAAGTAGGAGTTTCCCGTTCTAAACAATCAAAACCTTTGATATAAACCTGGGGCAGGGTAGTCTCTCAGTTAATTCAAAAGAAAAGCGCATTGAAGTCGTAAGCTCTCAGTTCGTAATACAACGAACGACGTCGAAAAAGAAAGCATTCCTTTGGAATCAAAAGACAAGGGTGGTTCCCTATTACATAGACAGTCAATCTCTCAAAAGAGAAAAGCCCACCGAGCCAAAACCTACAAAGGAGGCTTGAGAAAGCTGGGGCATCCCGCTGACCGTAATCCCGAAAATGGTAACAGTCAGGCAAAAGTTAGGGATAACAAATCAAAATCCAAATAGTGAGGTCATTGCAAAATCCTCAACAACATGAAAAGTGTTGGAAAAGAAAAAGGAGATGATGACTGTCTCCCAAATTCAAACTGGTGAACCATCGCCCAAAAGTCGTTCCAAACTCAAAACAGGGTGCGACGCACAATTAACTGAGCTTAGGTTGAAGAACATCACGAAGAGCGGGTGGGTACAAATATACTTTGAGCCTTTATCCTTTGTTTCTTAAACCATGAACCAGGCCACGTTACAACCCTCCAAAAGTCCTAATTGAAGCATGGGTTAGTTCGAAAGCATACTGTTACAAAAGGTATCCTGACTCCTGTAAGGCTTTGCTCTAAATCCGGTGTTAACTTGTCTTGTGAAAAGTTTTCTGCTAAAAACGCATTTTTCAAAACTTCGAGACAAACATAAACTTTGCGTTGCTTGAATATCACTGTCTGTATTTACCCCTTTTGTTTGACAGCGAAGAAATTCATACAGCGAATGTTCGGAGGAACGAAAACTCTCTCAGTAAGTCAAAATCACTTCAAAAGGATGACACTTCCATCAAATCTCCTATCAACAAAGGGGCATGACATGTCACAATCTAATTAACCTGGGGCAGTCCAGTCAAGATCCAGCAGAGCTTTCAAAAGTTCAGTTAACCTGGGGCAGTCCAGTCAAGATTTCAAGAAATCTCTCAATATGCAGAGTAATCTGATTCAAGATTCCTTCTTCACCACTTGGGGCATTCGAATGTCAAAAGTGTTCAACACATCAACTCCAACATTTCCAGATTCGACTCCTGTATCCAGCCAGGGCATATCTGTTGACCACATTTCCAGACTCGACTCCTGTATCTAGCCAGGGCATATCTGAAGAGTTTGAAGATTCGATTCTTGTATCCTGCCAGGGCATATCTATCAACTATCACCTTTCCAGATTCGACTCCTGTATCCAGCCAGGGCATGTCTGAAGAATTCCAGATCAACACCTGCAACAACCCAGGAAACATCTGTGAACGACCGATTGTAGACCAACACCTGTAATAAGCCAGGATTTTATCTACATCACCACTTGGGGCATTCGAATGTCAAAAGTGTTCAAAACCGATGCAGTTTTTACACAAGCTCATCATCAGGGAGCCCTACACCGGTTCCTCTTCAAGACTTCTGAAACAAGTTTACGGATTCTTCCCAACAATGGACGCCAATCTACCGACTTGTTCAGATTCTTATCAAAACTTCTGAAAACAGTTCATGGATTCTTCCCAAGTAACGGATGTTAATCTATCAGCTTGTTCAGATGCACCTTTGAATTCAGAAGCCTCCCAACAACGGATGCTGCTCTATTACTGATTCAACTTCAAGATTTCTGAAAACAGTTCACGGGTTCTCCAAGTAAACGGATGTTAACCTATCGCTTGTTCAGATTCTTCCCAAGACTTCTGAAAACAGTTCATGGATTCTTCCCAAGTAACGGATGTTAATCTATCAGCTTGTTCAGATGCACCTTTGAATTCAGAAGCCTCCCAACAACGGATGCTGCTCTATTACTGATTCAACTTCAAGATTTCTGAAAACAGTTCACGGGTTCTCCAAGTAAACGGATGTTAACCTATCGCTTGTTCAGATTCTTCCCAAGACTTCTGAAAACAGTTCATGGATTCTTCCCAAGTAACGGATGTTAATCTATCAGCTTGTTCAGATGCACCTTTGAATTCAGAAGCCTCCCAACAACGGATGCTGCTCTATTACTGATTCAACTTCAAGATTTCTGAAAACAGTTCACGGATTCTCCAAGTAAACGGATGTTAACCTATCGCTTGTTCAGATTCTTCCCAAGACTTCTGAAAACAGTTCATGGATTCTTCCCAAGTAACGGATGTTAATCTATCAGCTTGTTCAGATGCACCTTTGAATTCAGAAGCCTCCCAACAACGGATGCTGCTCTATTACTGATTCAACTTCAAGATTTCTGAAAACAGTTCACGGGTTCTCCAAGTAAACGGATGTTAACCTATCACTTGTTCAGATTCTTCTCAAGACTTCTGAAAACAGTTCATGGATTCTTCCCAAGTAACGGATGTTAATCTATCAGCTTGTTCAGATGCACCTTTGAATTCAGAAGCCTCCCAACAACGGATGCTGCTCTTTACTGATTCAACTTCAAGATTTCTGAAAACAGTTCACGGGTTCTCCAAGTAAACGGATGTTAACCTATCACTTGTTCAGATTCTTCTCAAGACTTCTGAAAACAGTTCATGGATTCTTCCCAAGTAACGGATGTTAATCTATCAGCTTGTTCAGATGCACCTTTGAATTTAGAAGCCTCCCAACAACGGATGCTGCTCTTTACTGATTCAACTTCAAGATTTCTGAAAACAGTTCACGGGTTCTCCAAGTAAACGGATGTTAACCTATCACTTGTTCAGATTCTTCTCAAGACTTCTGAAAACAGTTCATGGATTCTTCCCAAGTAACGGATGTTAATCTATCAGCTTGTTCAGATGCACCTTTGAATTTAGAAGCCTCCCAACAACGGATGCTGCTCTTTACTGATTCAACTTCAAGATTTCTGAAAACAGTTCACGGGTTCTCCAAGTAAACGGATGTTAACCTATCGCTTGTTCAGATTCTTCTCAAAGCTAACAACCACGGAAGATCGCATTCCCAGAATTCTCCCTATCCCCAGCGGAATTCATCAAAATTCCCCAACAGTAACTTATCTTTGCAAATCCCCAGCCAGGGAATTCCCCGGAATTCAATCCCCCTCAGAGTTTAAGCTTCAGTATCCCCAGCAGATCAAGAGCTTCAAGTGGACAATCCCCAGCGGAGTCAGACTTTTAAACCTTCTCCCCACAGAATTTTGGAAGGACAAATTTTGAGTTCCCCCAGTGAAGTCTCAGGGGTTATTTCTCGTCAAGCCAAAGATTCTCAATCTGGTCTCCCCAGCATGGGTCTGCTGGTTTGGAACTCCCCAGTAGAGGTCATCAGGAATTCTCTTCCCCAGCGACAGCCAAGGATTTATTTTCCCCGGCAGCAGTCAAGATGCTCTTATCTTCAGCCATCTCAGAATCATGTATCCTTGGCAAGATTAGCTCATCAGCCTACATGCGCATTCATTACATTCATATCATAAACATTAATGTCACATGCATTGCATCATGCATCATAACATTGCATCCAACTAACCCTTTGCCTTTTCAGGAAAGATCAGTCGACAGACACAGATCATCTCCCTGGATTCATCCAGAAATAGTTCAGATGTGACCCAGACACGGCAACATCTTGATACTTATTCCAGATTCATTCAGACGCATCAGCAGAAACCTTACACCGGTTCCTCTTCAACTTCAAGATTTCTGAAAACAGTTCACGGGTTCTCCAAGTAAACGGATGTTAACCTATCACTTGTTCAGATTCTTCTTCAAGACTTCTGAAAATAGTTTACGGACGTGTCCCAACAACGGATGTTAATCTATCGGCTTGTTCAGACTCTTCTCAACCTTTGAATTTAGTTTACGGATTCTTCCCTACAACGGATGTCAATCTACCAACTGATTCAGACTCTTCTCAATTTTTGAAAATAAGTTACGGACGCTTCCCAACAACGGATGTTGCTCCATTGCTTGTTCAGTCCCAACTCTTGAAAATAGTTTACAGTTTCTTCAGACATGGACGTCAATCTGTTGCTTGTTCAGACCCCAATTCAGAGACATTCCAAAACAGGGATGCCCTTCTGATACTTGTCCACTCACCATTGACGTACAGCTCAACATCACCATATGGCATCTATAAGCCCATCCTCCTACCAGCAGTCGCCAAATGGCATCTGTAAGCCCATTCTCAGATGGCATCTCTAAGCCCATCCCCCGACAAATTTCTCTCGCACCAGATGGCATCTTTAAGCCCATCACCAAATGGCATCTTTAAGCCCATTCACCTCCACCGTCACATCGACGAGCGCAAATTTTCTGGGCACATTAGTGTTCAATCTCCTTTTACCTTCAAGTCGCGAAAGGCAAACCTGCCAATCTAACTCTTCAGGTCAAAGAAGATTGAACAGGGGCAACTGTTGTACCCCAAAATTTGCCCTCGCGCTTTTCCACAAGAAATCTCAGCTTCAAACATTTCCTGACTTCTCAAACTGGTTCAAGAATCGGACAAACGGACTTTTCTTGACAGTCAATCAAAATTAGGGTTTTCACTGATTTTCAGAGCTTTGAATTGTTTCATATAGTGGGCTTAAGGTTTGGTTGATTTTTTGGTTCAATTTTGATCAAGCGAGCGTGATTTGGCATTTAAATCGGGAATTAAGGTTTTATGGGCATATTCTCAGAAGAATTTGAATTTCACAGCACTTTGCGGTTTATTTCAAGATTCGGATTAAAATTCGCGTTATCTTGGTTTAATCAGTAAAAGAGACAGTAGTTTGAATTCAGTACGTTTTGATTGGGCCAGTCAGATACAAGATGCAGTATTG
The DNA here is from genome assembly GCA_948472305.1 of Vicia faba. NCBI lineage: Eukaryota > Viridiplantae > Streptophyta > Magnoliopsida > Fabales > Fabaceae > Vicia > Vicia faba. Next base: position 95,194 of record CATIWC010001710.1, read on the forward strand.
GATTCACAGTGTTCATGTGTTTGATCAGTCTATCTGGGTTAATTGTTGCTTTGCTTTGGATGTTGGATAAGACAGGTTTATTGGATCAATGTTGTTTTATTTTAGTTATTTATTATTCTAAAATTAAATGATTGAATTTATTTTTCAATTGTTTTAATTCTAAGAATTTTAAATAAATAAATAAGCAATAAAGAAAGTTAGAACCAATTGGATAATTTGATTTTTATTGATATTCGAATTATTTGTACAAATTGTTGTTACAAACAATAATTTACATTTAATTTAAATATTACATAGAATGAAAAAGCTATCCTATTTTCTAAATATTCTTCGTTCTTCATTCCGCTCCGGTATTCCGTTTTTTCATCTGCAAAAAGAAACAAGAAAAGTCAGAAAGCATTTAATTAAAAGACAGATAAAAAGTTGCTCATCATTAGGGGCCACTGACTGGGATCAGTTGACCCTCTCTGCAAATCACGGGATTTCTCCCGGTTCACAGAGAGGGAAGATTATTTTTATTTCATGAAATGCAAATGTCAAAAAATGCATAAGTTACAAATTCAAGCTACATTTCCCATTCAAAACCATATAGTTCAAATCCAAACTGAAAAAGTTCAATCCAAACTTTCTATCCAAAAGCAAAGGCTACTGTCAAAATGCCCAAAGTTTACTCAAAGAAAGATTTCAAAAGTACATTTGCTGTCACAAGCCTACAAGCTGTCAAAAAGGGACTTTTGCCAAGATATCAAGGAAAAGAGCAAAGCACAAAAAACTGGATAAAGGAGATGCAGTAGTGTATTATGCAAGTGATCTTTTCATCATTTCCCATAGGGCCCCTTCAAAATAGTACAGAATATAATCATATTAAAATTCAAACTGTACTTTGAGAGAGAGTAAAGAGAGATAAAGCAAGCAGCAGGCCAAGACAGTTCAGAAGACAGTTCAGAAGAGATAGAAGAAAACAAATATACACAAAAAGCCAACTCAACTCAGGATAGCAGTTCAGCAGCATAGCAGTTCAGCAGGCAATTCAAAGAGAGATATACCAAATCAGAAAAGAGCCAAAACAGTTCAGTAACATAGGCAGCAGAAAGACAGGAAAAGAGATACAAATCCAAAAACTCAGCATAGCAGAGATGAAGACAGTTCAGCAGCAGGCATCAGGACAGCAGAAAAGATAAAGCCAATATAACTCAGTTCAGAATAGAAAGGAAAGAGGTTAGAATAGAAGAGGGATGCCAACCAAAAATCTGCATCAATATACAAATACAAGCCCCTGAGTTTCAAAGAAGAAAAAACACAAAAAACTTCACTACCAAAACCAATACCCTGTCATAACCAAATATCATCAACCATATCCAAACCACACAGCATAACATACCAACACCTCAAACCTGTCTAACCCCTAAACCATTAAACCTGCATCAGTAAAAAACCTTGAGCATACCCTGCATTAAACATACAAAACTCAAGCCAAGAACCAGCCTACTGCACCAGCTTTAGCATCACACAACACAGCACAACACAGCACAAGTGTTGAAAGTTGAGAATGTACAGACCTAGCTAGCTCTTCCTTTCTTGAGTTACAACTTTGAAGATTTAACTTTACATTAGTTTATGATATAGATCATAATGAATGATTCTGTAGTGTAACTTGCTTTTTTCAAAACTACTGATTCATGTTATAAATCTGCAACCAAGCCTCACCATTTTGGTAAAAAACCAACATCTAAGATATTCAAACACCAAGCCTCAGAAGTGAACTTCATCATAGGCATCTCAGTAAGGCACATCTCAAAGCACACAAGCAAATCATCTCAAGGCAGCAATGTTCCAAAATCATTCAGAAGCAAAGATTCGAGGCAAATGAGACCCTCAGACCTCTGAGGTCATCACAGGGCAACGAGAGAAGGAGAAGCATACAAATTCACAAGGCAACATACAGAATTCCCAAGGCAACGCAAGCAGTAGAGAAGAAGAAAACTAGTCAAAACATCGTTTCAACAGTAGCAAAGGGACAAGAGGTAAAGAAGTGAGGAATTAGGGTTTCTCAGTGCATATCATCATCAAAACCTAAGCAAAAGGTAAAAGAACGAAAGTACCAGAAAGCATCAAAAGCAAGCTCCATCACCGCCGTTCCGGCCTCCTGAAGCATCACCCCTTCGCCTCTCCTCCATCTCCCAAAATCAGGTAGCAATCTTATTCCCCTTCACCTCATAAAACAAAAAAATATAGAACTCAGTTTAAAACGAATCCGAACCACGCGAATCCAGAAAAGAAGAGATAAAGACATAAAACGATTAGAACCAACCTTGTTCCAAAGGACGCGGGATTCTTGCCTTGGAGGGAAGAGAGTGTGAGGATGATGTTGGTGGCCGGAACCAAGTGCTCAGGAAATCGAACGGAGAAGACGAAACTCAACGCGCCGTCGCTGCCTCACAAGCCCTAGCCGTCGTTCCCAACTGAACCAACACGCCTAACCCTAATTTCATTTCAAACTTGATAAGGGCCTGACCCGTTTTCTGCTTAAAGCCCACTAACAACACTAACTTCTTCTAATAAATATTAACCCTTTCTTTTCTTTATTTTATATTTACTCCTTTTTTCTTAACACTAACCTTTTTATTTATTTTCATAAACAACATTTATTTCTTTTACTAACTTTGTTTTATAAACAATACTTATTCCTTTTTTATATAAAATACTAATCTCTTTTTTTTATTTTACAAAACAATGTTTACTTTTTTTTATCTTAATTAAAAATACTTTTTATCATAAAATTAAGACATTTTTCAGATAGTTATTTTATACATTTATGTTATATTAAAAATTAGTTTTATACGTATCATATAAATTAAATCTGAAAACATTTTCTTTTAATTAATACACATTTGCATATAAAATAACCAAATACTTTTTATACATAATTAAATTGAAGATACTTTCTAATTAAAACTTTTCCATTTGTACATATTATACATTTTTCATACATAATTAAAATTGGAACTTTTTATTAACATTCTTTTCTTTTATATACATAACAATTCAATACATTTTTTCTCTAAATTTCCAAACATTTAGTTAAAATACTTTTTTTTGCAAATAAAGAAACATTCTTAATTTAAAACTTGAACTCTTTTTGTACATAAACATACAAAAATCAAGATTCATCTAAAAACATGTATCTAGGTCAAAACCCTAATACGCTCAACTTCACATTTCGCACTTGTACATACTTACACTTACACATACATATACACTTGTACACTTACACAAATACATTCACATTGCCCTATACACATTTTATCTTATATTCGTACATTCGGTATTTACATTTTGATCGCGACATTCGATTTGGTTGTAAATTATTGAGTACTATAAGTCCCATCCCCTTGTACATTTATATCCCCACTCCCGGACATTATTTTGTAATAGCGTAGATTTACATTCCGCAATTTACAGTTTTCCAATTATACCATGGTTAGACCTAGGGTTTGTATGTACATAAAATCAAACGCTAGATAACCTAATACAAGACAAATACATGTAATCAATACACAATCACACTTACACCCCCTAGGGTAATCCCACATGTTGCCTTCCAAAATGGGCCATGCTTGCACGTCGAGTTTCTTTGGCAAAACAAAATCAAATGATCATAAGTCTCAAAGTGTTGCCTAAACGGAATGATCATAGTCCCTTCAAAACAAATTGCCAAAGACACTTGGCATCATTGCATTCATGGTCCATACGATGACCCGCGCCCGTCCCGAATAAACTTCCTAAACGCAAGATTGTCCACCAATTTCAATGGTGGAACAAAATTGTTAAACGGGGTTAAAACATGACAAAAACCTTTGAGTACAATAGGGTAGACGAAAACTCTTAGTTACTTGAGATCAAACTTGCAAAAACACTCGCCTATTTTCAAAAACCACAATCCACAACACTTTCAAAAAATCAACTTTTCAAACTTTTGAAACATCTTTTCGAAAAGATATGCACCTTTGTAAAACATTCGAGTAAAGAATTATTACAAGGTTGGCCTAAGACAAGGCATCTTTTTCCAAAACATTTTCAAAAAGCACCCACACACACCATTTTCAAAGCAATCGAAAAACAAGGCAAGTGATCTAAAAAACCAAGTAACTAAGAGCCCATGGATAACCATGGATGAAAAGGGTGCTAATACCTTCCCTTTTCATAATCTACCCCCCGAACCCACGAAATATCTCAAAAGGTTTTTGCTGTGCTTTTTTAACCTTTCCTTTAGGATAAAGTAAAAAGTCGGTGGCGACTCTTGCTCAACCGCACAAGTGCGAATACGAACGCAAAACACTAGTCAGTTCTCCCACCGTATCACACTGGGGAAAATAAATCCCAAACTATCGATGGGGATGAAGAAAGTGATTCTTCAATTTGTGTTGGGAAAAATTTTGCTGGGGATTCCTGCTTTCTTGTTTAAGGATGCTTCGCTGGGGATTTTCGACTTCTGCTTGAGGATAGAGGAATTCAAGGAGATCTGGTTGTTCATCGTTCTTTTTGTTGAAGGATTTTATTCTTATTTACCCTGAATGGGGATAAAAAAGATGGATATCCCTCCAGTGGGTTATATGTCCAGGTTATAGATACCGTAGCAACTCTTTTGGGGATAATAACTTTGATTATACCCTGATGGAGAAGAGAATTTTGTTAGGGTTTTACGATGTTGGATTAATAAACTATGCTGGGGAATTAAATTCCTGTAAACCGTGTCAAGGAAATAAACTCTGATGGGAATTGGGATTTTATAGGCTGCACTAAGGAAGTCTATATTGTATGTTTGGGAAATGATCAAACTTCCTTATCTGCTAGGGGACCTATTGGGGATGATGACTAGGTCAAGCTATCCATTAGGGATATAGAGGTGAACTACCGGAAGATTCCTAAATTTCTTCCTGAGGGAATATTAGACTGGTTAGGGAATATATCTTTATCAGGGATGAGCTTGTGAAGGTAGCTCTGTAGAGATAGTTCCATGGAGATTTCTCTGTGAGGATTTGTGGATAACTTTGAACATTATCCCAACTCCTAGAGTGATAAATCTTCTACTGATAAACAAGTGATGAGATAATGGGACATAGTCATACTCTTTAATCCCTAACTTTTGTCTGGACTATCTTTTCAGATTTCAAGTCCACCAGGATACCCCTTTTTGCCCTAGCCACCTTCTCAGGTTTTCGACTTTCTGGGTGTATAATTTTATTTATGTCACTAATTTTTTCCAGATCCCTTTTGGTTCTTCGGGATGCCCTTATTTTTTCGTATGCCAATCAACCTAGCGGGTATCTTTTTCTTGCATAGTATTTTTGACTATGTTCGCGTTCATAGGGCGCGGGGAATTTTCACTGTCCATGGATGTAAGTGTTGTAGCACTTCCAGAAAATATTTTCTTGATCATACGTGGACCTTCGTATGCGGGAGTCCATTTTCCCCTGGGATTAGTCTGGTGCACCCGATGTTTGAAGTTATTGATCAACCATTGATTACCAGGTTTCTGATAGTCTTGACCTTCCTCAGTATTTTTCTAAGAACTGTCATGGCAGAATGACACCATCTAATACTGCTGACATAGACAAGCAATTTGGTGATATCGAAGATTCAATTTTCGTAGTGGATTTTTCTTAAACTCATGATCAATGTAACATTCCCTAAGTGATTCAGATGGAGATCTTCCCATGGCTATTCAACACTTTTGAGAGATTCTTTGAATCTTGACTTGACTACCACAGATGAGTTGGACAATAACATGTTATGCCCCTTGATTTATAACCAATTGTGTCAATGAAAGGCCTATTAATGGAAGTGTATTGCTCTTTGACCCATCCTCTGAAGTAATTTTTTCCATTGGGAGGATTTTCATTTATTGAATATTTGTCATGCGAATTTCTCTACTGTCAAACACTTAGTCATATGCAAACAATGGTATTAAAATGAAAATCTTATGTATGTCTTGAAGTTTAAAAAATGCATTTTTTAGTAAAACAAAATTTGTAAGAATGTGATATCAACTCAGGATTTATAGTAAGCCTTACAGGAGTCAGGATACCGTTTTGTAACAGTATGTTTTTGAACTAACCCATGCTTCATATAGGACTTTGAAGGATTGTGACGTGGCCTGGTTCACGGTTTAAGAAACAAAGGATAAAGGCTCAAAGTTTATTTGTACCTAACCTGTTCTTCATGATGTCCTTCAGTCCTATACTCAGTTAATTATGCATTTAGGTTCCAATAGAGTTTGGAATTATAACACTGATACTTGGTGATGGTTCAGAAACCAAAAGTTTATTTGAGAAGGCAATCGTTTTTTCTTGTAACATATTTCTTTTATTGAGGATTTGTAGTGACCTGTTTTTGACTTTATTATCCCTATATTTTGCCTGAACTGTTTTGTTTGAAATTCCAGTCAGCGGGATGCCCCAGTTTTTTCCCTAAGTCTCCTTCATAGGTTCGACTTAGCGGGCTTTTCTTTTGAAATATAATGACTGTCCGACTTAATGATTATGGGGAACCATCACCAACTTTTGATTTGGAAGGATGTCTTCGATACTACTTGCTGTGTATGAAGGAAAAGATTACGATTAAATGCATAACTGAATTAAATGAGAAACTACCATGCCCCGGGTTATGATTAAGGGTTTCAATTTGAGTGAAAAATAAAACTCCTACTTCTTAGGCTCAAATGGGTTGACTAAGGATTAACTTCCTTATATCTCCACTGTTTAGGAATTGAAGCAACACATGTACATCGTCAGAAAAGTTTGTTCAAAAGCATATTATATGAGATTATGGTATCATTTTCGTCATCCTCCCTCTAAAGGCTTATAGCTTTTAACGAGAGTTGAATATTATAAAAATGAGGTAAAAACAAAGTTTAAATATAGTGAAAACGAATGGATTAATTCAAGACAAACATGTGCAATGCATTAATGGAAAAAAAACAAAGTTTGACATACAGATAAGTGTCGAACAAACAAAAGAAATTGCAACTGAAAATTCAAATGAACTGGAAGCTCTCAATCTTAGTCATGATTTGGCATGGGAGCAGTGATCACATTAGGAATCTCAGGAGGGTCAAACTTAATCTCCTTAGCATTAATCATATCTTGAATCTTGTTCTTCAACACCCAACAACCACTCATATCATGTCCAGGATTATTCGAATGGTATGCACACCTTGCATTGGAATGATAGCTAGGAGCGCAAGTATTGGGATTTCAAGGAGGATCCTTCAACGTAATCAACTTTACCTTAAATATGTGTTGAAACGCTTGAGCCAATGACATGTTGATTTCGGTAAATTGTCTTTTGAGCGTATCCTACTTACGCTGATTACCCTGTTGTCATTATTGCAGTGGTGTAGGCCTAGAGATCAATACTGCCCCCACAGATTGGTTGTGGTCTCTCTTATTACGACCCTTCTGGCCATGCACATCATTGAGCTCTTTCTTCCCATTGTATGACTTCTTATGAGTATCAGAAGAGGCAGGCACCTAGATTTTACCACTTCTGATTCCATTCTCAACATGTTCCCCTGTCAATATCATTTTAGTGAAACCGGCTGAAGAATTTCTAAGTAGGTGATTATAGAAAGGACTTTTCAGCATGCTCATGAACATGTCAACTAATTCCATGTCAGCTAAAGGAGGTTGAACCCTTGCTGCGAGATCTCTCCATTTTGGGCGTACTCTTTGAAGCTTTCATTAGAGCCCATGGACATACTCTGCAATTGCATACGAGTTGGTGCGAGATTAGCATTATACTGGTACTGCTTGTAGAAAGTGGAAGCCAAAATCTTCCCAGGTATGAATATTGGTCCCTTCTAGTTGATAGAACCATTCCAACTATGTTCCAGACAGGCTCTCTTGGAATAAATGAACCCACAATTTCTTGTCAGAAGTGTGTTGTTGGATTTTCCGAACATATGACCTCAAATGCAGCTTCGGGCAAGAAATGTCGTCATACTTAGCAAATGTATGAGTTTTAAATTTGGGAGGAATGACGACTCCTGAGACCAAACCCAATTCTTCGAAGACCAAGCCAGGCACCTTCTGGATCTCCATAACTTTCAGACGCTCTTCTAACAGCTTATACTTCTCATCAGGAGGGGATATTGTTCATCCAAATAATCTTCTTCCTCTTCAACAGAGTATTTTCCATAACCATGATTGTTATTTTCCTCATGCTTATCACTTTCTTTGTTGTCATCTTGTTCATTATCATTGTCCTCTGGGATCTCGATCTCCTTGACCTGTTTAGCCAGACCTCTGAATCTTCTCCCTATGTTGATAATTCCAATTGGTTTCTTTGTCTTCTTATTCTTCTCTTTGACAATGAGTGCCTTCAATTCTTCTTTCCACTTTTCTAAGCTTAGGAACATCTCTTGGAATTGAGCATTTTGAGCCTCTAGATCTTTCACTATTTGTTCGAGAGGCATTTCTGCTGAAATAAACAACAAGGAGATGAGAAACCTGTCTTAGAAACCTGTTATGCAATGACATGGTATGTAGATGCGTATGTAATGTTTTCAAGGATCTTTAGGGAATATAGTTTGAAACATTAGAAATTGAATTTAGTTGCAACTTTGTCTGAAGAACTTTGAGTTTTCATCTTTAAGCGTTCTTCTATAAGAATCAAGCTCACCATATCAAGTGGGTCATATTATCTGACTCAAGAAAATGCACTTTGATCTTGACAGCATCTGGATAGAGGAAAATAAATCCTCTTTCCCCTTGATAAAAATTTGGCCTATAACAATCCTTCAAATATTGCATCATAAATCCCTAAGATCCTTGAAATGATTAGTAACAGTGCTATGTTATAAAATGACATGATGTGTATGCCATGCACTTAGCAAAAGCGTAAGGTGATGAGAACAAATGGGTTTATACAAAAAAATCATGCAAGAAATTCAAGTTGTTAGATAGTGAATACAAGCAAGTCACACAAGTAGCCTTGGGTTTAAAGGCTTGCATGAAGTCAATAGGTAAGTACCCTTACCACAACTGAAGTTTAGTTGGCTCAACCTGTCCAAAAATATTAACCAGGTTTTAAGAATCTCATGTCACATATCTTTCTCGAAGGCTTTATTTTAGTACGGCAACTGATTTGCCACCAAAACATCCCGAGAGTCAAATCTTAAAGAGCGTAGATTTGATTATCAACCAAATTTAGACTGCACCAAAGTCGGCTATCTCACTACCTTCTATTGGCCAAGATGGGTCAATTAAGGTTCTAAAAGTAAGTTAATGTTAATGACACCATGCGAAAGCCTAATATTATCCTTGACTGACTCAAGGAACATCACTACAAACCAAAGTGCCATACTAATTGTAGTCATCATATTAACCATATCAGTTCATGTCGTATAGTCTTTATGATCTATTTCTACTTACCTAAGGCATCCCTAGATCCGGGTGTAGGACCTTTCAAATAATAAACCCAAGCAAGCCCTTAAAGTTAAAGCAGATAAAGCACATAATTTAAGCAAGTAAAGTGATCTAAACTATTAAGGTAACCCCTCTTTTAATAATAATTCCCCAGCAGAGTAACCAATTCTGTAATACGGTGAGAGAACTGACTTGTTTAGAGTTTTATCGCAAATGTTGCAGATAGTAAGAGTCGCCACCGAATTTTCTTTTATCCAATAAGGAAAGATGAAAATAACGGGAAAGACCTTTGATAGATTTTGAGTTCGGGGGGTAAATTATAAAAAGGGAAGGTGTTAGAACCCTTTTCGTCCGTAGTTATCTATGGAATCTTAATTGCTTAACTCACTTTAAACTTGCTTTGTGTGTGTGATTTGAAAATATTTTGAATGCCAATTGTGAGGCAACCTTTGTAATAATTCTTGTACCAGTCCTCAAGAATGTATACAAAGTTGTTTTTTTGAAAATATTTTTTTTGAAACGTGAAATGTAAAAATGAATTTATTTGTTTAAAACTGTTATGAGCAAGCAATTTGTTGATTCTTTCCCACTAAAGGTCTTTGTTGTTATTTTCTTTCTCCGTTAGAGATAGTACTATCCACACCATTAGTTGGTAAGTAGCCCTATCTATTGGATGTGAAGGGACAAACGTAGGGTCGTCGTATGGTCATAGAAAGGCAACATGTAGGAATACTTTTAGCAATTCAAAGGGACTATCATCATTTTTCTTGTAGGGTTATCGAAGAGACTAGATCATTTTGTAGGCAACTCTAAGGGTCATCGAGAGATTATGATCTTTATTCGAAAGGAACCATGATAATATTGTTTAATTGAGGGACTTTGCTAAAGTATTCCCATTTTCGTGGGACGTGACCATTAGTATCACAAGGCAACAAAGAGAGGTTACCCTAGAGGTGAAGTGTGCAAAGTGTATTGGTTTCAGTTATGTTATATTGAAAATTAAGGTTATCTATATTTGATTCTATTCTTATCATACAAGCCTATTTACTAGCAGTTATATATATATATATATATATATATATATATATATATATATATATATATATATATATATATATATATATATATATATATATATATATATATATATATATATATATATATATATATATATATATATATATATATATATATATATATATATATATATATATATATATATATATATATATATATATATATATATATATACAAACATATAAAGTCAAAAGATAAAGCGAGAATGTAAATCTACGCTATTACAGGGCTTTGGGGGAGTTACATAATTAGAAAAATGTGGGGATGTAAATCTAAACTATTACATTAAACTCTGCGACCTATACAATTGTCTAAAAAAATAAATAGCAAAAAGATTAAGAAATGTTGGGAAAAAAGTTTAAATGCCCTAAAATCTAAGTTCATATTTTTGGTGTTTTTATGAAAATAATTCAAGTGTTAATTAATAATTATTCTTATCCTAATTCTAATTGATTTTAATTAATAAAAATCCTAAAATCTAATTGTCCAAAAAATCAATTAATTAATTTACACTCTAAAACTAATTTTTTGTTGATTTTGTTATATGGCTTCTTTCAGTTTTTTTATGTATAAGTTTTGATTAAAAAAATTAATTAATAATAAAATAACTAATAAAAAGAAAGGGAAAATTAATAAATTAAAGCAAAAATGGTTTTGGAATTGCTGGAGTTCGAACCCCCTCCCTTCTCTTCACACGCTTGGTTCCAACATGTTCTATGTTTCTTGTTTAACACATCTGGACATATGAAACTTATTACTAACACAAGGATTAAGAAATTTGAAATTAGAAAATCCTTACCACCAGTGTGATTGAGGGGAGGCGTCATGGGCACGGTTGAGCATGGTTATGGACTTGAGGAGGTTCGAGGGGATGTCAGGATGATGATTCGAGGCTTCGTTTCAGTTGAGAATGGTTGGAAAACTGGGATACGATTTGCACCCATTCTTTGAAAATTTTGTGTTTGAGAACTTTTTTCTATGGAAGCCAATTCGTGTCTTTGTCTTATGGAGTGTGTCCTCTATTTATAATGGATGATTTTTTAAGTTAACATTCTTGGAAGGAAACATGTGTAATCAAAGTCATTATTTGTTTACAAAACAATAGCAAAACTTTTCAAAACATGAAGATCGCTTTATTTCTTCATCCCTCATGGTTTTGTTATGTTGGATATGTGATATTGGGCTTCAAAATGATCCAAAACAAAATCCCACATGCCTTTTACATTTATTTAATATTTATTTAATTTAACTTTGAATTTAAATGAATAAAATCAAAATAAATGAAATAAAAAATTAAAATAATGCACGAATGGACTTTGGGGTCCCTAAACATGTCATAAACATGTTTGAACTTCAAAAGTTATGCTCATTAGCCTAAAAGTCCAAAATTGCTCAATTGTGGTTTCATGCATTTTTTCAAAATTGCTCAACTTGCATCAATCACAACTCTCTCAAATTTTGTCATATGAAGGTGATCTTGGAGTTTTTTGGAAAGCTCAAGATGTCCCCCTATAACTCATGTTGGTCACTTTTTTATTTGAAGTCTTTCAGTTGATGTAAATTTCTTTGACAAAAGATGTCTTTTTGTTGAATTTTAAAATGACATGTAATGTTTTGGCATATCTCTCTCGAATGAAGCAGTTTTGGTCTTGAGCTTAGAGAGACAAAGTTGTAGAGAATTTAATTTCCTTTAAAATAGGCTTTGGTTGAGGAATTTATGATTAAGCATGTGAAAGTTATGATTGGTCAAAGTTCAGTTGACTTCTCCTTAAGAAAACCCTAATTTGGTAACTTTTGTCTTTTGATGAATCTTGAGTTTTCTTGATGAATCATGATCAACCCTTGATCAAATGATGAATGTGACTTCAAAATATTGATGTTGACCAAAAATCTTGAAGTTTGATTGTATGTTGACCACAATTGACTTTTTATCCAATACAGTTGATTTTCAATCATCTGAGCAATTGACTGAGCAAACTTGTGATGCAACACTTGAAACTGGACATGAGGATACCTTGGAGAATATGAGGAATCATGGAATCCACTTGAGGCATTAGAAGCTCAATTTTCTTTGAGAAAACCAAAACCCTAATTGTAGGCCACTTCTTAGGAGGAGGTGCTTGTATGCTCAAACCCTTGAGTATTCTTGAGCAGTTGATAACCCTAGGAGCGTGAGGAGGTGTCTAGAATCAATTGTCTTAAAAAATGGGAGGGAAAATCTTGGGGTACAATAGTCTTGAATCAATTCTTCCTTCTATTGATTTTTCTTGTGCCAGTTTCTTTTCACTATATTTTTTTCGATTTTTGGCTAAAAGAGGGAGAAAAGGTGTCATTGAGTCTACTCAAGTGTTGTTAGCTTTTTTCAACACTTTAGGGTTGTTTAAATCTATCTATCTATCATGTTTATGCTGCTACTACTTCTGTTGTAGTTGTTTGCAGGATGTCCTATAGGATGTTTGAACATCTTGTCTGTTGTGTCTTGTGTTCTGAGTTATGAGAATTTTTGTTTCTTGTGCTCTAAGTTCTATGTGTTACTTATACTACATGTTCTTCTAATGTGTTGTGTTATTGAGGGGTAGATTCATCTCTCTGTGACAAGAATTGGTTTTGTGTTTGAGGGGGAGTAATTCAGATGGTTCTGAAGATGCAGACCATCTTCTTCCTCATGTACAAAGTTTACATGTTCAACATCTAGCTTGTGTTGTGTAACTGTTGTATCTTTTATACATGTTTTGTGAAGTTTTCTTTGTAGTGTTATTCCTATGTGGTCTTATTCCTTGTGGTTTTATTCCTCTCTACAATTGTAATTGGCTTTTGGTTGTTTTAGCCAAAAATTTCCAAAGGGGGGATTGTTAGTTCCATGGTTTTGAGGTTGGCATAATTTTCTAAAACATGGTTCTAAACTGATGTTGATCAAGACGATGTCATGACATCTTGGTCTGGTATAACACGCGTTGCTATTTTAAATCTTGATAGATTTGATTTTATTATGTGATATTTCTTTTGGATATATCTCAGTATATTTTGCAGGCCATGAAGATTGAATCTGGAGCAGGTTTTATATCTCCAGCTATACATTTGTTACTAAATTGGGCCTTGAGACAATTTAGGAAACTTTGTATTGTTTATTCCAAGATTTAAAGAGATTTCGTTGCATAATTGGTGCATCACTCAAGTTGTGGATCAAGAAAGATATAGATGCATAATTCAAAGCCCATGGAATACAGAGGTTTATTTAAATAGAAGACATAACCTAATGTATTAAGTACTTTCAACAATTGTAAAATTAAGGGAAGAAAATATAGTTTTAGGTTTTGAGAGTCTCTTGTGTATTGTATGGTGTAAGTCACTGTTGTATCTTTTGATACTTATGGTCGACATTATATTCTCACTCATAAGCCTTTAGACAATGAGTGGAGTATTGTTATTGAATGAAGCTTTTAAGCAAATCCAAGCATTGTTCTTAATCAAGAGTCTTGACTGAGTATTGTAATGGAAGTATGATCTTCTTGTTGAGTTATTCTTGATACAACCACTGGGATTGAGACTGTTAGATATCACTGAGGTGATTTAGGAACTGAGATGTCAATTTCTCGTATTTAGGAGGTTCCTAGGTAGAAGTTGCATTTGGTAGCGGTTATGCAAGAAGTTGTAAACTGGGATTGTTTAGGCTTTAAACTAATACAGCTAATAGTGGAACTCCTTCCTGGCTTGGTAGCCCCCAGATGTAGGTGATGTTGCATTGAACTGGATTAATAACTCTATGTGTTATTTATCATTATGAAGTTTAAGTTTCAGTATCTGTTATAACTTGACAAATCTATTTAGTCTGTCAACAGATGTTGTAACATCAGCAGTGACATTGTTCTGATGTTGAAACATCAGTATTAACATGTAGTGTCTGTACGAGAGAAATTTCAAAGCATGTTGTAGAAGGATAAGAACTATGTATCTTCAAAACCTATGTCTTTAGAGCCTTTCATGGCTTGATTAGAGAACCCTTTCCTTCAGAGTCTTCAACACTTGGTCTTCAGGATGCCTTCATATCTTTAGAACTTGTTCAACATAACCTTGTCTTCAGCATCTTTAGAACTTGGAACATCAAAAGTAAATATTTATAAGGCCTCCAAAGCTTCCCTGCATAAGTTACGACCAAAAGCTCTTTTACTAACGTTCCTTAGAATCGTTTCATAAGAAGCATTCTAGAACCTTGAATTAACTTGTATAACACCAAAGGTACTCTTCAAGAGTGTTGAGTTCAAAACTTGATGACGTCACGCGCCTTCTTACCAGGGTCAAAACCTGTTTAGAAAAATCTACAGACTGGACAAAAACCATTAGACTACACAATTGTTCTCTAAGATACCATGTAAAGTTATCATCAAAACTTAAGGCCTGGTGTAGAATCAATCTTGTTCTCACAATCTCCCCCTTTTGATGATGTCAAAACCATGTATTTTGATAGAACAATTCATACAAGGTAATCACCATGGAATGGAAATTCAGTAAAGCTAACCAGCTCCCCCTGAATTTCTTAATACTCAAAATCTCATTGATGCTTGTTCAAAGTCTTCCCCTGAGCCCAAGACTCACAAAATGAATTTTGATGTACACAAGTTAATATATAGAAGGAATACTTCTCCATTGATGTCTCATCAGTTTCTAACTAGAAATACATGGTCTTCATCGTAGAACATGGATTGCTATCTAAACACTGTGAAGTAACATAACACGTTTAGTCACTGTCTTGATAACTTGCATCAAACATGATAACTAATTCATTGGTTCTTCCATAAACTAGAATCATTCCACCAGAAGGTGCACAACAACATGTCATCAGAAGGTCCAGCACCTGAACCATTTCCTGATTGACCATGCCTTTTGAACATGTCTTCTGACCATGTTTCATATTGTGTCTTCTGAACATATCTTAGAAAATGTCTTAGACTATGTCTTAGACCATGTCTCAGACCATGTTTTAGAACACGTATTAGACCATATTTTAGACCATGTCTTAGACCTTGTATTATAACATGTCTTAGGACATGTATTAGACCATGGCTTAGACCATGGCTTAGAACATGTCTTCGACCATGCCTTAGACCATGTCTTATATCATGTATTTAGACCATGTCTTTCAGAACATGTCTTTTGACCATGTATCTTGACCATTTCTTTTGAAGGTTCACAACCTTTGAACAAAGCTTGGTTCACAACAGACTTACTATACTTCCAGAAAGTTCATAACTTTTGAAGTATAAGAGTCTGGTATAACATAACCTTGTTACAAAAATTTTAGACTGTTTACAACTTCTGAGTAGTCTCGTGATAAAAAGAAAACATTTTCGAAGCGCATGTTGACATTCTTTCAGATAGTCCATAACTTCTAAAACGAATGCAAGTAACATATCAAATTTGTAAAGCTTCCGGACAGTTCACAACTTCTGAAGCGTCAGAGTCTGATCACCATATTTTCATAAAGTCCGCAACTTCTAAAAAGTAGGTGTTGTCAAGACACGTGATTACCGTAATTTCAGAGAGTTCACAACTTCTGAACATTATGGTGTATAAGAGCTTGAAAACCCATATTTTCATAAAGTTCACAACTTTTTGAACAATAAGTGTTATCAACGCATTATTACCTTACTTTCAAAGAGTCCACAACTTCTGAACTGTAGGTGTATCATATCTTGATTAACCATGTTTTCACGAAGTTTACAACTTCTGAAACATACATTGTATGAGAGCCTAATTCAACCTTTAACATAGTCAGAAACTTTTGACCATAACATAGTATCAGGACATGATTCATTTTAGACGATTCATAACTTCTAACAAATACATGTTCTTAGATGCTGAGCTCATTAGAGAATTCTTCATGCATCTTGATCTTGTCTTCTGGTTGGCATATGATAATCTTCTGATAGCCAATTTAAACTATCTATGAAAACCAGTGAACTTTTGAAAAGTTCCTGAATCAAACATCAAACAAATTGTTAGCAGTAAAAGCATTATATCCTATTTGAGTTTGAGATATTGAGAGTAAATACTATCAAAATCATATACTCTTTCTCCCCTTTGTCAGAAATCAAAAATATTTAAAAGAAAAAATTAATTTTTCATTAAAACACATGGGATAAAGATACAATTGTTTTAGAAATAAAGAAAACGTTTTCATTAAGAAAATGGTCGGGATAACTTCATGGAAATGAACATTAAGGTATGTTAGCTCACATTATACTTAGAGAAGGAATAAGAATGAGTGACATAAAAACAAACTTTTATTCATTGAAAGGCAAGGGAGTACAAACACAATACAACATAGTACAACAAATGTACAATAGAAAGAACAACCCTAGAGTCACAACACAAGAAATTGTAGCCACCCAACCATCTACATCTCAAGAACTTCACATCTTTCTTCCAAAAGAGAATCAGCAGGTCCAACACGACGAACTTCTCCAACAATTCTAGCCCTATAGAAAAGTGCAAATAGGACTCTTCCAAAAGGGATAAAGGACTGATGTTGATTCCTAGAGGAATAAATTGAGTCCCTAAGATAGTTGAAGTTAGTTTGGGGCAGGTTGACCCTTACATGATGCACAAGAATGTAAATGAGAAGTTTTTCATCATAAGACAGAGAGTTTAAGTTCACATTCCTTAGATGAAGGTTGGTTAGCAATAGCTGAAACCAAACCTTAGCAACAAGAATGAGAGTTTGAGGATTAAAGGGTTCAAACCGAATGAAAATGTAATGAACGATGATAAGTCTCTCAACAAGGAGTATTTATACCAAAAGTGATCAAAAGTTGTTCCTGTTTAAGCATAGCCAATCACAACAACAATGGTTGATAGAGTGATAGTAATGAGGATGCTGAAAACACTGGAACATATAAAGTCATCATTGGAACTGGAAGAAGGATATTTCCAGAATTCTTTGACCATATTAGGATAGATTGGTCCATACAATATTGTAAAATAACTGGACCAAGCTTGCACTATTACACTTTGGGTTAAATTGAGTTCATAACCTCTCAGAAGAGGAATGTTAGGACGAAGTTCAGTAATGACTACAAGGAGATCCTCATCGCCATGGGAGGTTTTTGAAGCCAGGATGAGAGATGAAATTCTGGTATCAGATACGTGATGTTGAATGAGATGTCACAACACAAATATCTGTTTGCAAGTAAGGTGCAGTAAAATCAAAAGCAATAAAAACACAAGAGATTGTTTACCCTGTTCAGTGTACAATAACACCTACTCCGGGGGCTACCATGTTAGAACATAGTTTGATTCTACAACCCTCATAAGAGTTTTGATGATAACAAACACAAAGAACAAATATGCACTCTAAATTTGTGTTTTATGTTGTACATAAGTTCTTACTGAAAAGTCATCAGAAGTTAAGCCTCAGAAGTATTCAAGCTGAGTAATCAGAATGTTCTGAAGTATGTTGATCAGAATTTGCGCTAAAGTAAAATATATCCTGATTCTGAACAGAATTCTAACGCGCCAACAGATCCTCATGCCTCTGACTTATCAAAGTTCTGAAGTAAAGCAGCATGCAAGATTCCTAAGTTCTGAAGCGTTGCTTTTCCATTAAGGCAGTATCATGTGCAACGACTTCATTCAAACAAGAATCTTCTCAGTATGGAAAGTGCATTAAGTGTTCATTATCGCGTTTCAATATGGACAGATTTCAACGCCTATATAAACAAGTTCAAAGGGTAAATCGTTTACGATTTTTCTCACCACTGCTCTCTACATTCTCAAAAAGGCTGCAAAAATTCATATTCATTCTACATTCAATTGTGTAATACATCACAGTAGTGATACAATTTTTATAACGAAAAACAAATAGTACACAGTAAACTTTTCTTTTATTAAGATATTTTCCTTGAGATAAACCGGGTTGTGGTTATACTCAAGAAGACTTTGGCAGTTGTTAAAGTAGATTTGTAATCTGTTTGATTAGTGAATTAAGTCCTCGTTGGAGAGAGGCGAAATCACCTTGGAGGGTGGACTAGATTAGTTTGAGATCAAGCGAACCAGGATAAAAATCTCGAGTCTATTGCTTTTGTTTTTTAAGTTTAAATTCACCCCCCCTTCTTGTGTTTTTCACTTCTTCAATTGGTATTAGAGCGCCTGGTTCTGAGTTCATATATTTAACCGTGTCAGTACAAGATCCAAGCTTTATAAAAACACTATGGTGGGACCAAGCCAAAACATCAGCAATGTCTATCACGATGACAAGGACAGAGTCAGCGGCAAACCTCCAGTCTTAGATGGAGAAAATTTTGACTACTGGAAAGATAGAATTGAGAGCTTCTTTCTGGCTCATGATGCTGACTTATGGGATATGGTAATTGATGGATACATGTATCCAGTGCATGAAAGTGGTCAAAATATAGATAGAAAAAGAATGTCTGACAAACAAAAGTGTGATTTCAGAAACCATCATAAGGCCAGAACAATTCTTCTTAGTGCCATCTCATACTCAGAGTATGAGAAGATCTCAAACAGAGAGACAGCCAAAAACATGTTTGACTCTCTGAGAATGACGCATGAAGGAAACATACAAGTTAAAGAAGCCAAGGCCCTTACGCTCATTCAGAAATATGAAGCTTTCAAGATGGAAGACAGTGGATCCATATAAGCAATGTTCTCAAGATTCTAGATCCTAGTTGTTGGGCTGAGAGTCCTTGACAAAGGGTATTCTACTGTTGATCATGTAAAGAAGATCATCAGAAGTTTACCAAAGCAATGGAGGCCAATGGTCACAGCTCTTAAGCTGGCTAAATATATCAACAAAATATCTCTAGAGGAACTTGTTAGCTCCCTCAAAAGCCATGAGATAGAGCTAGAAGATGATGAGCCTCAGAAGCAAGGTAAGCCTTTAGCATTAAAATATAACAAGAAAATTGATTCTAAGGTTTTGCAAGCTATAGAAGAAACCTCTGATGGATCCTCATCAGAAGAAGACGAATTATATGTTCTTTCTAGAAGGGTCAATCAGTTGTGGAAGCAGAGGCAAAGAAAATTTAGAAACTCTAAAAGATCAGGGAATCAAAATGAATCCTCCTCCGGATACAGAAAGTATGAGCCCTCCTCTGGACACAGAAGGTCTGAAGCTTCATCTGGTCACAAAAAGTCAAACAACAGAGACATCATCTGCTATGAGTGCAATATACAGGGGCACTACAAAAGTGATTGTCCAAGGCTTCAGAAGGAGAAGCCCAAAAAGAAGTTCTTCAAGGAGAAGAAGAAAAGTCTCATGGAAACATGGGATGATTCAGATACTTCTGACGCAGACTCAGAATCAGATGATGAAAGATCCAACATTGCTCTTATGGCTAATGTGACAGAAGACAACGAAGCATCTCAGTCAGACTTAGAATCAGACACAGAAGAGGTATTTCCTGATTTTACTGTTTCACTAAAGCTAAACTAGCAGAAAGCCTGAATGAGATTCTGGAAAGGTATCAGTAGATCAGAGTCAAATTCAAGAACCTGAAAAGGGATCTTGTCTCTGACTCTGAAGAAACTGTGAGTCTTAGATTAGAAAATTCTGAGTTAAAAGAAAATATTTCAAAACTAGAAAATGATTTACAAAACTCTCAAAGAAATAATCTCAGAGGCTCCCAGTAGTGCTGATAAAATCATAAAAGAATATGATCACAGCTTTCAAAAGTTTCTGGCTAAAAACATAGATAGAAGCAAGATGGCTTCAATGATCTATGGAGTTAGCAGAAATGGAAGAAAAGGAATAGGATACCAAGGTAAGGTATCTCCACATAAGAAAGTCATAGACCTAGTAATTAAATGCACACCACTAAAATCTCACTTCACATATGGGCACACACATGATCTGAAATACACTAGCAATGATTATACTGCCAAACCAAAATTCAAACATAATCTTGGTAAAACTAACAAACCAGGACCCAAAAAGATATGGGTACCTAAGGACAAAATTATATATGTAGCAGATATCTTTAGCAGTAAGGCTAAAACACTAGTCATGGTACCTGGACTTTGGATGCTCTCGACACATGATGGGAAGAAAGCATATGTTTCAAAGCCTAGAACTTAAACCTAGAGGCTGTGTGGGCTTTGGAGGCAACCAAAGAGGGAAGATCATTGGCTCTGGAATAGTAGGTAATTGTAACCTTCCTTCTATTGATAATGTGTTGTTAGTTGATGGATTGATGCATAACCTGTTATCCATAAGTCAATTAAATGATAACGGTTATGATATAATCTTTAATCAAAATTCATGCAAAGCTGTTAATCAGAAAGATGGAACTATCCTGTTTAATGGAAAGAGGAAAAACAACATTTATAAGATAAAACTTTCTGAACTAAAAAGTCAGAATGTAAAATGTCTTATTTCTGTTAACAACGAGCAATGGGTCTGGCACAGAAGATTGGGGCATGTTAGTATGAGAAGAATATCTCATATTAACAAACTTAATCTAGTCAGAGGACTTCCTAATATGAAGTTTAGCTCAGATGCTCTGTGTGAAGCATGTCAGAAAGGCAAATTTGCAAAACTTGCTTTTAAAGCTAAAAATATTGTTTCCACCTCTAGGCCATTAGAACTTCTGCACATAGATTTATTTTGACCAGTGAAAACTGCGTCTGTTAGTGGCAAGAAGTATGGGTTAGTGATCGTAGATGACTATAGCAGATGGACATGGGTAAAGTTCTTAAGACACAAGGACGAGTCACATTCTGTGTTCGTTGCTTTCTGTAACCAAGTTCAGAATGAAAAAGATCTTAGAATTGTCAAAGTCAGAAGTGATCATGGTGGAGAGTTTGAAAACAAAAAATTTGAAATATTTTTCAATGAAAAAGGAATTTCGCATGACTTCTCTTGTCCTAGAACTCCCCAACAAAATGGAGTTGTAGAACGAAAGAACAGAACATTGCAAGAAATAGCCAGAACCATGATCAATGAGACTAACATTGTTAAGATCTTCTGGGCAGAAGCAATTAACACAGCGTGTTACATTCAGAATAAAATCTCTATAAGACCTATTATGGAAAAGACTCCATATGAATTATGGAAGAACAGAAAGCCCAACATTTCTTATTTCCATCCTTTTGGATGTACATGTTTTATTCTGAATACTAAAGATCATCTGAACAAGTTTGACTCTAAAGCACAATAGTGTATTATGTTAGGATACTCTGAACACTCAAGAGGGTATAGAGTATACAATACAGAAACACAGATTGTTGAAGAGTCAATCAGTGTTAGATTTGATGATAAGCTTGACCCTTAAAAGTCAAAGCAGAATGAATCTTTTGCAGATATAGAAGTTGAATTCACAGGTGCTGAAGACAACTCATCAGAAGTTCCCAACAGAGATTCTTCGACAACGTCAGAAGGAAATGTCACAAGCACTCCAGTACCTTCTGTTGATCAACTCCATAAAAAGTTATCCAGAAGCAGCATAGCTCACCCTGAAGATAAGATTCTGGGAAAGAAGGATAATCCAATCAGAACAAGATTAACATTCAGAAACTCTGAAGAATCCCTCATGGGATTGGTATCTCTGATTGAACCAACAACAATTAATGAAGCCCTTCTGGATAACGACTGGATTCTGGAAATGTATGAGGAGTTAAACCAACTCACCAGAAATGATGTATGGGATCTGGTTCCCAAACCAAAAGGATTCAACGTCATTGGAACAAAGTGGGTGTTCAAAAATAAACTGAATGAGCAAGGAGAAGTCATCAGAAACAAGGCACGACTGGTGGCACAAGGTTATAATTAATAAGAGGGGATAGACTATATAGAAACCTTTGCTCCAATCGCCAGGTTAGAATCTATCAGACTCTTAATCTCTTTTGTTGTAAATAATGGCATCACTCTGTATCAGATGGATGTCAAAAGTGCATTCTTAAATGGTTACATTGATGAAGAGGTATATATGCACCAACCCCCTGGGTTTGAAAATTCCAAACACTCAGAATATGTTTTCAAACTAAAGAAGTCACTTTATGGTCTAAAACAAGCTCCCAGAGCTTGGTATGCAAGGCTAAGTAACTTTCTATTAGAAAAGGAATTCACCAGAGGGGAAGTGGACACTACCTTGTTCTGTAAGACATTTAAGAATGACATTCTAGTGTGTCAGATTTATGTAAATGACATTATATTTGGATCTACTAAACCTTCTCTGGGAAGAGAATTTGCTAAGTGCATGCAGGAAGAGTTTGAGATGAGCTTAATGGGAGAACTTAAATTCTTTCTGGGCATTCAGATCAATCAGACTCCAGAAGGAACTTACATTCACCATAGCAAATATGTCAGAGAACTTCTGAAGAAATATGACCTCTCAGAATGTAAGCCCTCAAATACTCTAATGCATCCCACGTACATTCTAGAAAAGGAAGAGGTAAGTAAAAAGGTAGAGCATAAGATCTATAGAGAAAATCCAATGAATACAACTTAGTAGGATACTATGATGCTGATTTTGTTGGAGACATAGTAGAGCATAAAAGTACTTCTGGAAGCTGCCAGTTTCTGGGAGACAATCTGATCTCATGGACCAGCAAGAGGCAGTCCACAATTGCGTTGTCAACAGCAGAAGCTGAATACATAGCAGCTGCTGGATGTAGCACACAGATGCTCTGGATGAAAAGTCAGCTTGAAGATTTCAACATATTTGAGAGTAACATCCCTATTTTCTGTGATAATACTTGTGCTATCTGTTTATCCAGAAATCCCATTTTGCATTCTAGGACTAAGCATATAGAAATAAAAAAAATCATTTTATTAGGGACTATATTCAGAAAGGAATTCCCTCTTTAAAATTGATTGACACAGACCATCAATGGGCTAATGTGTTTACAAAACCCCTTTCTGAAGATAGATTTAATTTCATTCTGAAACATCATAGCGTGAAATTATGTCCAGAATAAGAAGTTTTATTTGCATATTCTAACCCTCGGAATTTTATTTTTGTGAACATCTGATCAACTTTTCTTTAGAAGTTAGGAATATAGTTGCTTTAGAATCTATCTATAAAGATCTTAACCCTTCATTTCAAAGATAGAGGCGTGCAGTTCACACCACCAAACATCTGTCATCCTCTCATAAGCTACCCTCTGAGGCTGAACACGTGTTCAAATTCTGAAGGGTCCAAGGCTCTGACTGGATGCATTGAGACACTTGTCAATGGTAACTGTTCAGTATCTACATGCAATCCCTTAATTTCAGGTTTCATAAATTCTGTATAATCATTACTTATTTTCTCTTTCTTACTGATTAAGTTTTCAAAAGTTTTTATAAACTCAAATTTACTATTTCATTCACTTCTTACTGCTTTCACTATTCTCTCTCTCTCTTTCTCTCTCTCTCTAGTTTTTCAAAAAAAAAAACCTCTTCTCAGTTTTCTTCAACAAATCCGTGTGAACAATGGCATCCTCATCAAGCATCAAAAATCTCAACAGTGCTCTTGGTTCTTCTTCAACAGGACAATATGAGGAACCTATTAGAACACTGCTCACTTTGGTCGATAACCTTAAAGTTCTATGTGAATTGATCATTGATTTTGAGAGTTTAAAGGAAAACGGGTTTGATCTGTATGAAGATGTGACGACACAGGGATGGAACAGATACTTTGATCATCTGTTGGGTCCAACATTTCCTATTCTTGTTAAGGAATTATAGATTCATGTTACTTCATCCAACCATCAGCTTACGTCATATGTTATGGGGAAGAAGATAGTGATTACAGAAGACTTGATTGGGAAACTTATTGGGTACAATGGCGGCGTAGTCAGATGCATTGACATGGCTGATAAGTGTTCTGACCTAAAATCTATTGCTAGGGTCATTTTCACTTTTGGATAGCCATCCAGCAAGATAAGAGACTTGAAATATTATTACAGAATCTGAGCCAAGATCATTCTAGGATGTATTAATCACAGGAAGCCTACAAGCTCTCCTGATTACATCAACATTGATCAACAGTTTCTGTTATTCTTCATTACAAAGAAGACCAAAATAAATCTACCATATTTTCTCTTCAATCATCTGAGAACAAGTGTGAAAGAGACAGGAGAAGAAGAAAGAACAAAGAGGGATTGGATTCCTCTGGGAAGATTGATTTCAAACATTCTAACGGAAAACAGACTGATAGAACATCTGACAGAGGCTCAAGAGATCAACACTCTGGAAGCAACTGCTGGGAAACCACTAAATGCCAAGAATCTGAAGAAAATGAAGATTATTGAAAGCATTAAGAAGGAACCAACAATTGATTTTCATGAGGTCATCACGTCTAGGATAATCCCTCTGAAGGATTTTCCACTATTCTCTGAGATAGATGCTTCTCCAGAGATTGTGGTCAGATACCTTGAAGCTTGCAAGGAAGATGGAACTATTTAAGAACTCAACATCTGTGACCTGCACAAGCCAGCTCCAGAGGTTGTCCTGAAGAAATCCAGAAAGAGGAAGGCAACAGGAGAAGGATCCTCTCAGAGGACACCCAAAGCTGCGAAAAAGAAAGCTAACACATCTTTTGTTTCTGTTGTAGAATCTATAGTTTTTCCAACATCTGAAACCATTCCCCCTCAACCAACAGAAAATTCCTCACCACAATCATTTGAGGATTTTGACATAGAGTTTGATCCATCTGTAACTCTTGGCAGTTTCTTAAATGAACCTCACTCCCCCAATCCAAATCTAAAACAAAATCAACTAGAACTTGCAAGAGTTCTCTCTAATATTGAACTGTTTGATCAAGACTTTCACTCACCAATCCCAGAAAATCCAAACATCCAGTCTCAACAACCAGAAAATCCACACCTACACTCTCCACAATCAGAACATCAAAACCTCAACTCTCCTCAACCAGAAAATGAAAACCCTTTCACTCCTCAAACTGAAAATCCAATTTTTCAAACACCTGAACCATAAAATCAACACGCTACTGCAAACCAATCAGAAGACTCCCTTACAGACTCTGATACCACTACTCCATTTCCTAGAATAATAGAACCTCTTATGGTTCTTTTACCTCTCTCCATCCATGATATTCCAGAAATACCTTCACCATATGATTCCACACCACCAAACACTTCTCACTCACCAATCCTGATTTCTGATTCTCCTGCTCCCTCACTAATTAACCGTCCAGCTGATCATCTCAGAATTGTCATTAATCTAGAAGCACTGGACCATCTAGCTTCAACCTCTAATAAAATTTCCATTTCCAAACCCAAACCAACCTTAACCATATCAGATGTTGGTAAAAACTTGCTGATTTTTTATACAGAAATAAAGGAATGGGTTACTTCTTTAATGTAAGAAAGTCAAGAGAATTCTAACCCTACTGCTTTTGATTCTCTGTGGGATAGATTCAGAAAATGGTTCAACTCTGAATCCCAAAGGCTGAAAGAATTGAGTTATGAGATGGCTCAGCAGAACTTCAATGATCAGCTGAAAGCCTTCAAAGACCCAGTTCTGAGTCACTAGGACAAGAAAGAAATTCTTCTGCTGGAAAAGGCTCCCTGGAAAGAGCACCAACCTTCAGAAGCCACTGAACTAGGTTCTGATAGTCACCCTCTGACTACTTCCCCATAAAAGGAAATTGCAACAGAAGAAGTAGTTGAATCAGAAGAGGTTGTAGAGTGTTCTGAACGACATGCAACTTCTAAGGATACACCAGCTACGTATCTAATCATGCAAACTCTGGAAGAGTTGAAGAAGGAGAATGCTTTAATCCACGCAAGGTTGGATAAGCAAGAAGACACAAACAAAGAGATCGGGGATATATTGGATAAGCAAGAAGATATAACAAAAGAAATCAAGGATATTCTGGGAAAGCAGGAAGAACCAAGCACTCAGATTAAGAGCTTGCTGGAAGCGTTATTCACACGACTTCCCCCTCTATCTTAGATTTTCTTTAACTTATATTCTGTATTCTTTATCTTATCTTCTTTGTTTCTGAAAAATGTCATTGCAATCTGTTTTCAATACAAATCATCAACTTTTTGACTCTGATTATATTGCTTTTTGATACCTAAAAAAAAGGGGGGGAACGCAAGATATTTTCAATAACAGTATACTGGGACAAACTCTCAAACATTCTGAATATCTTAACTTCTATTTTTTTCTGAAAGCATGAACAGAAACATATTCTAATAAAGACAGAAGGAGATGCATCAAAAGCTCTAATGAGAAGGAACTTCAGGGAAGTAATTCATCTCTATCTGAGTACTCAACTCAGGGG
This sequence comes from Vicia faba, assembly GCA_948472305.1. NCBI lineage: Eukaryota > Viridiplantae > Streptophyta > Magnoliopsida > Fabales > Fabaceae > Vicia > Vicia faba. Next base: position 121,949 of record CATIWC010001710.1, read on the forward strand.
GAGACTCTCTTAAGCTTTTTGTTCTATAATTTTCTATTGAAAAATCCTAGTTTTTGTCATCATCAAAAAGGGGGAGATTGTTAAAACATAGTTTGATTCTACAACCCTCATAAGAGTTTTGATGATAACAAACACAAAGAACAAATATGCACTCTAAATTTGTGTTTTATGTTGTACAGAAGTTTAGACTGAAACGGCATCAGAAGTTAAGCCTCAGAAGTATTCAAGCTGAGTAATCAGAATGTTCTGAAGTATGATGATCAGAATTTACACTAAAGTAAAAGATATCCTGATTCTGAACAGAAGTCTAACGCGCCAACAAATCCTCATGCCTCTGACTTATCAAAGTTCTGAGGTAAAGCAGCATGCAATATTCCTAAGTTCTGAAGCGTTGCTTTTCCATTAAGGCAGTATCATGTGCAACAGCTTCATTCAGACAAGAATCTTCTCAGTATGGAAAGTGCATTAAGTGTCCATTATCATGTTTCAATATGGACAGAATTCCACGCCTATATAAACAAGTTCAAAGGGTAAATCATTTACGATTTTTCTCACCACTGCTCTCTACATTCTCAAAAAGGCTGCAAAAATTCATATTCATTCTACATTCAAATTGTGTAATACATCACAGTAGTGATACAGTTTTTGTAACGAAAAACAAAGAGTATACAGTAAACTTTTCTTTGATTAAGATATTTTCCTTGAGATAAACCGGGTTGTGGTTATACTCAACAAGACTTTGGTAGTTGTCAAAGTAGATTTGTAATCTGTTTGATTAGTGAATTAAGTCCTCATTGGAGAGAGGCGAAATTAACTTGGCGGGTGGACTGGAGTAGTTTGAGATCAAGCGAACCAGGATAAAAATCTCGAGTCTACTGCTTTTTGTTTTTTAAGTTTCAATTCAACCCCCCCCCCCCTTCTTGTGTTTTTGACTTCTTCATACCAATCCAGGGACATGTTCACTAAATAGTATCAATTCATAAACCCCCAGTTAACAACCAGTTTACGATCTAATCACTACCCAAGCTAAACTTTTACCTAAGACTCCCCTAGGTATGAGGCCATCCTCAAATCCCTTCAATCACTTACAATGAAGAACTTAACAGAATTAATAAGTTTGAAACACTTCAATCATTCAATGCTTAAAAGCTTATAAATGATACACAATTAACAACCCAAATAACAACTCAAGTATTTAAACTAATACTTAGAGTGTATTACAAATAAAAAGCCTATACTTCTAATCAGAAAGAACGTATTCTTCTTCAAAAGTTGCTTGTCTTTAAATAAGGAAGCGAGTCCTTATATATGTGAATCTTTGGGCTTGGGCTTAAAAAAATATTCAAATCTTTTGAATATTTCGATAAAAATAGGCCAAGATAAAATTATGCAATTCGAAAAATATTCCTCCATATTTTTCGCAGCATATAGATCACAAATCCTGAATTATAGAATGCTGGAAATCAGGAAACAAATGACTTAGCTGATTTTGGACTGAGATTAGTTCAGTAGGCAGATGTCAAGACATCTACTTTGACATCATTCAAAACAGTTTTGCTCCAAAATGTTAAGACATTTAGAAAAAAATCAACAAGTCATTCTTTTACCAAAATTGCTGCCAACAAACACTTACAAACTCCCCCTTTGGCAAATTTTGGCTAAAACATTATTAGAGCATATTATCAGAGCAACATCACAATTATCATAGCATCATCAGGGCAGCAACAAAGCAATCAAAACATATATTCAGTTAGCAGTTAGCTGTTAGGACAGGAAGATTAGTTGTTAGCACAGGAAGATGTCAAAACGTCTTCTGGGACATGAGGATCCCCCTCAATTATTAAGCTCCCCCTCAATCAATGGTCAGCGGTCAGTCAGTGGTTAGTGGTTAGTCAGTTACTCACTCACTTTCTCTCCCCCTTTTTAGTCATAATATGCCAAAGCAAGGATGCAATCAAGATAATATCAGTATTAGGGTACAGAGCATATAATTGAAATGTCAAGCACATGCAAGTGCCCAAAAAGAAGAAAAGAGTTCAGAGAGACATCAAGTAGTCTAACTATCATCGGGACCAGTTGACTTGGTTGAACCAGAAATTCTTTCCACACTAGAGTATTCACCTTCAGAGCTCACTGTATCATCAATGTTGTTGTCCTTTTGCAGGTCCTTGACCATCTTTTCAAAGATTTGATTCCTAGTTGAGCTCACTCTGATTACATCATCTAACTCCCTGCAGGATTCCCTTAATTCATTGATCATATCATCCTTGGTGGAGGTCTTTTCAGCAGGTGCAGATGTTAAAACAATGTCTGGGACATGTTTTCCTGAAAAGAGCTTAAAATGGAGGGTTAAGGCAGACTCCCTCTGGCATACAACATCATTTCCACTTAGGATTCCAGTATGCTAATTTAGGATAATTCCATAGGAGGGAAGGAAAATCAATTGGCATCTTAATGGCACAAGTTCCAGCATGTTTGATGGTCTGATCAAAGATATAATTCATATAATCAAAGAGTTTCTGGTTTGCTGCAGCATAAATGAACTTTCCTAAACCAATGGAGATGGTTGAAGTGTGATTAGTGGGAACCCAATTTACAACTCAATCCTATGCAAAATTGCATATTTCACACTCAGTTTAGTGACAGGAATATTGTTTTTCATTGGCCACTCACTTACTTGATTAGCAGTAATGGCTCTACGCACTTGATTTTCTGTTACTTCCAGCTCACAACATACATCTTCATACCTATCTAGAATTTTGTTTATAATGGTAGGATAAAATTCTACACACTTTCCTCTAACAAAAACCTTTCTATACTCCTTACTCTTATGGTCAACATAGTCAACAAGAATATTAACAATAAACTCCTTAACAAGAGTTTCATAGCAATTTGCAAACCTGGTAACTATTTTCATCAGTCCAGCATAGGAGATCAGCTCCATGATTTCCTTACATTCCAAAGCACTAGCTCCTAGTTCTCTCTCCGGGGAAATCCTTCTTTGATACACATACTTCCACTTTTCAACATTCCCAACAGAGTGAAAGGAGATGTTGTCAAGTGGGGCATCAGGAACCCTAATAGAAAATTTCTTATTTGCAAACTTTTTGATAGGAAAGATGTCTTGGATATGTTGCTCGACATCATACTCAGATTCAGTCTCTTCAATCATAACATCTTTCTTCTTACTCTTGGATCTTTTTACAGCATCCTCATCATCATCAGTAGAGCTAATAGGTCTAACTTTTCTCTTGCTAGAAGGAGGGACCACTTTACTTCCTCCTTTTGGGGGTCCATACATGGTTTTATTCTTGATTGTCTTGGGAGCAGGTGTGATACTTGCATCTTTCACTCTCCTGGACTTTAGCCTTCTAGCAATATCAGGTACAATATTAGTGATGAGCTCATTTTTAGACAACTCTTCAACATTGACTACATTCACAGCAGTGTGACCTTCTCCATCCTTGGAGGCAGAAGCATCCTCTTTAGAAGGAGAGTTTTCTTCAACATTTTCTTCAACATCTTGATCAACATTTTCTTCTTCCACATCTTTTAGGGCAGAGGTAGCAAGCTTTTCAAGTTTGCTATCAGTAGCATCATTCTTGGATGATTCAACAACATCATTTTTAGGACTAATTTCTTTGTCAGTAGGAGGAGGTATGCGAGCAAGGGCAGTAGAAATCACATGCACAACAAATCCTTCATTTAATACCCTGTCCACAAGCCTTCTGATGCTTCTATCAACATTGACAATTTCTTCTTCAGTTCTATTGTCAGTATCAGTAGAAGAGTTACCTTTATCATCTTTAGATTTCTTAGATGGTGATGATCTAGTTTTCTTGACCTTTTTCTCAAGCAGAGGGATCATTGATAGAGGAGTAACATCTAGTACTCTGTCAAGGGAAAGATTTTCATTGGCAGATTTTGGAGAAGATGATGTGTGATGTTGAGACATGTTTGAGAATTTTTTTTAGCAAGGTGATGAAGAATGGCAAGGGTCCTTTTTCTGTGGAGGAGAATGAAAAGTTTGTGAAATTAGAGAGAAGAAATTTTGTAGCGTGTGGGAAACAAATTGAGGCAGTCTTGTAATGATTGCTTTCTAACTTTTATTTGTTGGAAACACAAATAATGCAATATCACTTTAATGTTATTCCCACACTCTTTTAATTTCTACAAGCCCTCATATAAGCATATCCCTAATTTTCCTCTTAAATTCTCAAATTTATTAGCATCCAAAGCTTTTGTGAAGATATCTTCCAGTTGCAACTCAGTGGCTACATGTTCTAAAGCAACAATCTTTTCTTTAACAAGCTCTCTTATGAAGTGATGACGGATGTCAATATGCTTGGTCCTGCTGTGTTGAATGGGATTCTTTGAAATGTTTATGGTGCTTAAATTGTCACAGAATAATGTCATGACATCTTGTTTGACATTGTATTCTGATAACATTTGTTTCATCCAAACCAATTGAGAACAATTGCTTCCTGCAGTAATGTACTCAATCTAAGCAGTGGACAGAGACACATGATTTTACTTCTTGCTGAACCATGATATGAGATTATTTCCTAGAAAGAAGCATCCTCCTGAATTACTCTTTCTATCACCAGCACTTCCTGCCCAGCCAGCATCACAAAAACCAATTAAGGCAGAATTTGATCCATGAGAGTACAACATACCTTAATCACTTGTCCTATTCACATATTTAAGAATCCTCTTCATATGGTTGGCATCACTAATTTTAGGATTAGCTTGATATCTTGCACACACCCCACCAGCAAAGGCAATGTTTGGTCTTCTAGCTATGAGATATAGAAGACTGCCTATCATGCTTCTGTAGAGACTTTGATCTTCACCTACTCCTTTTCCATCTTTAGTCAGCTTCAGATGTGTGGGAGCAGGGTTCTTTTGTGACTGGCATTCTCCATCCAAAACTTCTTCACTATATTCTTGTCATATTTTCTCTGAGATAGAAATATGGAGTCTTCCATTTGTTTAACTTGTACACCAAGAAAATAGGTTAATTCACCAACAAGATTCATTTTAAATTCAGTCTGCATTTGCTTGACAAAATGTTCCACCATCTCATTTGACATCCCTCCAAATACAATATCATCAACATAGATTTGAGAAATCATAATCTTCCCTTCTTCTTATTTGACAAAGAGGGTTTTGTCTATGCCACCTTTCCTATATCCATTCTCCCCAAGGAATCCTGTCAGTCTCTCATACCAAGCTCTTGGAGCCTGATTCAATCCATACAGAGCTTTCTTCAGTTTATAAACATGTTTTGGAAAACTTGGATCAACAAATCCTTTTGGTTGTTCAACAAAAACTTCTTCATTCAGGTACCCATTCAAGAAGGCACTCTTTACATCCATTTGAAACAATTTAAATTTCAAAATTCATGCAACTCCCAACAGTAGTCTGATTGATTCAAGTCTAGCCACAGGAGCAAAGGTTTCATCAAATTCCACTCCTTCAATTTGAGTGTATCCTTGTGCAACTAACCTTGCCATATTTCTAGTGACCACCCCTTTTTCATCAGATTTATTCTTGTATACCCATTTAGTGCCAATCACATTTGTCCCTTCAGGTCTTGGAACCAGATCCCAAACTTCATTCCTACTGAATTGTTCCAGCTCCTCTTGCATAACATTAATCCAAAAATCATCAGTTAGGGATTATTTGACATTCTTAGGCTCAATTTTTAATACAAAGCAAGAGTTTTAAATCCCTTCTCTTGATCTGGTAGTAACTCCCTTGTTTGGATCACCTATGATAAGCTCCTTAGGATGATCTTTTTGAGTTATAATTGAAGGTCCTTTATTGAGGTGACTAGGTTGGGGATCTTCTTGAGGAGGATTAGAATTAATACTTGTGTCACTTGATTCAGTTGAACTATCAGGAAAAAATGTTCCAACATCTTCAGAGACATATTTTTCAACATTCCATCCTCTATCATCAATAGTAACATTTATTGACTCCATCATAACTTTGGTTCTAGAGTTAACAACTTTGTATGCTCTATTGTTTGTATAGTAACCCATGAATATTCCTTCATCACTCTTGGGGTCCATCTTCCTCCTTTGTTCACGATCAGCTAAGATGTAACAATTACTTCCAAAGACATGAAAGTATTTAACAGTTGGTTTTCTTCCCTTCCACATTTCATATAAAGTAGCTGAAGTGCCTTTCCTTAGAGTGACTCTGTTATGAATATAGCATGTAGTATTCATAGCTTCAGCCCAAAAATGGTAGGGTAGCTTCTTAGCATTAATCATGGCTTTGTCAGATTCTTGGAGAGTTCTATTCTTGCATTCTACAATCCCATTCTGTTGAGGAGTAATGGGAGAAGAGAATTCATGGCTGATTGCTTCAGAGGGGAAAAACTCAGCAAATTTGTTGTTCTCAAATTCATTTCCATGATCACTTCTTATTCTTATGACATGTCTTTCCTTTTCCCTTTTAAGTTTTTGACAAAGATCTTTGAACACTTCAAAATTTTCTGATTTTTCTCTAATAAAGTTTATCCACGTGTATGTATAAAAGTCATCTACAATAGCATAGGCATACTTACCACCAAGACTTTCAACCTGTATAGGTCCCATCAAGTCCATGTGGAGAAGTTCTAAAAATTTTGATGTAGTAATATGTTTAATCTTCTGATGTGACATCTTAGTCTGCTTTCCAATTTGACAATCACCACATACCCTTCCTTCTTCTATCTTGAGCTTAGTAATCCCTCTCACTGCTTCTTCAGATATAATTCTCTTCATACCTTTCAGATGCAAGTGCCCTAATTTTTGGTGCCATAGTTTAACTTCATTCTATTTGGCTAAATCACATGTTGAGGAGAGGTTTAACTCTTGAGGAACCCATAGATAACAGTTGTCTTTAGATCTGATTCCTTTCATGATAACTTCATTCTTTTCATTGCACACAAGACATTCTTCCTTGGAGAATTTAACTTTGAATCCTTGATCACATAGTTGGCTTATGCTTATTAGGTTAGTTGTTAGCTCTTTTACAAGTAACACATTATCAAGCTTAGGATTCCTGAACAGTCAAGCTTGCCAACACCTTTGAATTCTCCTTTTTCTCCATCACCAAAAGTCACATAACTGGTGGAATGAGATTTGACATCCACCAACAGATTCTTGACACTTTTCATGTGTCTAGAACAGCCACTATCAAAGTACCAATCATCTTTGGTTGATACTCTGAGGGAGGTGTGAGAAATGAAACTACCAACCTTGGACTTGGGAACCCATTGTTTCTCCTTTTTTCTATTTTGGGGAGTCTTATCAGTTTTGCAAACAAGAGAATTTTTAGGGTATCCATACAACTTAAAACAGAAGGGCCTTATATGTCCAAGTCTTACATAGTGATGACATCTCCAAGGCTGGGGATTCTCCCTGGTATGATTAAGCTTTTTCTTCCCATGATGTTTGCCATGATGTCCTTTCTTTACATGAGGTTTCCCAAGAGGTCCTTTCTTATTATGATGTTGAGACATTTGATTCGAAATCTTTGGTTTAGGCTTGGCATGAGTGGAAAAAGATGAAGGTTGTTTGCCATGATGATGTTTGCCAAGATGTCCTTTCTTACCATGATGTTTTCCCACATGTTGAGACATTTGATTCAACATCTTTGGTTTATACTTGGCATGAATGGAAACAGATGAAGGCTCTTCTGAGTTAGGTTCCTTTTTCTCATTGAAACCTAAACCACTCTTATTTCTTGTCACTCTTCCTGCTTGGAGAATTTCATCTAATGAGTTAGACCCATTATTCAACATCTTGAGAGATTTGACCATTCTATCAAGATTTGAATTTAGAGAGGACACTTCACTTTCCATATCAAAAATAGTTTTAAGATGCTCTTCCATTTCCTCCTTCAGCTGAGTTATGATGGCTTTCTGTTTCTCCCCTTTAAGACACACTTCTGCACTTCTGAGACATAATTCTTTGTATGAAGCAACTAACTCATCAAAGTTTAGTTCCCCATCACTAGACTCCTCATCAGATACATATTTGTCTATCAAAGCTTTAACATATTTGGCATATTCTTCAAGATCACTCTCTGAGTGCTCTTCAGACCAAGCAACAAATAGATTCTTCTTCTGTTTCTTTAGATATGTAGGACATTCAGCTCTAATGTGACCAAAGCCTTCAGATCTAATGTGAAGGAATAGCATACGATTTGAGCAGATGTGGCTGATCACCCATGTCTGGTTCTTCAACTGGTTCGGCAGGGATAGAAGATTGAGAGAGGGATTGATTTGTATGAGATACTCGTACTCGACGTCTTCTAGTAATAGAGTTCTCATGTTCAGAAATTGGTAGCACTAAGCCTTCACCTTTAGAGAGAGTGCTTGGCATACAATTGGGAATGGTGCCTTAGTCTCTACAGCGTAACTAAAAGAGTTACGATATCGACTTCTTAGTCTGATAGGTACTAAGTATTCAATACCAAGGATGCTGAACTACACAATGTTCAAAGACTCCCACTTTACACAAATCAATTTGAATCATGCCATTATAACTCAACCTATATCTCTCTTTATTATTATATTTTCTAAAGTCATTTTTAGTTTTAGTTCTTAATTTCCCCATAAAATCCAATTATTCATTAGCCTTAGCTTTACAAAGTAGCGACAGATTACAGTAGGTTGACATTGGTCTCTGTGGTTCGACAATCTTTTATATTACTTCGATATTTCTATGCACTTGCGAAATTTACCGTTTAAGTTTTTGGCCAGAAGAGCTCAAGAAGAAAGAGAGGAGCCAGACCTCACTGATATGGTATTCAGAAATGGAGCCGACGAACATCGACAAGAGCAACTTTACCGAAGGTTTCATCAGAGAGGTATACTTCCAACAAGGTATATCGATGAAGATTGCTTACATGACTTGGGATTTCTTGAAAGTGTGCAATTTATGCTCCATGAATCTGGTCTACACTACATAGCCACCATGAATCTTCCAACTTATGAATCCCCCACGTTGGAATTCTTTCCGAGAGATGCGTTTGTCGTGCCATTTCTTAGTTCGCTCCTTGTATATTTTTGCATTCTCGTATGCATCTAGCCTAAGCTCTTCCAATTCATGGATGTCTATAATTCTCTTTTCTCCAGCGGCTTTGTAACTTAGATTCAGGGTTTTGATGGCCCAATAAGCTTTGTGTTCCAGTTCTACGGGTAGATGGCATGATTTACCATAGACCAGTTTGAAAGGTGGGGTTCTAATGGGTGTCTTGTATGCTGTTCCGTATGCCCATAATGCTTCATGTAGTTTAGGTGACCAATCTTTCCTAGACGTGGAAACAGTTTTCTCAAGTATTTTCTTAATCTCCCTGTTAGAGATTTCCACTTTCCCGCTTGTTTGTGGGTGGTAAGGTGTTGCTACGCAGTGTCGAACTCCATACTTTGCTAAGAGTTTATTAAAAAATTTGGAAATGAAATGAGAGCCACTATCACTGGTGACTAATCTCGGAACATCGAATCTTGGAAAAATTATGTTTTTGAATAACCTAATCACTACTTGTGCATCATTGGTTGGAGAGGCTATAGCCTCTACCAATTTGGATACGTAATCTACAGCCACTAATATGTAATTGTTTCTAGAAGACGATGGGAAAGGTTCAATAAAGTCAATTCCCCATACATCAAATATATCTACTTCTAGGATACCCTTTTGAGGCACCTCATCGCGCCTAGATATGTTACCAGTGCATTGACACCAGTCGCATTTTGTAATTGCAGCATGGATATCTTTCCATAGACTGGGCCAATAAAGGCCAACCTTTAGGGTTTTTGTGCAAGTATTTGAGGTCCTAGCGTGTCCACCATAAGGGGCTTCGTGACAATGAGATATTATGCTCTCTAATACACTCTCAGGAACGCATCAACAGAAAATACCACCGGGGCCTCGCTTGAATAGTAAGGGTTCATCCTAATAATAGTGTTTGAGATCGTGAAAGAATTTCTTCTTCTGCTGATAAGTTGAATCAGGTGGAAGGACTTTTGCTGCTAAGTAGTTGATATAGTCAGCATACCAGGGCAGTGAAATTTTAGTAGATACTACTTCTAATACTTCAGTTGTCTCGTCATTGTTGCAAAATTCAGGGCATTCTTCAGCTGAGTTTTCAGACCTCATCTAGGCTACCAGGTGTTCATATGGAAATTGTCATTGATGGGTATCTCTTCAGGTTTAAGATTTTCCATCCTAGATAGGTGGTCGGAAATAAGATTTTCAGATCCTGGTTTATCTTTGATTTCCAAATCAAACTCTTGTAAGAGTAAGATCCATCTTAATAATCTTGGCTTGGCATCCTGTTTAGCTAATAGGTATCTAATATCCGCATGATCAGTGTAGATAATAATCTTTGCACCTACTAGATAGGAACGATATTTATCTAATGCAAAAACGACTGCCAAGAGTTCCTTCTCTATAGTGGCGTAGTTTATCTGTGCATAATCCAAAGTCCTACTTGCATAGTATATTGCATGGAGTTTTTGTTCTCTTCTTTGTCCTAGGACTACACCTACTGCAAAATCGCTTGCGTCACACATTATCTCGAATGGTAGACACCAATCAGGTGTTTGTATGATAGGTGTGGATATGAGAACTACTTTTAACCGTTCAAACGCCTTCAGGAAGTCATCATCAAAGATGAACTCAGCTTCTTTCATTAAGAGGTTAGTCAGAGGTTTAGAAATTTTTGAGAAATCTTTTATGAAGTGTCGGTAGAAAACGACATGTCCTAAGCAACTTCATATTTCTCTTACGATTTTTGGGGGTTGGAGGCTTTCTATTACTTTAATCTTCGCTTTGTCTACTTTAATCCCATTTTCAGAAACTATGTGTCCAAGTACAATTCCTTGTTTTACCATAAAATGGCATTTCTCCCAGTTCAACACTAGGTTTACTTGTCCACATCTTTCCAGTACCCTTTCCAGGTTTGTTAGGCATCCTTCAAAACTTTGCCCGTATACAGAGAAGACATCCATCAACACTTCCATTATATCGTCTATAAAATCGGCAAAGATGGACATTATACATCTTTGGAATGTTGCAGGCGCATTACATAGTCCGAACGGCATTCGCCAATAAGCAAACGTACCATAAGGACACGTGAACGTTATCTTTTCTTGGTCATCAAGGTGGATAGGAATTTGAAAGAATCCTGAATAACCGTCTAAATAGAAATAGTAAGAATGCTTAGCCAATCGCTCAAGCATTTGGTCAATAAAAGGTAGAGGGAAATAGTCTTTTTGAGTTTCTTTATTTAGTTTTCTGTAGTCAATGCACATTTTGGCTCCACTCACGACTCTTTCTGCTATTTTTTCTCCCGCTTTGTTTGTCGTTATTGTGATTCCTCATTTCTTGGGTACACAGTGGACTGGACTAACCCATTGGCTAACTGAGATTGGATAAATGATACATGCATTTAGAAGTTTAGTTACTTCATCCTTGACTACAATGCTCAAGATCGAGTTAATTCTTCTCTGATGTTCTCTAGAAGATTTACAGACTTCTTTCAGCATAATGCGATGCATGCAGATGGAAGGACTTATTCCTTTAAGATCAACAATGTTATATCCTAAAGCAGAGGGATATTTTCTTAAGACGTGTAATAGTTTTTCCGTGTCAATTTGTCCTAAGTCTGCGTTGACTATCACTTGTCTTTTAAGTTCGGAATCTAGGAATTCGTATATTAGGGTTTTGGGTAAAACTTTAAGTTCCAAGTTGGGTTTCTTATGACAAGGCATATTATTTGGTGTCAGTGCTAGGCATTCGCTTAAACCGTCATCTCGATATTTGGGACACCAATCATCATCTTCAAAAATTAGGGGCATCAGAATATTCATAGTTTCATAATGAGTTTCTTCTCCTGACTCTATCTTCTTGACACATTCGTCTATTACATCTTACAGATAACATGTATCATCTATAGCTGGGGCCTGTAGGAACTGTGTCAGGATAAACTCAACTTTCTCTTCTCCAACTTCAAAAGTTAGCTTTCCTCTTTTAACATCTATAATAGCTCCAACAGTGGCTAAAAATGGTCTTCCCAATATTATAGGGGTTAAGCTGTCTTCTTTAATGTCCATAATGATGAAATCTGTAGGGATGTAGAATTGACCTATGCGTACCGGAATGTTTTCTAGAATTCCCATGGGGTATTTGACAGATTGATTCGCTAGTTGTACTGACATCTTTGTTGGTCTTAATTCTCCCATGTCATGCTTTTTGGATATGGACAGGGGCATAACGCTGATACTAGCGCCTAAGTCGCATAAAGCTTTGTCTATGACATACTTACCTATATTACAGGGTATAGAGAAACTTCCTGGATCCTTCAGCTTCTGAGGCATTTTGTTCTGAATGATTACACTACACTCAGCAGTGATTGTAATTCTCTCGTTATCCTCTATATTTTCTTGTTTGACAATATTTCTTTGAGAAACTTAGTGTACGAGGGCATTTGAGTGATAGCTTCTGTGAATGGTATCGTGATATTTAATTGTTTCAGAAGTTCAATAAATTTCTTAAATTGCCTCGCACTTCTAGATTGAGCAAGTCTTTGAGGATACAGGATTGGTGGTTTGTAAGGCGGCGGTGGCACATAAGGTTTTTCCTTTTCTTCTGTTTCTCCATCACCTACCTTCTCCTTCTCTTTTGGTTCGCTTTCCTCCTCGGTTGTTTTTCTAGAACTTTGGGACATGGTTGGGTTTTCAACTCTAGGATAAATTGGTCCATCGTATTCAGTTCCACTTTGCAATATAATAGCATGAGCATGTCCTTTTGGATTCGGTTGAGGTTGACCTAGAAATGTACCAGCAGGTGCAGTAGTAGGTGCTTGTTGTTGGGCCACTTGCGAAATCTGGGTTTCAAGCATTTTGTTATGGGTGGCTAAAGCATCTACTTTGTTCACTAACTGTTTGATTTGCTCACTAGTGTGAATATTTTGGTTTAGAAATTCCTTGTTAGTTTTTGCTTGGGTAGCTATAAAATTTTCCATTAGAATTTCGAGGTTAGACTTCCTAGGCATATTAGGAGTAGCTGCATGTGCTTTTTGAAATCCTGGTGGTACAGTAGGTGCTTGGTCAAGTGCATACAACACATTGGTGTTCTTATATGAGAAATTTTGATGATTTTTCCATCCAGGGTTTTAAGTGTTCGAGTAAGGGTTTCCTTGAGCATAATGTACTTGGTCGGGGGGGAGGGGGGGTTCCTGATAAGATTTGACATTCAGCAGCAGCATGTCTAGGTACTCCGCATATCTCGCAATTCGGTTATGGCAACCACGGTGGCTAGAGGTACTGCAGTTAAGTTATCTATATTCTGGACGAGAGCGTCTACCTTAGCATGGACGCTATCAAGACTGCTGATCTCGTACATACAGCCTTTTGTCGATGGTTTCTCTATGGGAGCTTTGTCTGCTTGACCTCTTTCACTCCCCCACTGATAGTGGTTTTGAGCCATACTTTCTATGAGAGCATAAGCAGTAATGTAGGTTTTATCCATAAGTGCGCCACCTACGGCGGCGTCTATCATTAATCTTGTATTATAAAGGAGACCATTATATAAGGTATGGATGATTAACCATTCTTCTATGCCATGATATGGACAGAGCCTCAGCATATCTTTGTATCTTTCCCAAGCGTCAAAAAGAGACTCATTGTCCTTTTTTCGAAAATCGCTTATTTGGGATCTTAGCATAGCTGTCTTACTTGGTGGGAAATATCTTGCAAGAAAGACTTTCTTCAACTCATCCCAAGAGGTAACCGAGTTAGCTGGTAGAGACTGGAGCCAGGCTCGGGCTTTGTCTATTAGAGAAAAAGGGAAAAGAGGAAGCCTTATCGCCTCTTTACTGACTCCGTTGTTCTTAACTGTATCTGTGTATTGCAGAAACATCGATAAATGTAGATTAGGGTCGTCCATTGACCCTCCAGAAAACTGGTTTTGTTGTACAGCAGACAACAAGGAAGGTTTGAGTTCGAAGTTATTAGCCTCAATCGAAGGAGCAACAATGTTGTTATGTGGTTCTTCCTATGAAGGAATAGCATAAGATTTGAGCGGACGTGGCTGATCACCCATGTATGGTTCTTCAACTGGTTCGACAGGGATAGAAGATTGAGAGAGGGATTAATTTGTACGAGATACTCGTACTCGGCATCTTCTAGTAATAGAGCACCTAGGTTCGGAAATTGGTAGCACTAAGCCTCCACCTTTATAGCGAGTGCTTGGCATATAATTGGGAATGGTGCCTTAGTCTCTACAGCGTAACTAAATGAGTTACGATATCGACTTGTTAGTCCCCGGCAACGGAGCCAAAAACATGATCGCGACTTTGTGAGTCTTAAAGAATCTAGACCGCAAGTATACAGTCCTATCACGTGTAGCTTTAAAGATTATCAAATCCCAAGGGACTAAATGTCGAAATACCGTTATCTTAGGTTACTACGTAAATCTAAGGCTAATAATGTAATTAATAGGAGGTTTAGGGAAACTAACTGATTATAATCTAGTTTAGATTCAAGGGGGAATATCGGTATGTAATGGATGGACTTCGGGGATTTAGCAACTCATTGACCTAACTCGGATTAACAAAACAGTTTTCAGTAGGAAGTATTTGTTTGAAAACCCTCTTCTCACACTCTTGTGTTTATTGATTCAGATCCTATGATCAAACCTAAGTGAGTGCTCTCGCTGTTTCAATTAGAGTTTAAAAATAGTTTTTGGAAACAAACAAAACCTAATCAACTTAAAAGCGCTCTCACTGTATTTTAAGTTGATGCACAATTACCACTGTCCAGTTATTATGTCAAACTCTCGTTTTATTGATCCTAACTTCTATCTGTATTTTACTCTCGTAACAAAACAGTTAAATTTAGAACTAGTAATTGAAACCAGAAAATTATTCTTTTCTAAAAAGGAACTAATCAATTGGCATTGCTAAACCTCGTTGTCTATATGACCTTACATACCGATAAATAAATTTAGCCTAGCATATTAAACAATTTAATAACAGCGCAACAAAAATAATTACCATCTAACAATTTAAATAAACTAAACATTTCAGACAATTCTGGCATAAATAAATAAAGCACTTAAATTAAACCAGAAAATATTATGACAGAATATTTGGCTGATATCAGATGTCTCCCACAGATCGGTAAAGAAAATAATGCAGAAAGGAATAATACGGAAAGCAATAATGCATAAAAAATTAGGCAAAGTAACAGTAAAAACAGAGAAAAGAAAATGTGTTTAAAAATAGGAATTTGAGGTCCTATTTATAGGCTTGGAGACACGCAGGGAGTTGAGATATTTTCTCCTACGGATTTTCCTCTGTAGCGACCGCTATGGATTGAAACACTCAGTGTAACGGTCGTTACACTCCTTCTTTTGAGGAGGGACTAACTGCGAGTAGTAACGGTCGTTACACCCCCTACTTTTGAGGAGAGGCTTGCTTGGCATGGTGCAATGGTCATTACACTAGGGTTAGGTGACGTGTAACGATCGTTACACCCCTTGGACCTTGGGTGGATTGGGCCCAGCGTGTATTTCTTCTTTTGGTCTTCCAAGGCTTTTACTTGTAATGCACCCAGTTTTGCCACACACCCCTCAATTGCATAATTTCTCTTTCTTTGTGCAGATTTTAAATACGATTAGCTCGACTTTTCTTGACTTTCTTCGCACATGCCTTGCAAACATCAAATTCCTGAAAACATAGAAAATACCAGCATAATATGAATAAAGAGTAATTTAATTAATTAAAATGCGGATAAAATTCATGTAAATAGATCCAAATATTCGATACATTTTTTATTTATCAATTTCATGACACAAATAACTATTTGCAAGTAAGGTGTAGTAAAATCAAAAGCAGTAAAAACACAAGAGATTATTTACCCAGTTCAGTGTACAATAACACCTACTCTGGGGGCTACCAAGCCAGGGACAAGTTCACTAAATAGTATCAATTCATAGACCCTCAGTAAACAACCAGTTTATGATCTAATCACTTAATCACTACCCAAGCTAAACTTTTGCCTAAGACTCACCTAGGTATGAGGCCATCCTCAAATCCCTTCAATCACTTATAGTGAAGAACTTAACAGAATTAATAAGTTTGAAACACTTCAATCATTCAATGCTTAAAAGCTTATGAATGATACACAATTAACAACCCAAATAACAACTCAAGTATTTAAACTAATACTTAGAGTGTATTACAAATAAAAAGCCTAAACTTCTAATCAGAAATAAAGTATTCTTCTTCAAAAGTTGATTGTCTTTGAATAAGGAAGCAAGTCCTTATATATGTGAAGCTTTGGGCTTGGGCTTAAAAACAAATATTCAAATATTTTGAATATTTCCATAAAAACAGGCCAAGATAAAATTATGAAATTTGAAAAATATTCCTCCATATTTTTCGCAGCCTGTAGATCACAAATCCTGAATTATAGAATGCTGGAAATCAGGAAACAAAAGACTTAACTGATTTTAAGCTGAGATCAGTTCAGTAGGTAGATGTCAAGACATCTACTTTGACATCATTCAAAACAGTTTTGCTCCAAAATGTTAAGACATTTAGAAAAATATCAACAAGTCATTGTTTTACCAAAATTGCTGCAAACAAACACTTACAAGAGAGAGAGAGAGAGAGAGATAGATAGATAGATAGAGAGAGAGAGAGAGGGAGAGAGAGAGAGATAGAGATAGATAGATAGAGAGAGAGAGAGAGAGAAAGAGATGAAGGGGTGAAGGAAAGGATGAAGAAATTAAAGAGATATAGACCATTTAAATAGGGGTAAAAGAAATGAAACAAACATGAAAAAGATTTTGTTCAGAGGATAATCAATCTTGGAACTGACAAACTATTAAATGAAAACCAAGAAAGTGGAGATAATAACAAATTTCAAGACAAGCGACAGAAGAAGATGAGGAAAATTTAAGAAGAGAATAAGATAGGTCGTGTTAATAATTTTCATTTCCAATGTAGTTGGTTACTTAATATGTCAATCAGTTAATATAAGTTTCTCAGTAACTGACAAAGTCAGAAAAATGAGTAAAAATATACTCTTGATCAAACATTCAATGGTGGAGTAAACTCCTCAGTTTCCATGGTTCAAAAGTTAATTAGAGAATAATACATACCTTAGACAATCATTTCAACAGACTAAAGGGATGCATGCCAAGAGCATGATTTCTCCGTGAAAGCAATTATCCTGTGAGAGGTGATTTAGTTTTTCTAGAATCACCAAAACCTAATCTTTGTTATTTCAACTTCTTCACAGTTGAGCTTCTTCTTATTTTTTAATCTTTTGTTCTTCTGGACCAACTTTATTGCCTTAGAAGTCCAACATTATGGAAACTGTGAGTTAAGAGTATGTCTTTCTTACACACGTCATAATCTTCTAAGAGGCAATAAAATTCTTCTTGAATAGCTAGAGACAAATCATACTTCATTTTCTGATGTAGGTTCTGTCAATAATACTCAAATTCAGAACAAGTTCCTCATAAAATCAAGATATGTGTTTCAACAACTTCTAATTGAATACCTTCTGATCTGTAAAGAAGAGACTCAACTAGCTTTGACATTTTCAAGGTCGAGCTTATCTTTAAATATAACATAGATTGATTCTTCAACACTAGGTGTTTCATTGTTGTATACTTTGTAGCCTTTGAGCGTTCAAAATATCCCATCATGATACAACTTTGTGCTTTGGAGTTTAAACTTTGTTAATATTTTCTTTAGAATTTGACATAAAACAAGAGCATCTAAAAGGAAGAAAATAAGAATTCCATGCTTCTGGTTCTTTCACAATTAATATGAGACTTATCCAGAATATGTATTAGAGAGACTCTATTCTGAATGTGACACACAGTTTTTACAACTTCTATCTAGAAGTGCTTTGCTAGGTTGATTTCATTGATCAAGATTTGACACAATCCCTCAAAGACTTGTTGTTCTCTTTACAATTACATTATGTTATGGAATTCTAGAGAGGGAGAAGATAAAATAAATGTCATTTTCAACAACCAGCTTCTCAGATGGTTTTGAACTTATTATTTCAACCGCGATCAAAATGAGATTTATTTTGTTAAGCACTTGGATATAGAAGGTGGTGAACACAAAATGTGACTCATCCTTGTGATAAAGAGACATTAGCCAAGGCCATCTACTATAGTTATCAATCATGACTAATCCATACTTCTTTCCATTGATTGATGTAGATTTTACTATTCCAAACAAATCAATGTGCAAAAGTTCCAATGGTCTAAAGGTAGAAACAACAATCTTTTACTTTTAAAAGAAGTTTTTGAAAGATTATTATTCTGACATGCATCACAAAGAGCTTCTGAAGAGGACTTCAGATTTAGGAAGGCTTTTGATTAAATTAAGCTTGTTTAGCTGAGATTCTCTTCTTATCCTAACATATCCCAATCATCAATGCCATGACTAATGCTCTTTACTAGCAAAAACTAGACATTTTTAAGAGGAGCTTTTTAAGATCAGAAAGTATGGTCTTAAAGATGTTGTTTTTCCTTTTTACCATTGAATGGAATAAACTCATTCTTTTAACTAATAGAACCAAAAAGGACCCTTTTAATAAGGATAACATCATAACAATCCTCACTTAATTAATTTAAGGACGACATATTATGAATTGCTCCAATAATCATTTGAAACAGTAAATAGAGAGAAGAAGATCATTACCAATTGTTTCATAGCTTTTGATATTTTTCTCACTTATCATCTTTGAGAACCATAGTGCCTTCAGGATTCAGTTCCAGGCTTTGGAACACATGCCTTCTTCCCACCATGTGTTGCAAGCAGCCAAAGTACAAGTTCCATGGCAGGTGTTTCAATTGTGTTGCTAATAATAGCTGCAACATAGATTATTTGATTCCAATTGAAGGTGCGAGAAACAAAAGAAATGGGAGTTTGAATTGGGTTGCACCAAAGATAATCTTTTTGCAACTCAAACACAAAGATAACAAGTGAAATAAAAATAGATGAACACAATTATTTTTATCTTAGTTCACTGTTAACTAAGTTACTTCAGTCCACCCCGTAAGGTCATTTTCCTTATACACATGGACTTAATCCACTATAATCAACTAGATTACAGACAACCACAATAAGTCTGATCAATCCTATTAGTACCCCTAATAAGCCTGTCGATCCTTATTACAAACCCACTATGATCTCAACCAAAGTCTTCTTGATAATCCAGACTACACAGAGTCTCTCAAGGAACCTATCAACAATAATTGATTAGAAAGATATGTATACAAAGATGCTTCTACAAAAGAAGATTACACAATTTTTAAGTACAAAAACATAAAAGTTTTGATATCAAGATACAAACAAAAGCTCCTTGCTTATTTACAAAACTATACAAAGAATTACTTTACAGAAATTGTGCAGCGGTTTGGTGTAGTTTTGTAGAACTGATTCATTGATTTCAAATTCTTCCAAGTACTTCTTTTATAGCTGAAAGAAGATATTTGTTGGAAGGTAGAATAAGAAACATAAATACAACTGTTTTGTTCCCAATGATCATGGTGAAACTGGTAGACAATAGTACAAAAGGTTTTTCCTTGTGCCACTCTAGAGAGTAGAGGTCATAGTGTACTTTTATACTCATCATCACACGCAGTCCCTTAGTCTTGATCTTCGTCTTTTATGTCTTTAGAGCTTCTGATTTTTTTTGTTGATGAAGCATGTTGTAGAAGAATTAGAACTATGTATCTTCATAACCTAAGTCTCTAGAGCCTATCAAGGCTTGTTCAGAGAACCCTTGCCTTTAGAGTTTTCAACATTTGGCCTTCAGAATGTATTCAGATATTTAGAACTTGTTCAACAGAACCTTGTCTTCAACATATTCATAACTTGGAACATCAGAAGTAAATCTTTAGAAGGCCTCCAAATCTTCCTTTCATAAGTCACAATCAGAAGCTCTTTTACTAACGTTCCTTAGAATCGTTGCATAAGAAGCATTCTAGAACCTTGACTTAACTTGAAACACACCAAAGTTATTCTTCCAGAGTGTTGAGTTCAGGACCTGATGAGGTCACACGCCTTATTACCAGAGTCAGAACCTGTTTAGAAAAAGCTACACACTAGACAAAAACCATTAGAGTACACAATTTTTCTCTAAGATACCATGTAAATTTATCATCAAAACATAAGGCCAGGTGTAGAATCAATGTTGTTCTCACACCCACTACTATAAAAAATACTTTGTAATAATTTCTTACTATGATCACTTAGCCAACTAAAGTAATATATGTTTATTAGGCCACTTTCATTTTTTCATTTGTAAATCACATATAACCTTAGTTCATTTAAACAAGTATTGTGATATGTGAAGCAGTGACATGCTTTGAATCCCCACACCTGTAATTTTATGTTTTTTCGTTAAAAAAATATGTGTTCCCTTAATTTTTATTTTTAAATAAAAATTTTACACTTTTCATCACGGTCCGTATTAACAACTATAGTTAAATATTATGACATTTTAGCGCGGTTCTTTTTATCAATTGTGGTGAAATATATTATCTATAAAAGCTAACTTATATAAGTTCATAATATAGTGCGCTAAAAGGAACCCCTAATATAATACGGTGGGATAACTGACTTGTATTTGTGTTTTATCGCAAATATTACGGATAGTAAGAGTCGCCACCGACTTTTCTTTTATCCAATAAAGAAAGGGTGAAAAGAATAGGAAAGACCTTTTAAGATTTTGATTTTGGGGGGCAAGTTATGAAAAGGGAAGGTGTTAGCACCCTTTTCATCCATAGTTATCTACGAGCTCTTAATTTCTTAGCTCACTTTAATTTGCTTTGTGTATGCTTTGAAAAGGTTTTGAAAATGCCAATGTAAGGTAGTCTGCTTTATAATAACCCTTGTATCAGTCCTCAAGAGTGTTTATAAAGCATTTGAAAGTAGTTGTTTTGAAATTGTGAGGTGTAAAAATTATTTTAGTTTGTGAGCAAGCAATTAAGGGTATCTTACCCACTAAAAGGTCTTTCGTTGTCCTTTTCCTTCTCCGTTAGGGATGATGCTATCCATACCATTAGTTGGTAGGTAGCCCCATCCATTGGATGTGAAGGGACAGGTGTAGGTTCTTCATTATGGTCATTGAAGGCAGCATATAGGGATACCTTAGAAATTCGAAGGGACTGTCATCATATATTCATAGGAAACATCGAGGGACAAGATCATTTCTCGTAGGCAACTTCGAGGGAAATCGCGGGACTATGATCTTTATGATGACTTTAATCAAGGGTCTTTGCTAATGGTATCCCTTTATTCGAGGGACATGACCACTGTTTCCGAAGGAAACAAGGGAAGATATCCTAGAGGTGCATGTGTGCAAGAGCGATTCAGTTCAGTTATTTATCTTGATTAGGGTTATCTAACGATTGCTTTTAAATCTTGCCATACAGACAAGCAAGCATAATATAGGTGCAGAAAGTAAAATGCGGAAAAGTAAACTCTAATTAAGCTATTACAAGGCTTTGGGACAGATACAATAGTATAAATTTGCGAGAAATAAAAATACAGCTATTACAAAAAAAACTGTACGACCTATACAATTTCTCTAAGAAAGTAAAGGGAAAAATAAATAAGAAAATGTTAGAAAATATGTTTTAAAGTCCTAAAATCTAAAACGTTAGAAACTAATTTTTGTGTGTATTTTTGTAGAAAATAATAAGTTATAATTAATAAAAACCTAATTATTCTAATTAATTTTACAAATTAAAAAATAAGACCTAAAATTTAGTTAAATTAAAAAAGTTAATTAAGAAAACATAAAAGACTATTTTTTCGATTTTATGTAATATTTTGATTTTTATATGTTTTTTTATTTTAATTGTAAAAAAGAAATAAATTACTGGAAATCGAGTTTCAAAGGGAGAATTCGATCGTGCCCTAGCCATGGTAACTCATCATCCATACGTTAAAGTTTGCATTTTCTTATTCAAACCTATTATAAACACCATGATAAACTCATTTGTGCACACGAAATTAGTTAAATATGCATAAATTAAAAGATTCGAATTCAAGAAAATTACCAAAAACTGTGGGCTTGTGTAAGCTATTCCAGACGTAAATAGATTTGTTTCTGGACTTTGTGAGATTCCTAGGAGCTTCAGGAACACGATTTGAGGCTTGGTTCTGATTGAGAGTGGCTGAAAATTTTGATACGAGTTTGCACCTTTCTTTGAAAATTTATGATTTTGAAACCTTGCTTTTATGGCAGCCACTTTTTTTTTTCACTTGAGTGTTGCATGTATTTATAGAGGAATGAAATGGATCAAAACAAGGCAAGGATCTTGTATCATTATGTCACAATTCATTGTAAATAAAACACATTGAAATGTTTCCAAAATCATTTTAAAAACCTTCCAAACTTGAAGATATTTGTTCCCAACATGTTTTCATGATTTTGGCAAGCTCTTAAGAGGCCTTGGGCCTTCTAGAAGATAACCAAATGAATCCCACGCGTCCTTTGGTCCATTAACTCATATCAGTTTAAATATAGTGAAAACGAATTAATTCAAGACAAACATGTGCAATGCATTAATGGGAAAACCAAAGTTTGACATGATAGTAATTGTTTAAACAAACAAAGAAATTACAAATAAAAATTCGAACGAAGAAGCTTTCGTCGTTACCAGTAGGGGAAATCCAGTTATTCTGGTCGTTGCTGCTACCGACATCTTCCACAATATTAATTTCATCCTAATTATGATTCGGCATGGGAGCCGTGATCACATTGGGAGTCCCAGAAGGATCAAATTCAATCTCCTTGGCATCAATCATATTTTGAATCTTGTATTTCAGCACCCAACATTCGTTAGTATCATGCCAAGGACTTCCGAAATGATAGGCACGCCTTGTATCGAGATTGTAGTTAGGAGAAGAAGTTTTGGGGTTTGGATGAGATTCTATCAATGTAATCAGATTCATCCTTAACATGTGTTATAATGCATGAGACAATGACATGTTGATTTTGGTATACTTTCTCTTGGGCTCGTCTTGCCTTTACTAATTACCCCGTTGTTGTTGTTGTCGCACTGGTGCAGGATTAGAGATTAGAACTGCCCCTACATGTTGGTTGTGGTTACTCTTATTACGACCCTTCTGGACGTACACGACATTGAACTCTTTCTTTCCATTGTATGGTTTCTTCTGAGTATCGGAAGATGCAGCCACTTGGATTTTACCACTTATGATTCCATTCTCAACATGTTCCCCCATCAATATCAGTTTAGTGAAACCGGTTGAAGAACTTCCAAGTAAGTGGTTATAGAAAGGACCTGTCAGCGTGCTCATGAACATGTCAATCAATTCCCTTTCAACTAAAGTAGGTTGAACCCTGCCTGCAAGTATAGCGTTAGAAATGTTTAAGACTAAGCCATTGGATTGACTTGACTTATATAGATTAAAATAAAAATCTCCACCGCACTTTACTGTTTCCAAAGGAATGGGAAAAGAGCGAGTAACCCAAAAAGAGGGGAATTTTTTTTTTTAAATTAAAGAAGATGGGAGGAGAAGAAGAGACTATCCTAAAGCATAAGGTAAAAGCTAGAGATAAGAACCATCTAACCAACAAGAAGCTAATACTTGACATTATGAGTCAAGATAGAATTTTCATTCCTAGGATTGAAACCAAACAAGCAAAGATACTAGACCTCTTGAGAAAACCAAACTTCAAGTGTATTAAGTCTTCACAAAAATTGGGTATAGCAACGGCTGTATACGGGTGAATTCCATATTACAAATAAAGAAAGTAACCACAATAACCTGCACACAAAAACAAACAAGCAACCCAATGTCTTGAGGTAAACCTCAAGAAATCCAAACAAAATATCAATTAAGGTCACAAGGTCTCCATCAAAGGCCAAGGTTTCTAATCCTAAGTCCAAGAGGTCCAATACTCCATAATGCCAAGGATAGTAACCAAATAGTCCAAGTATAATTAAAGCTTTTTATGGTTCATGTTGATTATTAGGTGTCTTGAAAAAGAAAAGAGAAGCTCAAGTGAGCAAAATAAAAATAACAAGAATATAAATGCTCAAGTGAGCAAAAATAAAAATGGCATGAAATGTAATGCTTAAAGTAAATGGTACATAAAGCATACAAATAAAAGCATAAAGTAAAAACAATTTAATAATTAGTGGTTAGTTGGATAACCATCTTGAAACTTGCATTTGGAACTCATTAGAGGATTGGTAGAACCAAAGCCTCCACACAACAAGTTACATTTTCTTTTTATCAAGTATATCACCCATTTGGAATCCTCACAAGTACCATTTAACGATCAATGATGTTTAAGTGATCCGCGTTGACCAAAAGTAATGTAGATCCATTAGAGGATTGGTAGAACCAAAGCCTCCACACAATGAATCTCAAGGTTATTGGATCAAAGAGATCAAATTAACATACTTGGGCTTGCAAACACAGGTTTGGGCCACGAATGATCATTTATTCGAATTGGAACAAAATTTAGCGCTATGTTAAGCAATCGTAAGTGGACTTATATAGAAGTCGCACCTATTTTGAGGTCGGTCAATAGAAATCTATACACCATTTATTTAGAGACATAATATAGAGATCATGCTCCAATGACACTTAGTGCAATAAGAAAGGGGTAAGATGAAGAAGGGTGGGAAATAATATACAAACCACATTTGAATTAAAATTTAATCAAACTATTATTAAAATCATTCATCCATTTTTATGGAGTTAGACTCAACACCATGGATCCAATGATGTTAACAAAGTTCATAATCAAAAATTCAATCCAAGATCAGCCAGAAAATAATCACAAAATAATATTATATTTAATATATATATATATATATATATATATATATATATATATATATATATATATATATATATATATATATATATATATATATATATATATATATATATATATATATATATATATATATATATATTAAAAAGGGTTTTAAAATGTTTTAAAATAGAAATAAGGGATAAAAATATCAACTATGTTCAAATTAATCAAGAAATATTAAGTAAGACTATAGAAAAATCAGAAAAAGACTCAAATATTTTTATTAATTTTTTGGTAATTTTTTAAAGTCAGAACTATTTTTAAAAATTAAAAGAAATGAGTAAAATAAACCAAAAATAATAAAAAATAACAAAGTCGGAAATAAAAAATAAATGGGGTATTTTTAAAAATTCATAAAAGTATTTTTAGAATTTAAAAATGCATAAAAGTATTTTTAAACATTTAAAACAATTCAAATAAAGTGAAAATTTATAAAAAATATCAAAACACAAAATAAAATTGTGAAAAAATAAAAATCAGAAAGAGAAAAATCAAAAATATTTTTCATAATTTTTTTAGATTTTTCAGATTAAAAATGAATTTTCAATGATTTTTTTAAATTTAAATCAATTAAAATAAAAATCAGAAAATAAAATATCGAACCAAAAAATATGGGCCATTTGATCATTGTCAAAACGCGTTAATAAGCAAATCAATTGGACCTGGCGCACTGTGCATGTTATGGACTTTACTAAATATCACACCGGATCCAACATTTTTAAAATAAAGCAACTTAAAATGTGGCGTGTTGGATGGAGTCTGACTCACAAAAGTAATCAGATCCTAGGGCTCTTGAGGCACCCGCATGGTAAGGCAAGCATATTGTATCCATTTCAAAAAAATAACATGGCTCCATGTCATTGGTTTAAGACGGACATGTCATCATCTTCAACCTCCAGCCATCCCCAAATTGAATCCTTCAAACCGTAAAATTTGCAAACCAGACTGGTACCATTAGATTCGTCTCTTCAAGACGATTTTAATGGTACCATCGCAACAAATTTATATAAATTGTGCAAGACTGTATTTGAAGAAAACCAGAAAAAAAATAGCGAGCACGAAAATCTGGGATATCTCACTCAATTCTCAATGAAATTGCAAACTATAAAGAGCACGAGGATCAAAAGAATACAAGGAGTGGATTAGTCTTTTATTTGAATCAATTTGGCCAATAAATCTACCTGAACAAAGTGGTGAAAATTTGCTCTGAAACTGAACTACAGATCAATCTAGGTCACAATTCTTGAAGGTAATTGTATGGTTAGCTTCAGGGAAGATCAAGGAAGGTGAATTGATAGAAAAAATGGATTGAAAAAGGCTTGAACACTGATTTCAAATTTGCAGAAAAATGAGTTATGGAGCAAGTTTGGCAGGGTGATTTTGGTTGTACAAGCTTGAGGAAATGAATGAGGGATGACCCTCTATTTATAGGGAATCAGATGGAATGTTCAAGCGTGTGTAGTTACAAACAAGAAAAGTGTGACTTCTACTTTGATCAAAACTCAACTTAAACGCGCGTTTTGCTATGCTAATCACTTCTAGAAGTTCACTAAACATGTTTAGAAGCCAAAACACGCAGAAAAAATGTGTTTAGAAGCTAAATCGGGGATTTCAAATTCTGACTTTTGAAGAAACTTCAGTTTCAATTTACCAAGTTCAAATCAATGGAATTCTCAGCTCAAGGGGTCATAGGGCATGATTCTTTATGCTTTAGAAAGATGAGGTTACAAGCTTTGAAATGGAAAAAGAATGGAAACAAATGGATGTTTGAGCTGAAAGTTGCAATGAGTCAAAGTTGGGGAAAAAAAGGTTGACTTTTCATACTTAGATATATTTCAAGTTTTTCTTCAAAAGTGACCTATAATGTTTTGCATCCAATCATGGCCTTCCACTTGTAATTTGCTCTTGACCAAAAAATATCGCATGAAATATACCTCTTAAATGACATTTTGAAACTTGAACCATTCAAAATCTCCAAAAAATGAGAGAGTTATGGATTGTTGAAGTTGGAAAAAAAATTATGAAATGACCTATAATATTTTGTATACTTAGGGCATCTTCCATCCATTTTATCACTTTGCACATAAAATAAGGCATAATGTTCACATCCTCAAGATAATTATGGAAAAAGAGTGGGCTCAAGGTGATAAAAATTGACCAAGTTATGATCATTTGAAGTCACACCTAGGAAATTGGGGGTTCATCTGGAGGACTTGTGATATTTCTTCATCATCAAGTTTCTTCCACATGAAAACTCCTTGAAACTTTTGAAGTGATTTTTTATTAACCCTTTGTAGAGAAGGATGTTTTTGGAATCACTCAAAAATACCAAAACATGAGAAAGATATACTTCTTTGAAGTTCAAAACCTTAGCTCCTAGATCAAGAAAAAGCTTTAAGGAACTTTGACAATTTTGAACAACCTTCTTGTTCCAACACTTTTTCTTTGCAAATAGAAGTTATTTAGGATGATAATGAGAACTCATAGACACAAAAACCACTTCCATATCTTGAGAATTGAGAGAAATATGCACTCGTGACCAATGGGAACAAGGCCTTGTCCAATCATGACAACTTCTTCAATCAACCCCTTGTGCTTTTGAATCAATCTTGATAACTTTATAATGTGGTGAACCAAAATAAACCTTGCCATTCCATTTCTTTCAAAACAACTTCAATGGTGAGGTTTTAATCTCTCAAGCTTTGTTGACTAGGGCATGGAAATAAACTCATGAGCCCATGGATCAACTTGCTAAGCCACATTGCCTTTACCTACATTATTAACAAGTAAGAAAAACAAACATTGCATTTTATTAATTAAAAGGAAAGTCAAAACAAAACATGCATGATCACAAAAGAAAAACAAGTCAAGATACTTGGTGATTCCTCAAAGAGCAAAGCTAGAGATAGGGAGGAGAACCAAGCCCTAATGTGATCTTGTTGTGATCGAATCAATGATTAATGGATCTTAGGGGGGAAAAATTGGGGTACAACAGCTGCCCTTATTTAGGTTTCTTCTATCCAAAGATACGAAGGTTAAAAATCTTCGTGTCGACGTGATCGAAGATACTTAAATATAAAATAAACCCTATTTTTGGCCCTAAGATGCCATGCAATGCTTATGAGTATGAATGCATATCAACAATTTCAAAGGGACGCAAGACACCACAGGGGATGTAGCAAACGAAATAAAGATCAAAAGAGAAACCCAACCAGGAAAATAAATCAATGGTGAATCCAAAAAGACCCGACCAACAGAGGATGGTAAAAAGGTCAAAGGATACACCAACTTTTACTGATGTCGAAACTACCAACGTTCACTGAAGGTAGAAAGAGAAAAGAAATAAAAACATCGACGTTCACTGACAGTGAGCTACCAACATTTACTAAAGGTAGAGAGAAAAACTCATCGATGTTCACTGACGATGAACTACCAACGTTCACTGAAGGTAGAGGTAAAATATATATCAGAGCACCAAAGTTTACTGACGGCGAACTACCAACGTTCACTGAAGGTAGAAAAAAGATAACAATCACCAACATTCACTGATGGTGATCTACCAACTTTCACTGAAGGTAGAGAGAAAAGAAATATCATAGCACCACCTTTCACTGACGATGAACTACCAACATTCACTGAGGGTAGCAAAAAGATAACAATCACCAACTTTCACTGAAGGTAGAGAGAAAAGAAATATCATAGCACCGACGTTTACTGACGGTGAACTACCAATGTTCACTGAGGGTAGCAAAAAGATGACAATCACCAACTTTCACTGATGGTGATCTACCAGCTTTCACTGAAGGTAGAGAGAAAAGAGATATCATAGCACTACCGTTCACTGACGATGAACTACCGACGTTCACCGAGGGTAGCAAAAAGATAACAATCACCAACTTTCACTGATGGTGATCTACCAACTTTCACTGAAGGTAGAGGGAAAAGAAATATCACAACACCTCCATTCACTGACGATGAACTACCAACATTCACTGAGGGTAGAAAAAAGATAACAATCACCAACTTTCACTGATGGTGATCTACCAACTTTCATTGAAGGTAGAGGGAAAAGAAATATCAAAGCACCGTCGTTCATTGACGATGAACTACCATCGTTCACTGAGGGTAGAAAAAGATAACAAGCACCAACTTTCACTGATGGTGATCTACCAACTTTCACTGAAGGTAGAGAGAATAGAAATATCATAGCACCGTCGTTCACTGTCGATGAACTAACAATGTTCACTGAGGGTAGCAAAAAGATAACAATCGCTAACTTTCACTGATGGTGATCTACCAACTTTCATTGAAGGTAGAGAGAAAAGAAATATTATAGCATCGCCATTTACTGATGATGAACTACCAACGTTCACTGAGGGTAGCAAAAAGATAACGATCACCAACTTTCACTTATGGTGATCTACCAACTTTCACTGAAGGTAGAGAAAAAAGAAATATCATAGTATCGCCGTTCACTGACGATGAACTACCAACATTCAATGAGGGTATCAAAAAGATAACAATCACCAACTTTCATTGGTGGTAATCTACCAACTTTCACTGAAGGTAGATAAAAAAGAAATGTCATAGCACCACCATTCAGTGACGATGAACTACCAACGTTCACTAAGGGTAGAAAAAAGATGACAATCACCAACTTTCACTGATGGTGATCTACCAACTATCATTGAAGGTAGAGAAAAAATAAATATCATAGCACCGCCGTTTACTGACGATGAACTACCAACGTTCACTGAGGATAGCAAAAAGATAACAATCCCTAACTTTCACTGATGGTGATCTACCAACTTTCACTGAAGGTAGAGAGAAAAGAAATATCATAGCACCGACGTTTACTGACGGTGAACTACCAACGTTCACTGAGGGTAGCAAAAAGATGACAATCACCAACTTTCACTGATGGTGATCTACCAGGTTTCACTGAAGGTAGAGAGAAAAGAAATATCATAGCATCACCGCTCACTGACGATGAACTACCAATGTTCAACGAGGGTAGCAAAAGATAACAATCACCAACTTTCACTAATGGTGATTTACCAACTTTCACTGAAGGTAGAGGGAAAAGAAATATCATAGCACCTCCGTTCATTGACGATGAACTACCAACATTCACTGAGGGTAGCAAAAAGATAACAATCACAAACTTTCACTTATGGTGATCTACCAACTTTCACTGAAGGTAGATAGAAAAGAAATATCATAGCACCGCCATTCACTGACGATGAACTACCAACGTTCACTGAGGGTAGAAAAAAGATAACAAGCACCAACTTTCACTATTGGTGGTCTACCAACTTTCACTGAAGGTAGAGAGAAAAGAAATATCATAGCACCGCCGTTCACTGACGATGAACTAACAATGTTCACTGAGGGTAGCAAAAAGATAACAATCGGCAACTTTCACTGATGGTGATCTACCAACTTTCACTTAAGGTAGAGAGAAAAGAAATATTATAGCACCGCCATTTACTGATGATGAACTACCAACGTTCACTGAGGGTTACAAAAAGATAACGATCACCAACTTTCACTGATGGTGATCTACCAACTTTCACTGAAGGTAGAGAAAAATGAAATATCATAGTACCGCCGTTCACTGATGATGAACTACCAACGTTCACTGAGGGTATCAAAAAGATAACAATCACCAGCTTTCACTGGTGGTGATCTACCAAATTTCACTGAAGGTAGAGAAAAAAGAAATATCATAGCACCACCATTCACTGACGATGAACTATCAACGTTCACTGAGGTTAGAAAAAAGATAACAATCACCAACTTTCACTAATGGTGATCTACCAACTTTCCCTGAAGGTAGAGAAAAAATAAATATCATAGCACCGCCGTTTACTGACGATGAACTACCAACATTCACTGAGGGTAGCAAAAAGATAATAATCCCCAACTTTCACTGATGGTGATCTACCAACTTTCACTAAAGGTAGAGAAAAAAGAAATATCATAGCACTGCCATTCACTAACGATGAACCACCAACGTTCACTGAGGGTAGCAATAAGAAAACAATCACAAACTTTCACTGATGGTGATCTACCAACTTTCATCGAAGGTAGAGAAAAAAGAAATATCATCGCACCGCCGTTCACTGACGGTGAACTACCAATATTCACTGAGGGTAGAAAAAAGATAACTGTGATGCGGTGGGAGAACTGACTTGAGGTTTTGCAATTGTATTCACAAATGTCGCGGTTAGCAAGAGTCGCCACCGACTTTTCTTTTATCCAAAAGGAAAGGTAAAAAAGCACAGGAAAGACCTTTGAGATTGTTTTTGGGTTCGGGGGGTAGATTATGAAAAGGGAAGGTGCTAGCATCCTTTTCATCCATGGTTTTCCATGGGCTTTTAGTTACTTATTTAGATCACTTGCTTTGCTTTTGCAATTGTTTGAAATGGTACTTTGTGTGGTTTTGAAAGTATTTTGAAAAGAGGCATTTGTTTAGGCAATCTTTGTAATGATTCTCGTTCGTAAGAATGTATACAAAGATGTTTGTCTTTTGAAAAATGTTTCAATGTTTTGAAAGTTGTTTGGAAAATGTTTTTGAAATGTGTGTGTGTTTTTTTGAAAATAGCAAGGATTGTTTGCAAATTGATCAAGTAACTAGAAGCTATCTACCTACTCAAAAGTATTTCTTATGCATTTTTATTCCTTTGACATTGTTTACCTACCATTGTTTTGGTAGACAACCCTATCTTTGGATGTTAAACGAGACGGGCGTGGGTCATCGTATGACCATGATAGCAATGTTGCCAAGTATATTAGCTTGTTTGAGGGACCAAGATCATTTTGTTTTTAGGCAACCTTTTGATAGCGTCATCGTGGGACTATGATCTTTTGTTTGTATTTTTTTACCAAGATACTTTGGCATGCATACCATGGCCATTTATTTTAAGGCAACCAAGTGGGTGAAACTCTAGAGGTGATTGTGTGTAATGTGTTGTCATTTTTCATGCATTTTTTGTCTTGCATTAGGTCATGTTATTTGTTTGATTTTTTTGTTCTTATCATACAAACCCTAGTTTACTAAACATGTATACAATGCGATAAATTGCGTAAAGTAAATCTAAGTTATTACAACAATATTATGGGAGGGGGATACAAGTTTTGAATGGGGATATTTGCACAAAATAAAAACCCTAGAAATTATTACAACCCAATTGAATTTTGGCACAATAAATAAATAAATAAATATTTAAATATGCAATAAAATGTATGGATGCAAAATGTTTTTGTATTTATTTTATGTATGTAAAAATAAAATCATTTAAGTCCTAAAAATAAGAAAAAAATAATATTATTATTTTTGAAAGGGGAAACCCTAATTTTTGGTTTAAAAGAAAATTATGTTTTCTATTATTTATTTTATTCATTTTTTGTACAAGAAATAAATAAATAAAAATATTTACAAAACATTAAAAATTAGAATATATGTGGAAATAATATTTTATTTGTATGAATAATAATAATAAAAATGCATAGTATTTTTTAAATTATTTACAAGTTTTATTTAAGAAAATAAAGTATATTATTACTAATAAACTATTTTTTATACCAAAAATAATTTAAAAAAATGCAAAAAATAAAGAAAATATTTTTCATGATTTTTTATGGTTCAGAAAAAATAAATAAAACAAATAATATAAAAATGAAAAGAAAATATGAAAAATAAATAAAATAAGCAAAGGGGGTGCAGATAGGAATATGGAGGGTGTGAAAAACAACAGGCCCAAGGCGCCAGGCCCAAGCCAGCCTTCATCCCTGACCTCCAGCCAACATCAAACGCGCGCGTTCTGTGTACAAACTTGTATTTGCTCTAGCTTGCATAAAATCAAAAACTCATAACACAAAAAATGTAGCTTATGATCTCACGATTCCAGTGATATAAAATTCATGACCTAACTCTAAAAGACCGGGGAGAATTTCAGTGGCCCTAATTCCTGACCTAATTTTTTCATCATGTTCAACAATCAATTACTCTTAGCTCAGTTAATATAAATGGAAAGTAAGCATATGTACAGCTTCAGCAAGTTAAGGACTACATTTTTGCTTCACAAATCAAAGCTTAAGGGTTCCTAAATAGAGAGATAGAGATTTGAAAAATACCTTGTTCAGCTGAGTTTTGATATGGCAATGTGGGGGCTTTGAGTGAGGCATAAAGATTGTGTGATCTTCCTTGAAGTTCCCTCAAGCTTTTCCAATGCTCAGCTTGCCTTGAGGATGCTTGAAACTCCCTGCACGAGTCAACCTGCAACCTTCCAAAATGAAAATGGTGATGTTTGAAATAGGGGTTATAAGTGCAAGACAAAGGCCTTGATAGTTTAGGTAGGATGTATGTAAAGTGTTCGAAGTCTTAAAGTGAGAAACGCACGAGCCAATATTGATTTGGCAAGGGTTCTGCAGAAGATGCCCTGTTTGGGCAGGAACTTGTGTTTTTGTGTTTTAGAGTGTTTTGGATGTTGTGAATTCGTGCTTAGGCTTGTAACAAGTTTCTGAAGTTGTCTATAATGAAGCCAAGCCTTGCCTTTAACAAATGTGCAGGTTTTGATCCCTTTTGCCAATTTGTTTGCTTTTGAAGAAAGTTGAAAGTGACAATGCCAAAGGCCTGTACAGGCTAGCTTGTGGACTGGAGAGGGTTGGTATACTTTGCCTGATGTTTGTGGATCTTGCTTGCAACAAAAGATCAGGTCCATGGCTCAAGAAATGTAAAGTTGCAAAAAGGCTTGCTTTATCAAAGTAGTATTGTGAACTTTATGCCATTTTTGGATTAATTCATTGTGCAATGCTTCAAAAGTCAAAACAAAGCCATTATCCATTGAGTTTGCATTTAATTATGGAGTTTATAAGGGATTAGGACTTGTAATGCAAGGTACAAGCATGCTAGAAACTGATTTGCAACTTGAACCATTGTGAAAATGGCTTGAACTAAAGTGACAAATTGCCATTTTCTCTTCTTCGATTCTCCCTAACCACAAATGATCTTGGAGATTTCTTGGACATTTTGGAAAGCTTGTAACATGCTC
Source organism: Vicia faba (assembly GCA_948472305.1). NCBI lineage: Eukaryota > Viridiplantae > Streptophyta > Magnoliopsida > Fabales > Fabaceae > Vicia > Vicia faba. The sequence continues at coordinate 155,909 of CATIWC010001710.1, forward strand.
TACAATCCATCTTTGAAATGAAACTTGAGATACCTCTTGTAACTAGATGAAAAGTTGCCATGAAGTTAGGTCAAAAACCTGCCTAAACTAGGGTAAAATTTCACTAAGTTAAAAAGTTTATGGACCCCTATTCACAAAATCATAACTTGAGATCCAAGTATCTTTTGGGAAAACTTTGTGAATAAAATTTATATATTTCATAGAGTACTACAACTTTCATGTTGGAAGTTTTCTTTGAATCCAATTGCATCATGGTGAAAAAGTTGGGCAAAGTTGGGAAAAAATAAGAAATTTTCCATACTTAGAAAAATTCTAAGTTATGAAAAATTTCAAGTTAAAACCCTAATTTTAAATTTTAGGTTTCTTGGTAAAAAAGTTTCACATTTTGACATATCTTGATGAATTATGACCCTTGGCACTTGGTTTTGACCAAAAAGTCAAAATTTGACTTCTCAGTGTACATTTGACTTTTGATTAGTTGACTGCAAAATTCATCTGTCAATCCTATGCATTTGAGATCTTTTAAACTATGTGATTAGGTCAAGATGATGCTATTGAGTCCTTGAAATCATGCTTGAACCCAATTGGCCATTGGTTAGGTTAAAAATCAGAAATTGCCCTTCCTCGGTCAAAACCCTAATTTTGACCATTTTGCCCTTTTGATGATTTGATCAAATTTCTTGAGGAGTTGTGGTCCAAACTTGATCAAATGGTACATAGGAGCCTAGAATGTTGTTGTGGATCAAAAATTATGAAGTTTGACTGTAAATTGGCCATGGCTGACTTTTTCCCCAATACAGCTGATTTTTAGGTCAACTGTCCAATTGACTGGGCAAAAATGTAATTCAAGGCTTGAAACTTGGTATGAGAAATCTTAGGGGTCCAAGATGGTGTATTAAAGTCCCATGAAGCATTGATGGTCCAAAAATCCTTGTGCAAACTCAAACCCTAATTTCAGGTTATCAGTGCAAGATGAGGTCTTGAGCTGAGCAAACCCTAATCTTGTCTTGAGTCCAAAGAGTCTTGTGAGGAAAATCTTGATAAATGAGAGGGAAAATTTTGGGGTACAACATCTGCCCCTGTTCAATCTTCTTGAACCTGAAGAGTTAGATTGGCGAGTTTGTCGTTCGTGACTCGAAGGTAAAAGATGATTGGACACTAGAGTGCCTGTAAATGTGCACTCGTCAAAGTGTAGTTGAGGGAATGGGCTTAAAGATGCCATTTGGAGATGTGATAGAATCTTGTTGGAGATGGGCTTAAATATGCCATCCAAGAATGTTTGTTGAGTTGTAAGTTGTAAGTCAGAAGAATGAGTATTCAGAATGGTGTCCGGGTCTGGAACGTATCTGAACTGTATCTGGAGACTTGTAATGAGAAACAGAATAGCATTCGTGTCTGGAGCGTCTCTGAACTGTATCTGGTAGTTGGAATCTGAATGAGCAATAGAATAGCATCCGTGTCTGGAGCATCTCTGAGCTGGAGAGAATCAGAATAAGTGACAGAATGGCAACCATGTCGGGAGCGTATCTGGACTGGAAACTGAATAGGTAGCAGAATAACTTCCGTGTCTGGAGTGTATATGTACTGTAATCTGAATAAGTGACAGAATGGTAACCGTGTCTGGGGCGTATCTGGACTGGAGTCTGAATAAGAGATCTGAATAAGTGACAAAATGGCTTTTGTGTCTGGAGTGTATCTGAATTGTATCTTGACCTTGAATTCTGAATAAGTAATAGAATGACTTCTGTGGGGAGTGTATCTTTACTGTATCTGAGGCTGAAATCTGAATGAGTAATAGAATGACTTCCGTGTCTCGAGTGTATCTTTACTGTATCTGAAATCTTTGGATATTGTTAATGATAGCTGTTAATCTTATCCTGAAAAGGCTAAAATGTTAGCTGAAACACAGAGTTATGCTGCATGAGATGTATGATGTAATAAATGTGTTTTATCAATGTTTATGATATATGAATGTAATGTGTCCGCATGTAAGATGATTTGTTGTATTGCTGAGGAGAATAAATCTTTGACAACTGGGGATAATAAAACCCTTGACTGCTGCCGGGGAAAATAAATCCTTGACTGCTGAGAGTAAGAAAAAACTTGGTGACTGTTAGAGACAAGAAATCCTTGACAACTTCTGTGGGGATATAAAGATCCTTCATGCCTTGAAGTTGGAGTATTGACAAAAATTCTGTTGTGAGAGTAATGCCAAATTGCTTGAGGAATTTTCTTGGGAAATCCAGAGAATTTTGATGACTTCTACTGGGGGTTACTCACTGGGAATCCTTATTCTACTGGGGAACAGGGGAAACTCTGATGACTCATGCGGGGAGTTAAGAATGTGAATCTTCATTCTGTTTGAGGAACAATGAAAACTTTGGCGACTTCACTGGTGAATTAAGAATGAGAATCTTCATTCTGTTGAGGAATAAAAACTCTGTGGGGGAGAAGGCTTACTGCTGGAGAGTAAGTTCAAGAGTTTTCGGTTGTCTACCACTCTACTGGGGAAGTTATCCTAGGTTGAGGAGAGACAAAAGTTAACTGTTATTCGATTGATTTCCAGGCTTCAAGATAACTTGCTGGGGAAGTTGGATTGACTGAAAGGTTTCCATTGGGGATAGATAGTTTGAAGTTTTGACTCGACTGGGGAAGAAGATTTCAGCTCCGCTGGGGATCTGTAACTCAAAGTTTTTGCTCCGCTGGGGATTGGGAGTTTAAAGTTTTAACTCTGATGAGGATTAAGGGTTTGAAATTATAACTCTGCTGGGGATATGTATTTCAAGGTTTTAGGTCTGCTGGGGATCTAGATGATGTACTGTAGGGGATTGCTCCTGGAATAGTCTAAAGACGTTTTCCTATCCTTTCAACCTGTCAGTAATTGTTCTTTTTCATCCTGCTTATTTGTAAACAGTAATTATGTTCAAATGCATATGTTCATCAATGAATCATTGAACGTTTTTGCAAATAAAAACACAAGTGTAAAAGAAAAAGGCAAATAGTTTTCTGTACTTTGAAAGAGATATCTTTGTATTTACTTTGGATAAGTATTTTGTACAAAGGAGACAAGCATCCTAGTAAGAGGATGGTGTCATAAAAATGAGAAAATTTTATACAAAGAAAGATAGCTATGTGTAAAAAAAAACCATGGGGTTCCCATTCCGCTATAGCCTTCGTATCTCTGAATATCTTGTCCATTTGTTGCTTCGTCCGAAGATGATTGAGTTGATCAGAAGCTCAGAGTTTGTTTGTGAAGATATTATCCTTAAAGTGATCCAACGAGACATAGTCATACGCTTTAATTCCCTAACTTTTTCCTGGACCGCCCTTTCGGGTTTTCAGTCCACTGGGAAACCCTTTTTTGCCCAAGTCGCCCTTTCGAGTTTTCAACTTGTCTGGTGTACATATTTTTTTATTTATCCCTAATTTTTTCCTGAATCGCCCTTTCAGGTTTTCGATTCACCGGGATGCCCTTGTTTTGCCTAGGTGTGTCAACCTAGCGGGTCATATGTGTAGTATCTTTTGACTATGTCTGCGTTTGCAGGGTGCGGCAGATCGTCACCATCCATGTTGGTTAAGATCATTGCCCCACCAGAAAAGATGTTCTTGATTATAAATGGTCCTTCGTAAGTAGGAGTCCATTTGCCCCTGGGATCACTTTGTGGCAAGATGATGCGCTTGATCACAAGATCTCCAACTTGATATGTCTGGCGTCTGACTTTCTTGTTGAAAGCCTTGATCATCCTCTTTTGATATGTCTGACCATGGCAAACAGCAGTAAGTCTCTTCTCGTCAATTAAGTTCAACTGATCAAGCCGGGTCTGAATCCAATCGTCTTCACTCAAACCAGCACCTTTCATGATTCTCAAGGAGGGAATCTGAACCTCGATAGGTAAAACAGCTTCCATGCCATATACCAAGGAATAGGGTGTTGCTCCAGTTGATGTGTGTGTCGTGGTACGGTACCCGTGGAGAGCAAACGGTAACATTTCGTGCCAGTCCTTGTAGGTGACTGTCATCTTTTGTATGATCTTATTGATATTTTTGTTAGCAGCTTCGACTGCACCATTCATCTTTGGTCGGTAGGGAGATGAATTGTGATGTTGAATCTTGAACTGCTCGAACAAAGCGGTGATCATAGTATTGTTAAGGTTTGTACCGTTGTCAGTGATGATCCTTTCGGGTATACCGTACCGGCAAATAAGGTTCTGCTTGATGAAGCGGGCAACAACATTCTTAGTAACGGATGCGAAGGAAGCTGCTTCGACCCACTTGATGAAGTAGTCAATGGCCACCAGAATGAAGCGGTGTCCATTGGATGCTGTAGGCTTGATCTCTCCAATCATGTGGATTCCCCACATAGCGAATGGCCAAGGAGATGTTAAGACATTTAGAGGAACTGGAGGCACGTGTACCTTATCTGCATAGATCTGACATTTATGACAAGTGCGGGAGTGCTGATAGCAGTCAGCTTCCATGGTAGACCAGTAGTAGCCTGCCCGTAGAATCTTCTTAGCCATCGTATGCCCACTAGAGTGAGTGCCAAAGGTTCCCTCATGCAATTCAGCCATGATCTTTTCAGCTTCAGCTTTGTCCACACAACGGAGCAGAACAGAATCATGATTGCGCTTGTACAGGATGTCATTGCTTAGGAAGAACTTTGCCGAGAATCTCCTTAAGAACTTTTTGTCTTTGACTGAAGCTCCTTCAGGGTATTCTTGCGCCTCGAGATACCTTTTGACTTCATGAAACCATGGTTGGTCCACTACTTCCTCGGTATTAATCTCGTGACAATGTGTCGGTTCGTCCATCCGTTCAATGGTGATTTGGGGAGCCTCATTATCCAAGTTATTTTTAAACATGGATGACATTGTAGCTAGAGCATCTGCTAGCTGATTTTCTTCTCGCGAGAAGTGCTCGAAGGTAATCTGCGCGAAATGTGGTAACAATGTCAAGACATGTTCTTTGTAAGGGATGAGGTTTGGATGCTTAGTATCCTACTCTCCTTTGATCTGACTAGTGACTAAAGTTGAGTCCCCAAACACAATCAAAGATTTGATTCCCAAGTCTATGGCAGCCTTGAGTCCAAAGATGCAAGCTTCATACTCTACCATGTTGTTCGTACAGTTGAAGCAAAGTCTGACGATGAAAGGAGTATGGCAACCAACTGGGGATATGAGTATCGCACCGATACCGTTGCCAAGTGCATTGGAAGCCACATCAAAGTACAGGGTCCGTCGGGGTCCTTGTCCAGGTCCGTCATATGGTCTGATATCTTCAACGTTATCCAATGTCATGATGTCTTCGTCAGGGAAGTCGAACTTCATGGATTGGTAATCTTCGACAGCTTGATGGGCCAGATGGTCAGCTAGCACACTCCCTTTATAGCTTTTTGGGTCGTGTACTGTATATCATATTCCATTAGGATCATCTTCCATCTAGCTATTCTTCCAGATATAGCAGGCTTCTCAAAGATGTACTTGATCGGATCCATCTTAAATATCAGCAAAGTGGTATGAGTCAACATATACTGCCTTAGCCGGCGAGCAGCCCATACCAAAGCACAGAAAGTTTTCTCGAGCAGTGAATATCGGGTCTCACAGTTGGTAAACTTTTTGCTAAGGTAATAAATGGCATGCTCTTTTCGGCCAGACTCGTCATGTTGCCCCAGTACGCACCCCATTGAATTCTCTAGGACGGTCAGATACATGATTAGAGGTCTTCCCTCGACGGGTGGCATCAAGATAGGAGGTTCTAGCAAATACTCCTTGATTTTATCGAAAGAAATTTGACAGTCATCATTCCATTGAACTACCTGATCTTTCTTCAACAGCTTGAAGATTGGTTCACAAGTAGACGTTAGGTGAGAAATGAACCTTGCAATGTAGTTTAGGCATCCCAAGAAACCTCTGACCTCCTTCTCAGTGCGAGGAGCAGGAATTTCTTGTATAGCTTTGACTTTGGCAGGATCAACCTCGATGCCTTTGTTGCTGACAATGAAACCTAAGAGTTTACCGGACCGGACTCCGAATGTACACTTGTTTGGGTTCAGTCTGAGCTTGTACTCCTTCAACCTGACAAACAACTTTTGCAAGTGATCAAGGTGTTATTCTTCAGTTTGTGATCGGGCTATCATGTCATCTACGTAGACCTCTATCTCATGATGTATCATATCATGAAATAAAGCTACCATGGCGCGTTGATAGGTTGCCCCGGCATTCTTCAGTCCGAATGGCATCACTTTGTAGCAGAACGTACCCCATTGTGTGACAAAAGTAGTTTTCTCCATGTCCTCGGGTGCCATTTTAATCTGGTTATAGCCTGAGAATCCGTCCATGAAAGAATATACTTTATGTTGAGCTATGTTGTTAACCAGGATGTCAATGTGCGGAAGTGGAAAGTCATCTTTAGGGTTGGCCCTGTTTAAATCTCTATAATCCATGCACATTCTCACTTTGTCGTCCTTTTTAGGCATGGGCACAATGTTAGCAACCCATTGTGGATAGGAAGTAACAGCCAAAAATCCAGCATTGAATTGCTTCATAACTTCTGCTTTGATCTTTTCTGGCATGTCGAGTCTCATGCGGCAGACCTTTTGTTTCACCGGTGGACGGTCTTCTCTTGTGGGTAGACGGTGTACCATAATGTATGTATCGAGTCCCGGCATGTCTTCGTATAACCAGGAAAAGATCTCAACATAATCATTCAATAGCTAAATTAGGCGCTCCTTGACACTCGGCTCTAGATTGGCACCTATCTTGATTTCCTTTTTATCATACTCAGTACCCAAGTTGATTGTATCCAACTGCTCCTCATGAGGCTGAATTGCTCTTTCCTCTTGCTGTAGTAGTCTGGCCAAAATTCCCCTAGCACCTCACAATCTTCCTCACCTTCGTATTCGGATTGGTAGATCAGATCTTCAGAGTCACTGAAGGCTATAGCAGTATCGTTACCCATGGGTTCTAGAATGGAAGGGCACCTGCATTTGTGAGTGTGGGTGTGTGTAAGGGATAGCCATCTTAAAACAACAAAATGTAAAAGAAAGACAATGAGCATAAAAGGTTTAAATATGAAAAGCGTCCATGATTCATTAAATGACATATGAAAATGAAATAAAGACCCTTACAAATGGACCGATGTGTCTCGGGTAAGACACATGGTTGAAAAAGTACGAATTGTTTGTGAAATATTACAGTCCAACAAAAATGGAAAAGGTAAATTACTGCGGTATGAAAGTAATCGGAACAAAGTCTTTTGCTTCCCAGTTGCACAGTCCTCCGTCAACAGTAGGAAAAATCTAGTCTTCCAGACTGCCCTCTTCTTCACTGTCCTCTAGTGCATTAAACCCCTCGGTGGCTGATCTTCACAGGTGGCCCTCTGGCACGGGAGCGGCGCACATCCTTCTGACCAGTCAACGTAAATCCCAAGCCGAATTTATCTGTCTTGAAAGGAAAGTCGGGAAGCTGCCCCCAGATAGTGGATCCGCCTTCTTCCACTACTGCCCTAGCATCCTTGAGAGATGACATTCGAGGTGGTGGTCTTGTGATCACAGGAGTTGAGGACACCGCCTTGGTCGCCGCAGTTTCTTCCGAGACTTCTTTGAAATGTTGGAAAGGGGTCTCTATGAATTTGCCATCCAATTCTACATAACAGAAAGAATTAAGATGACTGATCATGTATTCCTCTTTGCCATGAACAGTTATGATTTTCCCATGGACAGGGTACTTGAGCATTTGATGTAGAGTAGAAGTGACAGCTCTAGCATGGTGGATCCAAGGTCCTCCCAACAAGCAAGAATAGGAAGGACGGATGTCCATCACGTAGAATGTTGAATTGAACGTCTGGGTACCCACCTTGATCGGGATGTCCACCTCTCCGTGGACCATCCTCTTAGAACCATCAAAGGCTTTGACAATTATATTGTTGGGTTTCAGGGTTAGGCCTTCACAATCCAATCTATCCAAGGCTTTATTTGGCAAGACATTTAAAGACGAACCAGTGTCTACCAGTACGTGTGCTAGGGTTGTCCCTCTGCATTCCACCGAGACATGAAAAGCATCATTATGTTTTCTCCCTTTCGAAGTTAAATCTGCATCGGAGAATCCTAGACCATTGTAAGCTGTTAAACTAGCCACACATTCCTGGAACTGATCAGCGGAGGTTTCTTGTGGCACGTGGGTCGTCTTCAAAAATTTGACCAAAGCTTTAGCATGTGCCTCAGAGCACAGCAACAGGGCTAACATAGAGATTTTGGAGGGGGTCTGCCCCAGTTGCTCAACAACATCATAATCACTTTTCTTAATGATCCTCATGATTTCTTCTAACTCCTTCTTGGATGTCTCAGGAATGACTAGTGACTGAGCCTTCGTCAAGACAGGCTCCTCTTGAACATTCTTTCCTTTTTTCTCAGTAGCGGAAATAGGGATGGGAATTGCATTATCATTGTTGGCGGGTAGACTTGCAGGTACTGTTACTGGTATAGGTGTAATCTTCGGAATGGCCGCGGGTCCAAAGACTGTTGTTGGAGGAGCAATCTCTGGAGAAAAGATTCTTCCACTACGGGTAACTTTGCTTGTTCCGGCAATGTTACTAATGTCGGGATTATCTTCCTCAGAGCTTTCTTCTTCAATGGTCTGTTCAATCTGTTTGACACCATGGTAGTAGATTTCTCCACCATAGTTCCATGGTACCATTTTATCAGTTTTGTAAGGGGTTGGCCCGAGCATTGTCATCTTCAATAGAGTAGTCCCTGGAGCGGACGTAATCCTAATGGGTTTCTTAAGAACCCTGGAAGGATTGGCGTATATGGTTATTATCGAAACTTCTGGAACCGGAATGGGTGAAACAGGAGCTTTCTCAAACAAAATTTCCTTGTTATCAATCAATTGTTGGATTCCTTTCTTCAATAGAGGACAGTCAAATGGAGAGGATAGGCAAGCATGGCAATTTTGGTCACAACCTGGGAACACCCCAGCTTTCAACAAATTCAACTTGATGGTTAGGAGAGGAGTTAATAGTTCATCCACCGTAGAAACAAACAGATCTTCTTCCACAGCATTGGCATTATGCCCATGCCTAGGCATTGGAGTGGAGATAACATTCGGCTTTTCAGGAGCTTCAAATTCAACTTCCTTTGCGTTGATCAGATCTTGAATCTTATTCTTCAGAGCCCAACAGTTGTTGGTGTCGTGCCCTGGACTTTCTGAATGGTACGTGCATCTGGCGTTGGGATGGTAGTGCGGAGAAGCAGTGTTAGGATTTTTAGGGGCGTCTTTTAGCATGGCCAGATTCAACTTCAAGAGATGTGGTAGCACTTGAGCAGGAGTCATGTTTATCTTGGTGAATTGCCTCACAGGCCTTTCCACCCTTTGCTGGTTATTTCTCGGATGATCATTTCTCGGCTGGTTGTTTCTCGGTTGCTCTGATTAGACTTCTAAATCATAACGGCCCCCACTGTTGGTCGTCTTTCAATTCTTCCCTGATTTCTCTGGGCATAGACAGCAGACACTTCCTTTTTTCCAATGAAGGGCTTTTTTGCAACAGTTGAGGCAGACGCGTCTTTCTGAATTTTCCCGCTCCTAATACCGGCCTCCACTCTTTCGCCAGTTAGAATCAACTCAGTAAACCCTGCAGAAGAACTCCCTATCAGGTGATTAAATAAAAGACCTGACAGAGTCCCCAAGAACATGTCCACTAGCTCTCTTTTTGACAAAGGTGGTTGCACCCTTCCGGCCAAATCCCTCCATTTTTGGGCGTAGTCTTTGAAGCCCTCATTGGTAGCCATAGCCATACTCTACAACTGAGTACGGGTTGGCGCCAAGTCGGCATTGTATTGATATTGTTTATATAATGCGGCTGCCAAATCTTCCCAATTATGGGCATCTGCTCTCTCCAACTGGTAGAACCACTCAAGCTGCGTTCCTGACAAACTGTCCTGAAAAAAGTGGACCCACAGGTCTTTGTCAGAAGAATGTGGTTGAATTTTCCTGACATAGGATCTGATGTGCATTTTTGGGCAAGACACCCCATCGTACTTAGCAAACAGTGTCACTTTAAACTTAGGATGGATTACAATTCCAGAAACCAACCCTAACTCCTCAAAATCCAGCCCCGGTACTCTTTGTATCTCCATAGCAGCTAGACGTTCTTCCAAGTTCTTGTATTTGTCATCGGTCGGAGGGTACTGTTGTTCAGAATAGTCCTCATCTTCCTCTTCCTCTACTTCAGAATCTGATAGCACTGCCACTCCTTTACCGTTTCCTTCCCCCTCTTCAGATGTTGATGGTAATTCCAAAGTCCGTCTGGCTTGTCCTTCAAACCTTATGCCCATGATAACAACACCGGCTCGCTTCTTCTTCTTTTTCTCTTTCTCTTTCTCTAGTAGAGTCTTGAGCTCCTCCTGCCCCTTGGCCAAGGTCAAGAGTAGCTGTTGAAATTGTGAATTCTGAGCTTGCAAATCTTTGACCGTTTGTTCAATATCCATCTTGCTGAAATAAACAATAGAGAGATGAGGAAACTTGGTGTGAAGACTTGTTTATGCATATGATGAATGATATGTATACATGTAATGCTTTCAAGGATTCAGAAATTCAAATTTGTTTTAAACAAAAAAGAAACACACGTCATATTAATAAGATAGAATTTGTTAGTACATCAATGCCCCTTGGGCAAAATAATACAAAATTCTAAGGTAAAAAGACGTTGTGCATCCTCTTTGGTGCAATGTAGGTGTTGAGAGTCTGCTCTTCATGAAGTTGACGAGTGAGTTCCAAAACCTTCTTCTCGCTTGCATAGAATTGGGCTTCGAAAGCATCATGCTCTCCCTTGAGTTGTATCCAACTCCTTTGTAAATCTTCAAGTGATGTTGGCATGTCAGGATGTAGGAGGGTGTATGGAACCTCTCCTTCTATAATAGGCTCTATAATCACTGGGAGAATGGAGGGGTAAGGCATCATAAGACTTTGGGCGCGGGTTCGTACCCACTCGAGGTAAGGCTCAAGAGGGATGGAATTCTTGTGTCCCAAGGTCTTACTATCCACCTTGTTGGGCATTCTCCAAGCTCGGATGAACCTTTATCGGAGTCCTTGATTGTCATTGTCGAAGTCCAAAACCAAGCCTTGAATCAGCATGTCATGTGGGCCATCCCTTCAGGCGTAACCAAACTGTCTCAGAGCCAAGCAAGGGTTGTAGGTGATGCCTCCCCTAATGCCAAGTAGAGGGACATTATGGAATTCCCCATAACGGTCAATGATAATGACATTCTCTCTGGATCGAGAACACCAATGAATATCGGAATGGTTAAGTGTCATTAATCGTTGTGACCACCTCAAACCTTGCTCATTCTTCAAGACTGATTGGGGAAGATGAGAAATAAACCATATTGCCAGTAGAAGAGTACAACACATGAGAATACCTCTTTTCCTCATTGTTCGAGTGTGAAAAGAGTGAAGGATATCCCCAAGCAATGTAGGCACCGGGTTGCGAGACATGAAGATTTTGACAGCACTCACATATATGAGTTGATCAGGGTTAGGGAACAAGACCATCCCATAGATAAGAAGAGCTACAATCTCCTCAAAAGCTTGTAAGTCCAAAGAATTCCCGCAACTTTGGGCCTTCTCAAATAAGAACTTTGACAAAAAGCCCTTGACACCACTTCTAGTTTCCCAATGTGTTGTGACATCAGATGAGTGTAGGTGTAGGGCTTAAGCAATCTCTTCTGGCTTTGAATCTCTTTCTGTACCGTTGAAGGGTAGTTGATTGAGAATATGAATCCTCAAGAGTTGAGAAAATTCCTCCAAAGTGGGCACGAGTTGGTAGTCAGGAAATGTGAAGCAATGATGCAAAGGGTCAAAGAACTGGAAGAGAACTTTCAGTATATCCTCCTCGGTGTTGGTGGTGACCAAGTTGAGTAGACGGACATATCTCTCGGTGAATGGAGAATTCTCAAGAATCCTTGAAGCTAGCTCCTTGAGTTGTGGAGGAATTCTTACAAGGTTGACTTGGATAGTTTTCCTGCGAAGTGAATCCATAACCTACAAAACAAGAACAAAGATGAATCTCCAAAATCCTTGAAATGGTTAGTTGATGCATATGATGTTTATGATGTCCATGATGTTATGCAAAAGTATATGTACAAGCAAATCACACAAGTTCCTAATTTAGGCTTGCATGGGGTTTCATAGGTAAGTACCCTCTTGAAGTTTAGTTGGCTCAACCTGTCCTAGAAATAGTAACCGGGTTCTAAGGAGCTCAATATCACTGGATTGTTTCCTTGTTCATGGTTTCAATTCAGCCTCTTTACTGGCAACCGAAATATTCCAAGGAACCAACCCTCAATGAGTGTAGTATTGAGTATCTACCAACTTCGGACTGCACCAAAGCCGGTCATCTCACTATATCCTAAAAGGCCAAGTTGGTCAAGTAAAGGTTCTAAAAGTCCATTAGTGCTTCATGACATCACTCAGCAGCCCCGTATTCTCTTTGATTGACTCAAAGGCTATCGGTACCCACAAATATGTCGCACTAATATAGCTATTGCTTAGACCATGTCGGTATACCCCGCACAGTTTACACAACGTATTGCTATTTACCTATGAATGTTTCCCGAATCCGGGTAGAGGATTCAAACCCAAACAATAGAACCAAAGTATAAAGCAAACAAGTCAAGCAATATAAGCATGTAAAGGTGATCTAAACCTTAAGGTAACCCCACTTTTAGAATTATCCCCAACAGAGTCGCCAGTTCTGTGATGCGGTGAGAGAACTGACTTGAGGTTTTACGTTTGTATTCGCAAATGTCGCGGTTAGCAAAAGTTGCCACCGACTTTTCTTTTATCCAAAAGGAAAGGTAAAAAAGCACAGGAAATACCTTTGAGGTTGTTTTTGGGTTCGGGGGGTAGATTATGAAAAGGGAAGGTGCTAGAACCCTTTTCATCCATGGTTTTCCATGGGCTCTTAGTTACTTATTTAAATCAATTGCTTTGCTTTTGCAATTGTTTGAAATGGTGCTTTGTGTGGTTTTGAAAGTATTTTGAAAAGAGGCCTTTGTTTAGGCAATCTTTGTAATGATTCTCGTTCGTAAGAATGTATACAAAGATGTTAGTCTTTTGAAAAATGGTTCAATGTTTTGAAAGTTGTTTGGAAAATGTTTTTGAAATGTGTGTGTGTTTTTTTGAAAATAGCAAGGATTGTTTGCAAATTGATCAAGTAACTAGAAGCTATCTACCTACTCAAAAGTCTTTCTTATGCATTTTTATTCCTTTGACATTGTTGACCTACCATTGTTTTGGTAGACAATCCTATCTTTGGATGTTAAACGGGACGGGCGTGGGTCATCGTATGACCATGATAGCAATGTTGCCAAGTATCTTAGCTTGTTTGAGGGACCAAGATCATTTTGATTTTAGGCAACCTTTTGATAGCGTCATCGTGGGACTATGATCTTTTGTTTGTATTGTTTTGCCAAGATACTTTGGCATGCATACCATGGCCATTTATTTTAAGGCAACCAAGTGGGTGAAACCCTAGAGGTGCTTGTGTACAATGTGTTGTCATTTTTCATGCATTTTTTGTCTTGCATTAGGTCATGCTATTTGTTTGATTTTTTTTGTCTTATCATACAAACCCTAGTTTACTAAACATGTATATAATGCGATAAATTGCGTAAAGTAAATCTAAGCTATTACAACAATATTATGGGAGGGGGGATACAAGTTTTGAATGGGGATATTTGCACAAAATAAAATCCCTAGAAATTATTACAACCCAATTGAATTTTGGCACAATAAATAAATAAACAATTATTTACATATGCAAGAAAATGTATGGATGCAAAATATTTTTGTATTTATTTTATGTACGTAAAAATAAAATCATTTAAGTCCTAAAAATAATAAAAAAATAATATTATTATTTTTGAAAGGGGAAACCCTAATTTTTGGTTTAAAAGAAAATTATGTTTTCTATTATTTATTTTATTCATTTTTTGTACAAGAAATAAATAAATAAATATATTTACAAACATTAAAAATTAGAATATATGTGGAAATAATATTTTATGTGTATGAATAATAAAAATAAAAATGCATAGTATTTTTTAAATTATTTACAAGTTTTATTTAAGAAAATAAAGTATATTATTACTAATAAACTATTTTTTATGCCAAAAATAATAAATAAAATAAAATAAAATAAAATGCAAAAAATAAAGAAAATATTTTTCATGATTTTTTATGGTTCAGAAAAAATAAATAAAACAAATAATATAAAAATGAAAAGAAAATATGAAAAATAAATAAAATAAGCAAAGGGGGTGCAGATAGGAATATGGGGGGGTGAAAAACAACAGGCCCAAGGCGCCAGGCCCAAGGCGCCAGGCCCAAGCCAGCCTTCATCCGTGACCTCCAGCCAGCATCAAACGCGCGCGTTCTGTGTACAAACTTGTATCTTGCTCTAGCTTGCATAAAATCAAAAAACTCATAACACAAAAAATGTAGCTTATGATCTCACGATTCCAGTGATATAAAATTCATGACCTAACTCTAAAAGACCAGGGAGAATTTCAGTGGCCCTAATTCCTGACCTAATTTTTTCAGCATGTTCAACAATCAAATACTCTTAGCTCAGTTAATATAAATGGAAAGTAAGCATATGTACAGCTTCAGCAAGTTAAGGACTACATTTTTGCTTCACAAATCAAAGCTTAAGGATTCCTAAATAGAGAGATAGAGATTTGAAAAATACCTTGTTAAGTTGAGTTTGGATATGGCAATGTGGGGGCTTTGAGTGAGGCCAGAAGATTGTATGAGCTTCCTTGAAGTTCCCTCAAGCTTTTCTAATGCTCAGCTTTCCTTGAGGATGCTTAAAACTCCCTACACGAGTTAACCTGCAACCTTCCAAAATGAAAATGGTGATGTTTGAAATATGGGTTACAGTTGCAAGACAAAGGCCTAGATAGTTTAGGTAGGATGTATGTAAAGTGTTTGAAGTCTTAAAGTGAGAAACGCACGAGCCAATATTGATTTGGGAAGGGTTCTGCAGAAGATGCCCTGTTTGGGCAGGAACTTGTGTTTTTTGTGTTTTAGAGTGTTTTGGATGTTGTGAATTCATGCTTAGGCTTGTAACAAGTTTCTGAAGTTGTCTAGAATGAAGCCAAGCCTTGCCTTTAACAAATGTGCAAGTTCTGATCCCTTTTTCCAATTTGCTTACTTTTGAAGAAAGTTGAAAGTGACAATGCCAAAGGCCTGTACAGGCTAGCTTGTGGACTGCAGAGGGTTGGTATACTTTGCCTGATATTTGTGGATCTTGCTTGCAACAAAAGATCGGGTCCATGGCTCAAGAAATGTAAAGTTGCAAAAAGGCTTGCTTTATCAAAGTAGTATTGTGAACTTTATGCCATTTTTGGATTAATTCATTGTGCAATGCTTCAAAAGTCAAAACAAAGCCATTATCCATTTAGTTTGCATTTAATTATGGAGTGTAGAATGGATTAGGACCTGTAATGCAAGGTACAAGCATGCTAGGAACTGATTTTCAACTTGAACCATTGTGAAAATGGCTTGAACAAAAGTGACAAATTGCCATTTTCTCTTCTTCGATTCTCCCTAACCACAAATGATCTTGGAGAGTTCTTGGAAATTTTGGAAATCTTGTAACATGATCTAAAATCCATCTTTGAAATTCAACTTGAGATACCTCTTGGAACTAGGTGAAAAGTTGCCATGAAGTTAGGTCAAAAACCTGCCTAAACTAGGGCAAATTTTCACTAAGTTAAAAAGTTTATGGACCCCTATTCACAAAATCATAACTTGAGATCCAAGCATATTTTTGGAAAACGTTTTGAATAAAAGTTGTATATTTCATGGAGGACTACAACTTTCATGTTGGAAGTTTTCTTTAAATCCAATTGCATCATGGTGAAAAAGTTGGGCAAAGTTGGGGAAAAATAAGAAATTTTCCATACTTAGAAAAATTCTAAGTTATAAAAAATTTCAAATTAAAACCCTCTTTTGAAATTTTAGGCTTCTTGGCCAACAAGTTTCACATTTTGACATATCTTGATGAATTATGACCCTTGACACTTGGTTTTGACCAAAAAGTCAAAATTTGACTTCTTAGTGTACAGTTGACTTTTGATTAGTTTACTGCAAAATTCATCTGTCAATCCTATGCATTTGAGATCTTTTGAAATATGTGATTAGGTCAAGATGATTCTATTGAGTCCTTGAAATCATGCTTGAACCTAATTTGCCATTGGTTAGGTTAAAAATCATAAATTGCCCTTCCTCGGTCAAAACCCTAATTTTGACCATTTTGCCCTTTTGATGATTTGATCAAATTTCTTGAGGAGTTGTGGTCCAAACTTGATAAAATGGTACATAGGAGCCTAGAATGTTGTTGTGGATCAAAAATTATGAATTTTGACTGTAAATTGGCCATGGTTGACTTTTTCCCCAATATAGTTGATTTTTAGGTCAACTGTCCAATTGACTGGGCAAAAATGTGATTCAAGGCTTGAAACTTGGTATGAGCATTCTTATGGGTCCAAGATGGTGTATGAAAGTCACATGAAGCATTGATGGTCCAAAAATCCTTGTGCAAACTCAAACCCTAAATTCAGGTTATCAGTGCAAGATGAGGTCTTGAGCTGAGCAAACCCTAACCTTATCTTGAGTCCAAAGAGTCTTGTGAGGAAAATCTTGATAAATGAGAGGGCAAATTTTGGGGTACAACAATAACAATCACCAACTTGCACTGATGGTGATCTACCAATTTTCACTGAAGGTAGAGAGAAAAGAAATATCATAGCACCTTCGTTCACTGACGATGAACTACCAACGTTCATTAAGGGTAGCAAAAAGATAACAATCACCAACTTTCACTGATGGTGATCTACCAACTTTCACTGAAGGTAGAAGGAAAAGAAATATCATAGCACCGCCATTCACTGATGATGAACTACCAACGTTCAATGAGGGTACCAAAAAGATAACAATCACCAACTTTCACTGATGGTGATCTACCAACTTTCACTGAAGGTAGAGGGAAAAGAAATATCACAGCACCGCCGTTCACTGACAATGAACTATCGACATTCACTGAGGGTAGCAAAAAGATAACAATCACCAACTTTCCCTGATGGTGATTGTGATACGGTGGGAGAACTGACTTGAGTGTTTGCATTTTTATCGCATTTGTGCGGATAGCAAGAGTCGCCACCGACTTTTCTTTTATCCAAAAGGAAAGGTAAAAAAGCACAGGAAAAACCTTTCGAGATTATTTCTCGAGTTCGGGGGGTAGATTATGAAAAGGGAAGGTATTAGCACCCTTTTCATCCATGGTTTTCCATGGGCTCTTAGTTACTCATTTAGATCACTTGCTTTTATTTGACAGTGTGCTTGTGGTGTGGGCTTTGAAAGTGTTTTGAAAAATCTCTTTGTAATGGTTCTCGTTTCTATAAGAACGCGTACAAAGTTTTGTTTCGAAAATTGGTTCAAAGATGTGTTTGTGGATTGTGTTTCGGAAAGTGTTTTGAAAAGATGTTTTGGAATGGTTCTCGTCTCTATAAGAATGTATATAAAAGATTTTGTCTTTTGAAATTGTTTTGAAATGAAAGTGTAGGTGTAAAAACGTTTTTATCGTGAGCAAGCGAGTAACTAGAAGCAAATCTATCTACTCGAAAGGTTTTCAATTGTTCTTTTCTTCCTCCTTTTAATGTTGCTATCTTACCATTAATTTGGTAAGAAGCTCCATCGTTAGATGTGAAGGGACAGGCGCGGGTCTATTTTACAGTCATCGAAAGCAACTTATGAGACGCTTTAGCAACTTTCGCAAGGGACGAGATCGTTTTATTGAAGCAACGTCGAGGGTCATCGAGGGACTACGATCTTTTTTATCGAAGGGTCATTGCTAAAGCATCCCATATTCGAGGGACATGACTGTATTTCCGAGGCAACGAGCGAGGTTACCCTAGAGGTGCGCGTGTGAAAAAGTGTGTTTGTTTCAAGTTATTTTGTTCTTTGATTAGGTTATATAGCGATTGATTTTTTTTTTAATCTTGCCATACACGCCTAATTACTATACAGTATAAGGAAAATAGTAAATTGCGGGAATTGAAATTCTACGCTATTACAAAGTGTTCGAGAATGGGGGTACAATTTTTTACAAGTGGGGATGAGTCGAATGCGATTAAAAGGTCCAAATAGCAAACAATACAACCAAATTGAATCAGACAACTAATTAAAACTACAACAATCTTATGAAAAAGTATTAACCAACAAAATATAGAAATAAACTTTTAAGTATTTACTTGAAAAGAAGAAAGTAAAACCTATTCTAAAAAATAAAATAATTGACTAAGAGAAATTAAATCGTATGTATTATTTTTGTATTTTTATTTATTTAAGTAAAAAATTTAAATAAGGATAAAACTAAATTCTACTATTTTTGGTGTTTTACTATATGTAAATTAATTAATCATTTTATCTACAACAAAATTTATTTTAAAAAAGAAATTGATAAAAAATTAATCACAAAGTTTAAATCAATTAATAATGTATATAAAAAAATAAGAATGTATGTTTTTTAAGTAGTTGAATTATTTTGTTAAAACTAAAATATAAATAAAAAAAATAGAGAAGATAAGGTTGAAAGAATTAAGCAAAAACAAAAAATGCCCACAGGAGGTATCGAACTCAGGCCATATGGGTTATTAAGGATGCACTTTGCCAACTGAACTGTACTACTTATTCATAACTAAAACAGCTTAATTGGTAAATAAAGAGAACGCAGTGGCATGATTGGGCCAAAAGGCCCAAAGGGCCTGACCCGGTTGGAAGGGGAAAAGAAGAAAAGAAAATGGGAACCCTAGATGCCAAAACATGCGCCGCTGGAGGGAGTATTGGAAAAAGAAAATTGTTGTTTTAATAATTCAAACAAACTCTTCATCGTAAAAAACAAAAGAAGTTTTTTTTTGTTGAAACCCTTCATCTCTTTCTTTTCTTCTCAATCGCTATCCAAACAAAACAACAACAAAATAGATGTTAACATATGAAAATGAAAGAGGAATCTCGACAATGAAAAAAACCCATGGTTGTTATAATCGGATTCGCGACGGTGTCGCTCCGGTTTCATGGTGTACGACAGGAGGGTCGCATTTGAAGAAGGACCGACAGTGCGGTGGCCCGAGTGATGTTGGGACAATCTTGTGTTCCGTCGATCTGTCTGGAGGTGCGGTGATAGGCAGCTCATGGTGGTGTGGTCGACGGAGCTTGCGTGGTGGTTTTCTTGATCGTTATATTTTGGTCTTTGGATGATGATGGTTTTGAGATGGTTTTCTTGATTGTTCTTCTTACTGTTTTTTTTCAGGTTTGTTGGTTTTCTTGATTTGTTCTGTTTTTGGTCTTTGGATGGTGATGGTTTGAGATGGTTTTCTTGATTGTTCTTCTTACTATTTTTTTCCCAGGTTTGTTGGTTTTCTTGATTTGTTCTGTTTTTGGTTTTTGGATGCTGATTAATTAACAAAAGAAACATAAATGTATGCAGATGACAGATTTATGGTAAATGCAGAGGAGTGATGGAAACTTACCTTGTTGTTGGCTTTTGCTTGACAGGGAAGTTGATTTCTATCCTTTTTTTCTGTATTCTCTTCCTTTCTGAAGGGTGGTATTTAAGAAAATGATGATGATCTTTGGGGTTTTGGTATGCTTTGTTATACTGTTCTTGCTGCTGGTTCTTTGTGAATAATGAAATTATCTCCTCCTCTCTCTGTCCTGGATGGCCTTGTTATATGCTTCACTCTTCTTCTGAAAAAACAAAACTTTTGGGTGGGAAAAGCAATTGGGTTTGAACATTTGTGTTATGTTGTTTTTGCTCCTTTTTGTTACAGTTCTGACTTAGCCTATTTATGTGCAATTTTAGGTTTTATGTTGCAGCTATTTGGACAGATTTTGGCCTCTTATGGACAGCATATTGAGGGCTGCAATGCAGTCCATTTTTGACATTTTGGATTTTTGTGATTGTGCTTTTTTCATTGTGATGTAAACTACTTTTGCATCATTTGAAACCATGATGAACTTATTGATTTTGACTTGCATTTCTCCTCATTTTTTCCTCTGTGAACCAATTGAAAATTGTGATTTGCAATGGACCAAACACGGACGAAACGTTGTCCCCTTATTTCTGATTCTTTTTACCAATCCCTAATGATGAAAATATAGAGATTTCTTTGAAATTTTCCAATCTTATTCCAACATGAATTTTGCTAACTAATGCTCTTCTTTTGTTTACATGTACGGGCCCATTGGGTGATAGGGAGAATTGACGAAGAGTGACTTGAAGCACTTGAAGAAAGCTTGATGATGAAGAAAACTCCTTTGTAGTTTAGTGCTTTGTTAGGAATTTTGTAACATTTTTTTTTAATTGCAAGCTTGTAAAAAACTTTAACAATTGAATATTCTTTGATCTTGAACAACACTTTGGATGATAGATTGAACGTAAGCCTTGTACCAAAAGGAAATTGAATGATAATGGTGAGGACTTAGGTATTCAAAAGTCACTTTGTAGTCTTGTAAGCTTCTCATGAAATTTGAATGAAGTCTTTTTCTTGTTCAAAGTCTTCAAGAGTGATCAACATAAGCTTTGCAAATTCCTTTGAAGAATGATGAGTTGATTTTAGAATATAGCCTTGAAAAGTTGAATTTGTAATAAGATTTGGACTTGAAATTGAGAATAGAAACTTGGAATAAACCTTGTCTTGTAATATGTAGAATCGATGTGAACTTGATTCACATGTAGAACTTTTGAACTTGAATGGATAATGAGACTTTGAATGAAGTTTATGAACAAATTGATTATGTCTTGCAAACTTGAATCATTTGAAATTGACTTTGAATCCGTGTATTTAGCACATTGAATTTGAAGTGAATGCATGAGAAACAAATGGACTTGAAAGTATTAATGAATGTCTTGTAGTTTCTCAAATGTATGGCAAAGAATACTGACTTTTCTTTAAGCAATGACAAAAGCATTTTCCCTCCATTTGTTTTTGAATTCTTGCAACTTGAAATGGATGTCTAGAATTTGGAAATGGAATTGGTGCTGCACTTGCAATCGACTTGAATGAAGATGAAGATGAATGAAGTTTGATGAATTCTTTGAATTCAAAATAGTTCTCATGAATGAATTCTTTTTTCAAGTATATCAAAATTGCGTCATAAGCATGCCGATCCTTTTGAATATCCTGTAAGAATTTTGATAGAAATCCTATTTCGATCCAATAATCATTATCGTCCAAACGCGGACGATTTGAAGTACGAATAACAAACTATTCATGAACTTTCAAACTGAAACTCTTGTTTCAATGAATTATCTCAACGTAATGATCAACATCTAGAAATAACATTCTACAGTCAAGAAATTCCTATAAAATTTTAATAAATTGCATGGTCTTCCAAGCGCATTTTGACTTTGATCGTTGAAGTAATATCATAGACAATGCTATTTGTGATACTTTGCAAAAAGAATCACTTCATGATATTGAAAATTGAAGAAGTTATGAGCCTCGAAAATTGGACAAGAGTTTCTTGTGATTAGGTCAAATTTGCAAAATGACCTTCAAAGCATTCGAATTTTCTGATGATCTTTCGCACATAATCAAATCTTGACTTGTGAAGAGAAATTAGAGATGACGTCAAGGAGAGTCATACACAAGAGAAACATCCAAAAATATCGAATAACGAAGAAGTTACAGTCACTTGAACTTGATGTCGCAAAAGGTCATCTTTTGGGTTAATGGAGTCATTTTCAGTCGTCTGAGCCACTGACTGAGCAAACTCATGATGCGAGGCTTGAAATTTGGCACAAACATCTTTGATAACACATGAAGGACCATAAAGACCGTTTGAAACTTTGGAAACTCATTTTCTTTTGAGAAATGCGAAACCCTAATTGCTGATTTCTAAGCTAATATTGAATATTCGAGAAACCCTAGGATTGTATCTTATATGAAAAATGGGAGGGCAAATTTTAGGGTGCAACAGCTGTCCCTGTTCAATCTTCTTAAACTTGAAAAGCGAGATCGACGCGTTTGTTGTTCGTGGCTTGAAAGTAGAAGGTGATTGAACACTAGAGTGCCCAGAAATTTGCATTTGATGACGTGCTGGTTGATTGTGTACGGAAATGGGCTTAAAGATGCCATTTGGAGAAGCAAAGGAGAATTGTCAGAGATGGGCTTATAGATGCCATCCAAAGGTGATTGTTGACGGAAAGTTTGAACTCGATCTCAACAGAGAACTAATCAGAATAAAGCGTTGAGAGATTTATCTGAAACAGTGAAAATAATCTGGAGACGAATTAGAATAAATCATTGAGAGATTTATCTGAAACAGTAAAAATCTGGAAACGAATCAGGATAAACCGTTGAGAGATTTATCTGAACCAGCAAGAATATGGAGATGAATTATAATAAACCGTTGAGAGATTTATCTGAACCAGTAAAAATATGGAGATGAATCAGAATAAACCGTTGAGAGATTTATCTGAACCAGTGAAGTAATCTGGAGACGAATCAGAATAAACTGTTGAGAGATTTATCTGAACCAGTGAAATAATCTGGAGACGAATCAGAATAAGCTGTTGAGAGATTTATCTGGACCAGTGAAATAATCTGGAGACGAATCAGAATAAACCTATTGAGAGATTTATCTGAACCAGTGAAATAATCTGGAGACGAATCAGAATAAACCGTTGAGAGATTTATCTGAAACAGTAAAAATCTAGAAACGAATCAGGATAAACCGTTGAGATATTTATCTGGACCAGTGAAATAATCTGGAGACGAATCAGAATAAACCGTTGAGAGATTTATCTGAACTAGTGAAATAATCTGGAGACGAATCAGAATAAACTGTTGAGAGATTTATCTGAAACAATAAAAATCTAGAAACGAATCAGGATAAACCGTTGAGAGATTTATCTGAACCAGTAAAAATCTGGAGATGAATCAGAATAAACCGTTGAGAGATTTATCTGAACCAGTAAAAATCTGGAGACGAATCAGAATAAACCGTTGAGAGATTTATCTGAACCAATGAAAATCTGGAGACGAATTAGAAAAAACCGTTGAGAGATTTATCTGAACCAGTGAAATAATATGGAGACGAATCAGAATAAACCGTTGAGAGATTTATCTGAACCAGTGAAATAATCTGGATACGAATCAGAATAAACCGTTGAGAGATTTATCTGAACCATTAAAAATCTGGAGATGAATCAGAATAAACCGTTGAGAGATTTATCTGAACCAGTAAAAATCTGGAGACAAATCAGAATAAACCGTTGAGAGATTTATCTGAACCAGTGAAAATATGGAGACGAATCAGAATAAACCGTTGAGAGATTTATCAAAACCAGTAAAATAATCTGGAGACGAATTAGAATAAACCGTTGAGATTTATCTGAACCAGCAAGAATCAGCCTTTTCTCGGAAACTGATCTGTATTTGACTTATTGAAAATTTGTGTCTGTCGGAAGTTTGTTGATAATAACTGTCTAATGGCTCTTTCCTGTAAAAAGGTGAAGAGTTAATTGTATGCAATGCTATGATGTATGTGATGCATGGTGTGATGTTGGCCTCGCAAAATAAATGAGATTGCATTGTATGTACTTGAGTTGTCAATGTTATAACGTATGGATGCAAATGTATGGAATTAAAGATTGTTTGTGCCGTAGCGTTGCTGGAAGCGGGGAAAATAAATCCCTTTTGAAGCACTGATGGGTGAGTTTCCAAGTATAAACTCTGTTGCAGAAGGGAAAATCCATACATTGTTTGTAGTCTTCGTGATATCCTGTTGTGGAAATCTGAGAAGTTGGGCAACTTACTGGGTACACTCTGGATCAGTGGTTGGAAATTCTTGCTCTGTCGGGAAAATAAGAACGCTTGATACCAACAGGCTGCACACTGGGGATATGCTAGCGATTCTGTAGTAGGACGCATTTGTTTCCGCTTTGGCTGGAGAAAGTACCTGCGGGGGTTTTATGGAATGGCTTGCAGATATTATTCTATTTCTTAAAGTCATTAGTAATTGTCTTTCTGTTTTTTCTTTTTTGTTTATTTGTAACAGTAATCACGTTCAAATGCATATGTTCAAAAATAAATCATTGAACGTTTTTGTAAATAAAACATAGAAGTAAAGAAAAACAGATGGTTTTGCACTTTCAAAAGGGATATCTTTGTATTAACTTGAAAAAGTATTTTTTGTACAATGAGACGAGCATTCTAGCAAGAGAATGTCGTCGTAAAAAATGAAAATTGATACAAAGAAAAGATAGCTATGTGAAATAATCCCATGGGGTTCCCATTCTGCTATAGTCTTCATGTCTCTGAATGTCTTGTCCGCTTGTCGCCTCGGCGAAGTTGATTGGATTGATTTAGAGCCAATTGAGTTGATTGTTGACGCTGAAGATTATCTGCCAGATGATTTAACGAGACATAGCCATACACTTTAATCCCTAACTTTTTCCTGGACCTCCCTCTCGGGTTTTCAGTCCACCGGGATACCCTTTTTTGCCCAAGCCGCCCTTTCGGGTTTTCGACTTGTCGGGTGTACAGATTTTTTTATTTTCATCCCTTATTTTTGCCCGAACCCTTTTGGTTCGCTGGGAAGCCCTTATTTTTGCCTAGGTCAGTCAACCTAGCGGGTCTTTGATCATGCATAGTATCTTTTAACTATGTCCGTATTTACAGGGTGTGGGAGGTCGTCGCCATCCATAGTAGTCAAGATCATTGCTCCCCAGAGAAAATGATTTTGATTACAAACGACCTTTCATATGTAGGGGTCCATTTTCCCCTGGTATCACCTTGTGGCAAAATGATACGCTTGATTACCAAGTCACCAACCCGATATACCTGACATTTGACCTTTTTGTTAAAAGCTTTGATCATGCGTTTTTGGTACATCTGACCATGACAGATAGCTGTAAGCCTCTTCTCATCAATCAAGTTTAGTTGGTAAAACCGAGTCTGAATCCAATCTTCTTCATTCAAACCAGCATCTTTCATGATTCTTAGAGAGGGGATCTGGACCTCAATAGGCAAGACAGCTTCCATGCCGTATACGAGAGAATAAGGTGTTGCCCCAGCTGATGTGCGAGCTGTGGTACGATACCCGTGGAGAGCGAACGGTAGCATCTCATGCCAGTCTTTGTATGTGACTTTCATTTTCTGTATGATCTTCTTAATGTTTTTGTTAGCAGCTTCTACAGCACCATTCATCTTTGGCCGGTAAGGGGAAGAATTGGGATGCTGAATCTTGAATTGCTCGCACAAGGCGGTGATCATAGTGTTGTTTAGATTCATACCATTATCAGTTAGGATTCTCTCTGGGATACCGTACCGACAGATGAGATTCTGTTTGATGAACCGAGCGACCACATTCTTTGTAACAGAAGCCAAGGAAGCTGCCTCGACCCACTTTGTAAAATAGTCGATGGCCACTAAGATAAAGCGATGTCCATTGGAGGCCGTTGGCTTGATTTCCCCAATCATATCGATTCCCCACATAGAAAAGGGCCAAGGAGCCGTCAAGACGTTCAGAGGAACCGAAGGTACATGCACTTTGTCAGCATAGATTTGACACTTATGGCAAGTCCGAGAGTGTTGGTAGCAATCTACCTCCATGGTAGACCAATAATAGCCTGCCCGTAGGATTTTCTTTGCCATTGTATGCCCACTGGAATGAGTACCAAAAGTGCCTTCGTGTAGTTCACCCATGATCCTTTCAGCCTCAGCCTTGTCTACGCACCAAAGCAATACAGAGTCATGACTGTGTTTGTACAAAATGTCGTTACTAAGAAAGAATTTAGCCGAGAAACTTCTTGTCATTCACCGAAGCTCCTTCTGGATATTCTTGAGACTCGAGATACCTTTTAACTTCATGGAACCAAGGTCGATCCATTACTTCTTCAGTACCGATCTCGTGACAGTAAGTTGGTTCATCCATCTGCTCAATGGTGATTTGAGGAGCCTTGTTATCCCAATTAAGTTTAAACATAGATGACATTGTAGCTAATGCGTCTGCTAGCTAATTTTTCTTCTCGCGGGAAATGCTCGAAGGTAACCTTCTCGAAATGCGGCAACAATGTCAAAACATGTTCTTTGTAAGGGATAAGGTTTGGGTGCTTATTGTCCCATTCTCCTTTGATCTGACTGACGACCAGAGCAGAATCTCCAAACACAAATAAAGATTTGATTCCCAAGTCTATGGCAGCCTTGAGACCAAAGATGCACGCTTCGTATTCTGCCATATTGTTTGTACAGTTGAAGCAAAGTCTGGCAGTAAAGGGAGTATGACACCCTTCTGGGGATATGAGTATGGCACAGATACCATTACCAAGTGCGTTGGATGCCCCATCAAAGAACAGGGTCCATCAGGATCCTTGTTCAGGTCCGTCATATGGCCTGATTTCTTTATAGTTGTCTAACGTCATGATGTCCTCGTCCGAGAATTCAAACTTCATGGACTGATAGTCTTCTACAGCTTGGTGAGCAAGATGATCAGCCAATACACTGCCCTTTATAGCTTTCTGGGTAGTATATTGTATGTCATATTCTGTCAGGATCATTTTCCATCTCGCTATTCTCCCAGAAAGAGCGGGCTTCTCAAAGATGTACTTTATCGGATCCATTTTAGATATCAACAAAGTAGTGTGGGTCAGCATATATTGTCTCAGCCGGTGAGCAGCCCATGCCAGAGCGCAGCAAGTTTCCTCGAGCAGTGAATATCTTGTTTCACAGTCGGTAAACTTTTTGCTCAGGTAATAAATAGCATGCTCTTTTCGACCAGACTCGTCATGCTGTCCCAGCACGCACCCCATTGAGTTTTCTAAAACAGTTAGATATAAGATCAATGGCCTTCCCTCGACAGGTGGCAACAACACAGGAGATTCTTGCAGGTATTCTTTTATTTTGTCAAAAGCAACTTGGCATTCGTCGTTCCATCTGACTACTTGATCTTTCTTCAAGAGTTTGAAGATTGGCTCACAAGTAGCTGTCAGGTGAGAAATAAACCTGGCTATGTAATTCAGACGTCCCAAGAATCCTCTGACTTCTTTCTCCGTACGAGGAGACGGCATTTCTTGTATCGCTTTAACCTTGGCAGGATCAACTTCGATACTCTTGTTGCTGACGACAAAGCCTAAGAGTTTACCAGACCGTACTCCGAATGTGCACTTGTTTGGATTCAACCTTAGCTTGTACTCCTTCAACCTCTTAAACAACTTTTGCAAGTGATCAAGGTGCTCCTCTTCAGTTTGTGATCGGGCTATCATGTCATCTACATAGACCTCTATCTCATGATGTATCATGTCATGAAATAGAGCTACCATGGCGCGTTGATAGGTCTCCCCAGCATTCTTCAGTCCGAATGGCATCACTTTGTAACAGAATGTGCCCCACTGTGTGACAAATGTTGTTTTCTCCATATCCTCAGGCGCCATTTTGATTTGGTTGTAGCCCAAGAAGCCGTCCATGAAGGAAAACACTTTGTGTTGGGCTGTATTAACAACCAAGATGTCGATGTGTGGAAGTGGGAAATCATCTTTGGGGCTTGCCCTATTCAAATCTTTGTAGTCCACACACATCCGAACTTTACCGTCTTTCTTGGGTATATGAACAACATTGGCCACCTATTGGGGATAAGAGGTGACAGCTAAAAATCCGGCATTGAATTGCTTCATAACTTCTGCTTTGATCTTTTCAGACATATCGGGCCTCATACGACGAACCTTTTGCTTTACTAGGGGACAATCTTCCTTTGTAGGAAGACGATGTACCACAATGTCTGCATCCAGTCCCGGCATGTCTTCGTACGACCAGGAAAAGATCTCAACATAATCGTGCAATAACTGAATCAGACGCTCCTTGACATTAGGTTCCAAGTTGGCACCCATCTTGACCTCTTTCTTATCTTCCTTATTTCCCAAGTTAATTGTTTCGACCGGCTCTTCGTGCAGCTGAATGGTCCTTTCTTCCTGTTGCAACAACCTGGCCAACTCTCCTGGCACTTCATAATCTTCCTCACCTTCGTCGTCGGCTTGGTAGATCGGATTTTCAAAGTCACAATTGGCCATAGCATAACTGTTACCCATGGGATCCTGAGTGGATGTAGATCTGCATTTTTAATATGTGAGTGTGTGTAAGAGCATAGCTACCTTTGAAAGAAATAAAATGTAAGAAAGAAAAGACGAAGAAAACAAAATTTGATGCAAAAACGTCCATGATTCATTAATGATATATGAGAATGAAGTGACAACCCTTACAAATGGACCGTTGTGCCTCGGGTAAGACACAAGGTTTTAAAAAGTCTGAATTGTTTAAATATTACAAGCCTGAAAATATTAAAAGATAATTACTCTTGAATAAAAGTAATAGGAATGAAATCCTTGGCCTCCCAATTGTTGAGCCCTCCGCCGATCGTTGGAAAAATCCATTCGTCCATGTCACAGTTGCCATCACTGTCTTCTATTGCATTGATTCCTTGATTGCTGATACACAGAGGTGGTCCCCCAGCGCGAGAACGTCGAACAGCTTTCTAAGCCTCTGAGTGAACCCCAACCCAAATTTGTCGGACTTGTAAGGAATGTCCGGAAGCTGACCCCAGATAGTACATCATCCCTCTTCAACTATTGCTCGACCGTCTTTCAACGAGGCCATCTTCAGTGGAGGTCTGGTAATCTTTGGGACCTTTGGAGTAGACTTGGTTGTTGCGACCATTGCTGGAACCTCCTCAAAGTTCTGACAGGGAGTCTCTATGAATTCACCATCCATTTCAACATACCTGAAAGAGTTCAAATGGCTAACCATGTATTCCTCCTCTCTGTGAACTGTGACAATCTTTCCTCTGATCGGGTATTTTAGCATTTGGTGTAGGGTGGAAGTAACGGCACCAGCACCATGGATCCAGGGTCGACCCAACAGACAAGAGTACGAAGGGCGGATGTCCATCACATAGAAAATTGAGTCAAAAGTCTGAGTCCCAATTTTTATGGGGATGTTAACTTCTTCGTGCACTGTCCTCTTGGAACCATCAAAGGCCCTTACTATGATGTTGCTAGGTTTCAAGATGAGCCCCTCACAATCCAATCGGTCGAGGGAATTTTTGGGCAAGACATTCAATGATGAACCGGTATCCACCAAAACATGGGCAAGTGTGGTGCCCCTGCATTCAATGGAAATATGTAAGGCATCGTTGTGCTTCCTTCCCTTAGAGGTTAAATCAGCATCGGAAAAGCCCAATCTGTTATCAGCAGTCAGACTGGCCACACAGTCTTCAAATTTGTCGATGGAGGTCTCTTGGAGCACGTGAGCGGTCTTAAGAAACTTTACCAAGGCTTTGGCGTGAGTTTCAGAACACAAAAGTAAGGACAACAATGATATCTTCGAGGGGGTATGCCCCAATTGTTCTACAATGTTGTAGTCACTTTTCTTGATTATCTTCAGCATTTCTTCTATTTCTTTTCTAGAAGCTTCAAGGACGACTTCCGGACGTTCTCTTGCTTGGGCAGGCTCAACCAAATCCTCTTTGCCCCTTGTATCGGCAGTAGGGATAACAGTAAGAGTATCACTGGTGATATCGGTAGGAGTGGCAGTAGTAATGATCACAGGAGTAGCAACGGTCTTTGGAGAAATCTCAGGTGAGAAGACTCTTCCACTTCTTGTTATTTTGATGGTTCCAGTGATGTTACCGATATCAGGATCAATATCTCTCGCAATTTCATTCTTGACAGCCAACTGATCTTGCTTGACGCCATAGTAATAAACGTCAGCCTCATAACTCCAGGGAACAGGTTTATCCGAGGAGTGTGGTATTGGTCTTGGCATGGTGATGATTAAGGGTGCAGATCTAGGAGCAGATGTAATCTTGACGGGTCTTTTGGTGGAGACCCTGGGAGGATTGTCGGAAATGGTGATTATCGAAACATCTTGATAAGGGCTTTTGATAAGAGGTAGCTTTTCAAATAGGATTTCTTTACTAGTCATCAGGCGCTGGACGCCTATCTTTAGTAACAAACAGCTATTCGATAGAGATTTGCATAGGTGACAATCTTCATCGCAGCCTGGGAATAGGCCGGCTTGCAGTAGATTCTGTTTAATGGTCAACAGAGGAGTAACCAAGTCATTCACGGAGGAAACAAAACGATCATCATCAATGGCGTTGATACCTTGGCCATGTCTAGGCATTGGTGTCGTTATTACATTAGGCGTTTCTGGGGGCTCAAATTCAATCTCTTTCGCATCGATAAGGTCTTACACCTTATTCTTTAAGGCCCAACAGTCATTTGTATCGTGCCCCGGGCTTTCAGAATGATAGGCACATCGGGCGTTCGGGTTGTAGCAAGGAGAAGCAGTATTGGGATTCTTGGGAGCTTCCTTTAAATTTACTAGATTGGTCTTGAGAAGGTGTGGCAAAACTTGAGACATGGTCATGTTAATCCGGGTAAATCATCTCATGGGCGCTTCTAGTTTGCGCTGATAATTTCGCTGCTGATTTAGCGTAGGATTAGAAATCATGACAGCCCCTATTGTCGGACGACGGTCGGTTTTATTTTGATTCCTATGGTCATATGCAGCACTGACCTCCTTCTTTCCAACAAAAGGTTTCTTCACCATACTTGAGGATGCATCTCTTTGAATTTTGCCGCTTTTTATACCGGCTTCGACCCGTTCACCAGTCATGATTAATTCGGTAAACCCAGATGAAGAACTCCCAATCAAGTGATTGAAAAATGGTCCTGACAAGGTGCCTAGGAACATATCCACTAATTCTCTGTCAGATAAAGGGGGATGGATCCTGCCTGCGAGATCCCTCCATTTTTGAGCATAGGTTTTGAAACCCTCATCTGTCCCCATAGACATGCTTTGTAACTGTGTCCTAGTCAGAGCCAAATCAGCATTATACTGATACTGTTTGTAGAAAGCGGCGGCCAAATCTTCCCAGTTGCGAACATTGGACCCTTCTAATTGGTAGAACCAATCCAACTGAGTCCCCAATAAGCTCTCCTGGAAGAAATGCACCCACAGATTCTTGCCAGTCGTGTGGGGTTGAATCTTTCTGACATATGACCTCAGATGTAGTTTCGGGCAAGAGACGCCATCGTACTTGGCGAAAGTTGGGACCTTGAATTTCTGTGGGATGACAACCCCCGAGATGAGTCATAATTCTTCAAAGTCCAAACCGGGTACCCTCTGAATCTCCATGGCATTCAAACGATCCTCTAGCTGTTTGTATTTATCATCAGTAGGAGGATATTGTTCCTCAGAGTAATCAGGCTCTTCCTCTCCTTCGGATACTGGGTCGTCGTTCACTTCCTGGGTCTCGGCTCCTTGATTATCTCCTTCACCCAATGATGTTGCAAAGTCTAAGGTTCGCCTGGTCTTCCCTTTAAACCTTCTTCCCATGATCACAACTCCGGTTGGTTTCTTTGTTTTCTTATTATTCTCTTTGGCCAGCAGAGTGTTCAATTCCTCTTGTCCTTTTGTTAGGGCCATGAGCATTTTTTGAAACTGGGCATTCTGCGCCTGAAGATCTTTCACAGTATGTTCAACATCCATCTCACTGAACTAAACAGTAGAAGGATAAGGCGACTTGTTATGAGAAACCTGTACGATGTTATGATGAATGAAGATGCAATATGCAAATGATTTCAAGGAAATTTAGAGATTTAAATTTGTTCAAACCAAAAAAAGAACATACATCATATTAAATAAAACCAAGTTTGAATACATCATGCCTCCTTGGGCTTACAAGGAAAGAAACAAAATACATCGAAAACTCCTAAGACAAAAAAACCGAACTCATCCTCTTTGGAGCAATGTATGTATTCATATTTTTCTCTTCATGTAGTAGTTTGGTGAGCTCCAGAACCTTCTTCTCATTGGCGTAGTACTGGGTTTCAAAGGTGTCTCGTTCTTCCTTCAACTGAACCCAAGCTTTCTGCAGGTCTTCGAGAGAGGTAGGCATGTCAGGATGAAGAACGGTGTATGGGACGTCTCCTTCAATAACAGGCTCAATGATGACAGGAAGGATGGAAGGGTAAGGCATCAAGAGATTTTGGGCACGAGCCCGTACCCATTAAGGTAAGGCTCGAGAGGGATAGAGTTTTTACGTCCCAAAGTCCTATTGTCCACCTTGTTCACCATTCCCCAAGCACGTGTAAACCTCTGGCGGTAACCTTGGTCTTCTTTGTCGTAGTCGAACACCAAAACCTGGATGAGCATCTCATGAGGGCCGTCCCTTCGGGCATACCCAAACTGACGAAGAGCTAAACACGGGTTGTAGGTGATACCTCCCCTAATACCTAGCAGAGGTACATTAGGGAACTCCCCGCAGCGGTCAATGATAGGAATATCTTCCAAGGATCTCGAGCACCAACGGATATCAGAGTGGGTGAGGGACATCATCCTTTGAGACCAAGTCAATCTTTGCTCGTTCTTCAATGCTGACTGAGGCAGGTGTGAAGTGAACCACTTAGCGAGTAGGGGGATACAACACAAAAGGGTACCTCTTTTCTTCATGGTGCGGGTATGAAGGCAATGCAAGATGTCTCCTAGTAAGGTGGGTATAGGATTGCGAGAGAGAAAGACTTTGATGGCATTAACGTCTATGAATTGGTCCGAATTGGGAAACAGAACCAAACCATAAATGAGGAGAGCTAGCACATCTTCGAAAGCTTGGAAATCCATGTCATCCCAAAATGAACGAGCTTTTTCCAATAGAAACTTAGCTAAAAAACCTTTAACCTCACTTCTTGTCTTCCAATTGGCTATGACGTCGACCCTCTTCACATGCAAAGCTTCGGCGATGACTTCAGGTTTTGGAATCCCTTCTAGACCGGTGAACGGTATCTGATTAATCACGGGCACCCCCAAGAGCAGAGAGAACTCTTCTAGTGTAGGTACCAACTGATAGTCCAGGAAAGTGAAACAATGATGTACGGGATCAAAGAATTGGAATAGTACATACATCATCTCTTATTGGAAGTTGGATGTAGCCAAACTAAGGAGTCGACCATATTTCTTGGTAAAAGGAGAATCCCCGGGCACTCTTGAGGCTAGCTCTCGAAGTTGAGGATGTGCTTTTACGAAGCTGATTCGGATGGTGTTTCTTCAGAGAGAATTCATGTCCTACAAACAAAAACAAAAACAAAGATAAATTCCTAAATCCTTGAAATGGTTAGTGAGTATTCATATGATGTTGATGATGTTTATGATGTTTATGTACAAGTAAATATATACACATGTGTGATCGGTGGATCTAGAACTGACTGTTTAACGCTGGTTCTCGAAATGTCGCGGAAGCAAGAGTTGCCACCGTCTTTTATTTTCTCCAAATGGAAAGGACAAAAGCACAGAAAAATTCCTTATAGAGATTGCTCTCGGTTCGGGAGGTAGGTTATAGAAAGGGAAGGTGTTAGCACCCTTTCTATCCATGGTTATCCATGGGCTCTTAGATACTTGCTCATTTGTGTTTTCAAAATGGTTTGTTTGCTTTTCAACTGTGGGTTTTAAAAAGTTTCTTTGAAAATTTCAGTTCGACTCTTGTATCGGTCCTCAAGAGTGTTTGAAAAATTGCTTTCAAAAGCTTTTTGAAAAGGTGTCGGTGTGAAAAGTATTTTTGATTTGTTTTGAAATTAGAGCAAGTATCTAGAGTCGTCTACCTACCCTAAGGAATTCGTCTGTGTAGATGTCCTTTAAAGTAGTGCCATCCCACCATTGAGAGGTAGGTAGCACCACCATTGGAGGTGTTCGGGTCAATTCGAAGGTTCGGGACATGGTGATCATCGGAGCAATGGGAAGACACCTTAGAAGCTACCCTCATGCCAGGTTCCCGGATCATGAGGACTTACTAAGACATCCTCTACTCGACGATCACCTTTCGAGGCAAGGCAACAGTGAGGCGTACCCTAGGGGTGGTGTGTGATTTGTGTGTCGTTTTCATTTATTTTGTCTTGTCATGTCATAGGTGATATACGCGTTTGTTTTTATTTTTGTCATTCATTCTTGCATGCATTTATTAACAGTTAAAAAGGTGCGGGAAATTAAAATTCCTAAACTATTACAAAGGCGCGGGTCCACATCGCCAAATTAAATCCAGGACCCGATTTGACATAAAATAAAGATGCGAGAAATGTAAATTTACACGGCTTTGGGAGAACTACATTAATATTGAAAATAAAAGAAATAAATGCGCGAATTGGAATTAACATTGGAAGCGAGGGCGTTGGACCCTTTTTTAATGAAATTAAATTAAATTATTAAATTAATGAAATTAAAATGAAAAAGAAATTATTTTTGAGGTTTTTTGTATTTTATGGTTTTTTATGAGAGAATTAAATGAAATCTAACCCTAATTCTACAATTTTTATTTATTAAGAAAATATTAAACTTTAACCTAAAATTAAACCTAATTAATTAATTGCAAGTATTTACAAAAAATAATATTAAATAATTAATTATGGTGAGGATTTAAAAGATAAAAGAAAAAGTAATTATAATAATTAACATAATTCTACAAGTTTTTAATTTATTAAGAAAAGATATTAAAATTAACCCTAAATTTAAATCTAATTAGTTAGTGAGATTTATTTACAAAAATATTAATTAAATAAATATATTTTAATTTTTATGACTTTCTGGTTTTTATTGTTATTTTTATGTTTTATAAATTAATTTAAAGATTTAATTAAAAAAGAAATAATTGAAACAAATAAAATAAAGAAAAGAAAAGAAATACAATACTTTGGGGGGTTCTGTCCCCAATTGGAGGTATGATCCTAGCAATTCTGGCCCAATGACCCTTTGGCCTTGTTGACTTTTTGGCTAGCGTGTGCACGCGTTGACTCATGTCCATTATGTTCTTCAGATCATAGGCCTTTGATTGATCTTGATATGTGCGTGGCAAGCTGAGATTGTGGATGTATGATGCACCCAGGAATTGAAGCTGCATGGAATTATATTGGAAGAAAAAATATTGAGACAAAGAGGGGGACCTGGGATCGAACCCAGGTCCCATGGATTACCACTACACATGCCTGCCACTGAGCTACCAACGCTTCTTTGTATATTATATAACTAACAATTAATATAAGATAAAATAAGGGTTAGTGGGATTTTAGCGCGAAAATTCAAATGAACCACTTACTGCTTTACACCTCATCTTCTTCTTCCTCGTTCGTGTTTTACCTGAAACATAAAAGACTTAG
The DNA here is from genome assembly GCA_948472305.1 of Vicia faba. Classification (NCBI taxonomy): domain Eukaryota; kingdom Viridiplantae; phylum Streptophyta; class Magnoliopsida; order Fabales; family Fabaceae; genus Vicia; species Vicia faba. Next base: position 191,168 of record CATIWC010001710.1, read on the forward strand.
CGGGGGTTTTAAACCCCCCCAAAATACACTCTTTTTCCAAAATAGCGATTAGGCCATATGGTTATATAAATTAGGCGCGAGGGGTGTTTTCAAATCGTCCAAGCTTCCTGATTTCAACCATGGCATTGAGGTGTCTCAATTTTACAGCAGGTGAAAGTACCCAATTTCAAGTTTGAAGAACCCTAATAATCGTCCATGGTAGTTTCGCGTATGGGTGATGAAAACTTAATTAAACAATACAGTTAGCTTTAGAATCAATCAAGGAACATAAATCAAACATTAAAAATTACTAAAAACGCATGAATCATGATGCAAGCATATGAAAAAAATCTTGTACAGGGCACGATCGTTCTACCGTTTCTCTACGTTAGGATGAATGGTTTTGATCTGAAAACCTTCCTTGAAGTCTCAGGAAGGTAATGGAATGGTTATTTGGCCTTTAATCGCACTGGAAGATGGTTTTCAGTATTTGAGTTTTCTTGAAAAAATGCAAACTTTGTTATGGTATTCTTGCGCAGCTTTGTGGTTATGAGCATTAGGGTTGGCATGAGTATATATGTGTGAATGATTAGGGTTCAAAATTTGGTCCAAAGAATCAATGAATTGATGAGAAAATATTTGATTATCATGCCATAATTTTTCAATCTTTTTCATGCTAATTTGATACCAATCATGTCCAATCACATGGATTCTTTCCAAATCTGATCATGCACGAAATATTGAGTGTATTCCATGCATAAAAAGATTTAAAAACTTAGGTTTGGTATTTTTCATATATTTTAATTAATTAAATGAATTTCTAGCAATTAAAAATTCAAATAAATAAAATAAAAATGATGAAAAACTTCCCTTTGGGCCAAATGGTCGTGCACATGTTTTGGATGATGGATCTTGGAAGAAAAAGAGGCCCATTAGCATTTTTAAGATTTTTGAAGCAATGTTGATTTTTCAAAATACCCAAAAATTTCCCAACTTCCACAAGGCATAACTTGCTCAAGTTTTAAGCTTTGCTCATGTTCTTGGACATTTTGGAAAGGTCTTGAAGTCCTCTAACCAATTCCTTTGGTCCCATATCATTTTGATTTACCAATCTCAAGTTATGGCCTTTGACTTAAAGTCCCTTTTTGTTGACCTTTGAAAATGACCTATAATGTTGAAATTGATAACTTTTTGTGAGAGCATTTCTTGGATTTGAAGTATGAAGAGGAGTTGTAGGAAATGTCTTTCTCTTCAAAATGAGCTTTGGAGGGAATTTTTCTGATAAACCATGTGGAAGTTATGCCTTGGTCAAGTTACAGTTGACTTTTTCAACTGTCCAAATATGGAAACTTTTGCATCTTGAGACTTCTTGAGCCAAACTTTGAGAATCATGATCAAGCATTGATCAAATGATGTTTGTGGCTTCAAAATGAGATGTTGACCAAAAATTTGAACTTTTGACTGTCAAATGACCATTTTACCCCTACAGTTGACTGTAGTGCAATTAGGGTTTTTGACTGTGCAATTTTGTGCTGTGAGTCTTGAAATTTGGCATGAGGATACTTGACCATGTTTGTAGGCATGTGGAACTTGATTGGACCCTTGGAAACTTCATTTTCTTTGTCAGAACCAAAACCCTAGTTTTTGACTGTTAGGAGGCCCTTGAACTGTGCAACCCTTGGGGAGATTTTGAAGCTTTGACTTGGCAAATTTTGAATAATATGGGAGGGCAAATTTTGGGGTACAACAGTTGCCCCTGTTCAATCTTCTTAGACCTGAGGATGCAGATTGGCTGACGTGCCTTTCGTAATCCGAAGGTGGAAGATGATTGAACACTAGAGTGCCCAGAAATTTGCGCTCACATAGTAGCGTGATGGTGGAATGGGCTTATAGATGCCATTTGGAGATTGATGGATAGGATGATGGGCTTATAGATGCCATGTTAAGAGATGATGGGAGGTGGATGGGCTTATAGATGTCATCTGGATGTTGATCGCGTAAGAGCTTCCTTAGCGAGAACTTGCGTACCTGCACAAGAAAATGATTACCTGACCTGTTACAGGAGCTGGTCTTCAAACTCTTCGTATAGATGTGTCCTGACTGGTTACAGGAGCTGGATCTGGATCTTCAAAAGGTGATGAATGAACCAGGGATGGTTACTACCTCAACAGGAACGCTGAGAGAACCTTGGGCGACTTCAACCTCAACAGTAATCATTGAGAGAATCTGGGGATGATTACTACCTCCGCAGTAACGGGGAGAGAACCACAGGCGACTACAACCTCAACAGTAATCATTGAGAGAATCTTGGGCGACTTCAACCTCAACAGTAATCATTGAGAGAATCTTGGGCGACTTCAACCTCAACAGTAATCATTGAGAGAATCTTGGATATCTTCTACTGAGTCTTTATTAGGAAAATCTGTTAGGGGTCGATTTAACTGGACTAGAGAAGGCCTTTGACTGGATAAGAAACAGAAAAATCTTAGGGTCGATTTAACTGAACCGGTCTAGGTCTTGAAATCTTCAACTGGATAAGAAACAGGGAGATCTTAGGGTTGATCTGATTGAACCAGAGAAGGCCTTTGACTGGATAAGAAACAGAAAAATCTTAGGGTCGATTTAACTGAACCAGTCTAGGTCTTGAAATGTCTTCAACTGGATAAGAAACAGGGAGATCTTAGGGTCGATCTGACTGAACCAGAGAAGGCCTTTGACTGGATAAGAAACAGAAAAATCTTAGGGTCGATTTAACTGAACCGGTCTAGGTCTTGAAATGTCTTCAACTGGATAAGAAATAGGGAGATCTTAGGGTCGATCTGACTGAACCAGAGAAGGCCTTGGACTGGATAAGAAACAGAAAAATCTTAGGGTCGATTTAACTGAACCGGTCTAGGTCTTGAAATGTTTTCAACTGGATAAGAAACAGGGAGATCTTAGGGTCGATCTGACTGAACCAGAGAAGGCCTTGGACTGGATAAGAAACAGAAAAATCTTAGGGTCGATTTAACTGAACCGGTCTAGGTCTTGAAATGTCTTCAACTGGATAAGAAACAGGGAGATCTTAGGGTCGATCTGACTGAACCAGAGAAGGCCTTGGACTGGATAAGAAACAGGAAAATCTTAGGGTCGATTTAACTGAACCAGGCTAGGTCTTGAAATGTAGCTGAGAACTTAACGGGATCCTTCCTGAAAGGTAAAGGTCAGTCGTATGCAATGCATGATATGAATCAAGCAATGATGTTCTCAACATAAATGAGATTTGTGAGATATGATGCGTATATGCATGCTATAATGTATGGAAGTGCGATGTTTATGAATGTATCTTTTCGTCTTAGGAAAATAAATCCTTGACGGATTCCGGGAAGTCACTCCTGGGCTGATGTTTGAAGAATAGATCTTTGCTTCCGCTGGGGATGATAGTTCCAAGAATCCCGGTAGGAGAAGATGACTCCGTTGGCGAATAAACTTGGCGAATGGATTATTCTGCGGGGAGAAAGTACTCTAGTGATCTTGCTGGGAAGCAATACTCTGTGGGGAGAGAGGTACTTTGCTGAGCTATTGATAATAACTTGCTGGGGATACCCTTGTTGTGTTAGACTTCGCTGGGGATAAGAGGACTTCGTCGAGGACGATCTTTCCGTGGCTTTTGGCTGAGGATAACCCAGTTATATCCTGGTAAGGAAATAACTCTTTGAATAAAGCCGGGGATACGCGTTCGTGCTCTGCGAGGATAAGCTTCCAGAATCTACTGGGGATAAGCTTACTGCTTGGAGATGGATTCCAACTTTCCTGGGGAAACTGGATTGGACTCTCCTGGGGAAGTTTTGAATTGTAATGGGGAAGTGACTCCACTGAATGTTTGATGTACCGCCGGGGAACAGTCTTTAGGTCAAGATTGCCGGGGATGCTTGTTAAGAATATGTACTGCTGGGGAATGTTGAGATCTGCGGGAGTATGCCCAACTTCCTTGAGTTTGATTGTAACTTTGCTCGGGGAGAGTGCACTGACTTGCTGGCTCACTCTCTGGGGAATTAGGACATCTGGTTATGTTCTTCAACTGAACCTACCTTGATACCTTGGAGGACAGAACAATTAGATTGCTTAGACAACTCTTTATTGCCCCTGTTTCTAATGTTACCTGTAATTAATCCTTTGTTTTATATGCAAATATTCATGAGTTAGCAAATTATTGTCAATGCATATATCACAAATTGAACCTTGGATGTTCTTCGCAAAACAAAACAGAAAAGGAAAAACAATTGGCAATTTTAACTGAAAAGTGTATTTGTATTGATTTTTGAATTTGCCTGTAAATAGGCGTTTTATGTACAAGAGGCTGACGTCCTAGTAAGAGAACTCCGCCGAGCAAAAGAGTTTATACAAATTTTGTACAAGAGAAACTAAAACAGCTGTGTGAAATGAATGATCCCACTGGGTTTCAACTCTGCTATTGCCTTTATATCTCCGAGCGTCTCATCACTTGATGACCTTAGTTGAAGGTGAAGCTGACTGATCGATGCCGTCTGAACTTGATGTAGATACCGGATTCTGGATGCAAGGTGACCCAATTAGACATAGTATTACGCTTTATCCCTAACTTTTGCCTGAACCGCCCTTTCGGGTTTCAGTCCACCGGGATACCCATTTTTGCCCAAGCCGCCTTTTCAGGTTTTCGACTTGCCGGGTGTACAGATTTTTTTTCATTTCATCCCTTCATTTTGCCCGAACCCTTTTGGTTCGCCGGGAAGCCCTAATTTTTGCCTAGGCATGTCAGCCTAGCGGGTCTTTTTTCATGCGTAGTATCTTTTTACTATGTCTGCATTGGCGGGGTGAGGAAGGTCGTCACCATCCATGTTGGTTAGAATCATGGCTCCTCCTGAGAACACATGTTTAACCACAAATGGCCCTTCGTACGTAGGGGTCCATTTTCCCCTTGGATCACTCTGAGGAAGGATGATTCGCTTGATTACCAGATCCCCAACTTGATACTCTTGTGGTCTGACCTTTTTGTTAAATGCCCTGATCATCCGTTTCTGATATGTCTGACCATGACAGATAGCAGCAAGTCTTTTTTCATCAATAAGATTTAATTGATCAAGTCGTGTCTGGATCCAATCATCTTCGTTCAGATTTGCATCCTTCATTATCCGGAGAGAGGGTATTTGCACTTTGATCGGTAAGACTGCCTCCATACCGTAGACCAAGGAGAAAGGGGTTGCCCCGGCTGACGTCCTGGCTGAGGTACGGTACCCATGTAGAGCGAACGGTAACATCTCGTGCCAATCTTTATAGGTCACTGTCATCTTCTGCACGATTTTCTTAATGTTTTTATTTGCCGCTTCTACAGCCCCATTCATCTTCGGTCTGTAAGGAGAAGAGTTGTGGTGATGTATCTTGAACTGCTCGCAGAGCTCAGTGATCATCTTGTTATTAAGATTGGTACCGTTGTCTGTAATAATTCTTTCTGGGACGCCGTATCGACAGATCAGGTTATGTCGAATGAACCGTGCCGCAACAGTCTTGGTTACCGTAGCGTAAGAAGCTGCTTCAACCCATTTCGTGAAATAGTCAATCGCTACCAGGATGAAGCGATGCCCATTGGACGCCGTAGGTTTAATCTCACCGATCATGTCTATGCCCCACATTGCAAATGGCCAAGGCGCAGTCAGAACATTTAGAGGAAGTGGAGGAACATGCACCTTGTCTGCATATATCTGGCATTTATGGCATGTCCGGGAATGTTGATAGCAGTCAGCTTCCATTGTGGACCAGAAATACCCTGCCCGAAGGATTTTCTTTGCCATAGTGTGTCCACTGGAATGTGTACCAAAGGTCCCTTCATGTAGCTCTTCCATTATCCTTTCTGCTTCTGTCTTATCCACACAACGCAGTAAGGTCGAATCATGGTTTCGCTTGTACAAGATGTCGTTGCTAAGGAAGAACTTTGCTGCGAACCTTCTCAGAAACTTCTTATCATTGACAGACGCCCCTTCAGGGTATTCTTGAGCTTCCAGATATCTCTTCACCTCATGGTACCAAGGCTTCTCAGTCACCAATTCAGTCTCAAGATCACAACAGTATGCCGGTTCGTCCAGTTTCCAGATGATGATCCGGGGAGCCTCATTATCCCATTTGACTTTGAACATAGAAGACATTGTAGCTAACGCGTCCGCCAGCTGATTCTCCTCTCTCGGGAAGTGTTCAAAGGTTATCTCTGTGAAGTGGGGGATCAAGGTCAACACACATTCTTTGTAAGGAATAAGATTCGGATGTTTCGTATCCCACTCTCCTTTGATCTGATTGATCACGAGAGCGGAATCTCCGAAGACACTCAGAAACTTGATCCATTAGTCGATCGCAGCTTGAAGACCCATGATGCACGCCTCATACTCCACCATGTTGTTGGTACAGTTGAAACATAGCCGGGCAGTGAGTGGAGTATGAGTGCCTTGAGGGGATATGATTACAGCGCTGATACCGTTACCCAAAGCATTGGAGGCTCCGTCAAAGTGCATAGACCATCGGGATCTTTCTTCAGGTCCTTCATCCGGTCCAGGTACTTCACAATCAGTCACAATCATGATGCTCTCGTCCGGAAACTCGAAGTTCATTGACTGATAGTCGTCTACGGCCTGATGTGCCAAGTGGTCTGCCAATACACTTCCCTTGATGGCTTTCTGAGTCGTGTACTGGATGTCGTATTCCGTCAAGATCATTTGCCATCTTGCTATTCTCCCGGACAGAGCGGGCTTTTCAAATATGTACTTTATGGGATCCATCTTTGAGATCAACAAGGTAGTGTGAGTCAGCATATACTGTCTCAGCCGGCGAGCAGCCCATACCAAAGCGCAGCAAGTTTTCTCAAGCAGTGAGTATCGAGTCTCACAGTCGGTACACTTTTTGCTAAGGTAATAAATGGCATGCTCTTTTCGGCCAGACTCGTCATGCTGCCCCAGCACACACCCCATTGAGTTGTCAAGTACCGTCAGGTATAGTATCAGAGGTCTCCCTTCAACCGGTGGCATAAGGATGAGTGGTTCTTGGAGATACTCCTTGATTCTGTCAAAAGCAGCCTGACATTCATCATTCCAACGTACTACCAAAATCGGCTACCTCACTACGTCCTAACGGCTAAGTTTGTTCAACTAGGGTTCTAAGGTCAATTAGTGCCTCACGACACCACTCAGCGGCCCCGTATTCTCCTCGATTCACCACGAGGGATACCGGTACCCACAAATGCGTCACACTAACATAGCCATTGTTTCAACCATATCGGTCTATGCCGTACAGTCTCCACAATCTATTGCTATTTACCTAAAAAGGTATCCCAGATCTGGGTGGAGGATCAAAGCAAGCCCAATACAAAGAACTAAATATAAAGCACACAAATCAAATAATGAAAGCGAGTAAAGGTGATCTAACCCTAAGGTAACCCCACTTTTTTAGAATATATCCCCAGCAGAGTCGCCAGTTCTGTGATACGGTGGGAGAACTGACTTGAGTGTTTGTGTTTCAATCGCATTTGTGCGGATAGCAAGAGTCGCCACCAACTTTTCTTTTATCCAAAAGGAAAGGTAAAAAAGCACAGGAAAAACCTTTTGAGATTATTTCTTGGGTTAGGGGGGTAGATTATGAAAAGGGAAGGTATTAGCACCCTTTTCATCCATGGTTTTCCACGGGCTCTTAGTTACTCATTTAGATCACTTGCTTTTATTTGACAGTGTGCTTGTGGTGTGGGCTTTGAAAGTGTTTTGAAAAATCTCTTTGTAATGGTTCTCGTTTCTATAAGAACGCTTACAAAGTTTTGTTTCGAAAAGTGGTTCAAAGATGTGTTTGTGGATTGTGTTTCGGAAAGTGTTTTGAAAAGATGTTTTGTAATGGTTCTCGTCTCTATAAGAACGTATACAAAAAAATTTGTCTTTTGAAAATGTTTTGAAATGAAAGTGTAGGTGTAAAAACGTTTTTATCGTGAGCAAGCGAGTGACTAGGAGCGAATCTATCTACTCGAAAGGTTTTCAATTGTTCTTTTCTTCCTCCTTTTAATGTTGCTATCTTACCATTAATTTTGTAAGAAGCCCCATCGTTAGATGTGAAGGGACAGGTGCGGGCCTATTTTACAGTCATCGAAAGCAACTTATGAGACGCTTTAGCAACTTTTGCAAGGGACGAGATCGTTTTATCGAAAGCAATGTCGAGGGTCATCGAGGGACTACGATCTTTTTTATCGAAGGGTCATTGCTAAAGTATCCCATATGCGAGGGACATGACTGTATTTTCGAGGCAACGAGCGAGGTTACCCTAGAGGTGCACGTGTGAAAAAGTGTGTTTGTTTCAAGTTATTTTGTTCTTTGATTAGGTTATCTAGCGATTGATTTTTTTTAATCTTGCCATACACGCCTAATTACTATACAGTATAAGGAAAATAGTAAATTGCGAGAATTGAAATTCTATGCTATTACAAAGTGTTCGGGAATGGGAGTATAATTTTTTACAAGTGGGGATGAGTCGAATGCGATTAAAAGGTCCAAATAGCAAACAATACAACCAAATTGAATCAGACAACTAATTAAAACTACAACAATCTTATGAAAAAGTATTAACCAACAAAATATAGAAATAAACTTTTAAGTATTTACTTGAAAAGAAGAAAGTAAAATCTATTCTAAAAAATAAAATAATTGACTAAGAGAAACTAAATCGTATGTATTATTTTTATATTTTTATTTATTTAAGTAAAAATTTAAAGAAGGGTAAAACTAAATTCTACTATTTTTGGTGTTTTACTATATGTAAATTAATTAATAATTTTATCTACAACAAAATTTATTTTAAAAAATAAATTGATAAAAAATTAATCACAAAGTTTAAATCAATTAATTATGTATATAAAAAAAATAAGAATGTATGTTTTTTAAGTTTAGTTGAATTATTTTGTTAAAACTAAAATATAAATCAAAAAAAATAGAGAAGATAAGGTTGAAAGAATTAAGCAAAAACAAAAAATGCCCACGGGAGGTATCGAACTCAGGCCATATGGGTTATCAAGGATGCACTTTGCAAACTGAACTGTACTACTTATTCATAACTCAAACAACTTAATTGGTAAATAAAGAGAACGCAGTGGCATGATTGGGCCAAAAGGCCCAAGGGGACTGACCCGGTTGGAAGGGGAAAAGAAGAAAAGAAAATGGAACCCTAGATGCCAAAACATGCGCCGCTGGAGGGAGTATTGGAAAAAGAAAATTGTTGTTTTAATAATTCAAACAAACTCTTCATCGTAAAAAACAAAAGAATTTTTTTTGTTGAAACCCTTCATCTCTTTCTTTTCTTCATCAATCTCTATTCCAAACAAAACAACAACAAAATAGATGTTAACATATGAAAATGAAAGAGGAATCTCGACCAAAAAAACCCATGGTTGTTATAATCAGACTCACGACGGTGTCGCTCCGGTTTCGTGGTGTACGACAGGATGGTCGCATTTGAAGAGGGACCGACAGCGCGGTGGCCCGATTGACGTTGGGACAATCTTGTGTTTCGTCGATCTGTCTGGAGGCGTGATGATAGGAAGCTCATGGTGGTGTGGTCGTCGGAGCTTGTGTGGTGGATTTCTTGATCATTATATTTTGGTATTTGGATGATGATGGTTTTGAGATGGTTTTCTTGATTGTTCTTCTTACTGTTTTTTTTCAGGTTTGTTGGTTTTCTTGATTTGTTCTGTTTTTGGTCTTTGGATGATGATGGTGAGATGGTTTTCTTGATTGTTCTTCTTACTTGTTTTTTTTCAGGTTTGTTGGTTTTCTTGATTTGTTCTATTTTTGGTTTTTGGATGCTGATTAATTAACAAAAGAAACAGAAATGTATGCAGATGACAGATTTATGGTAAATGCAGAGGAGTGATGGAAACTTACCTTGTTGCTGGCTTTTGCTTGACAGGGAAGTTGATTTCTATCCTTTTTTCTGTATTCTCTTCCTTTCTGAAGGGTGGTCTTTAATAAAATGATGATGATATTTGGGGTTTTGGTATGCTTTGTTATACTGTTCTTTCTGCTGGTTCTTAGTGAATAATGAAATTATCTCCTCCTCTCTCTGTCCTGAATGGCCTTGTTATATGCTTCACTCTTCTTCTGAAAAAACAAAACTTTTGGGGGGGAAAAGCAATTGGGTTTGAACATTTGTGTTATGCTGTTTTTTCTCCTTTTTGTTGCAGTTCTGACTTAGCCTATTTATGTGCAATTTTAGGTTGTATGTTTGCAGCTATTTGGACAGATTTTGGCCTCTTATGGACAGCATATGGAGGGCTGCAATGCAGTCTATTTTTTACAGCATTTTGGCTTTTTGTGATTGTGCTTTTTTCATTGTGATGTAAACTACTTTTGCAGCATTTGAAACCATGATGAACTTATTGATTTTTACTTGTATTTCTCCTCATTTTGTCCTCTGTGTACCAATTGAAAATTGTGATTTGCAATGGACCAAACACGGACGAAACGTTGTCCTCTTATTTCTGATTCTTTTTACCAATCCCTAATGATGAAAATATAGAGATTTCTTTGAAATTTTCCAATCTTATTCCAACATGAATTTTGCTAACTAATGCTCTTCTTTTATTTACATGTACGGGCCCATTGGATGATAGGGAGAATTGACGAAGAGTGACTCGAAGCACTTGAAGAAAGCTTGATGATGAAGAAAACTCCTTTGTAGTTTAGTGCTTTGTTAGGAATTTTGTAACATATTTTTTTTGTAATTGCAAGCTTGTAAAAAACTTTAACAATTGAATATTCTTTGATCTTGAACAACACTTTGGATGATAGATTGAACGTAAGCCTTGTACCAAAAGGAAATTGAATGATAATGGTGAGGACTTAGGTATTCAAAAGTCACTTTGTAGTCTTGTAAGCTTCTCATGAAATTTGAATGAAGTCTTTTTCTTGTTCAAAGTCTTCAAGAGTGATCAACATAAGCTTTGCAAATTCCTTTGAAGAATGATGAGTTGATTTTTGAATATAGCCTTGAAAAGTTGAATTTGTAATAAGATTTGGACTTGAAATTGAGAATGGAAACTTGGAATAAACCTTGTCTTATAATATGTAGAATCGATGTGAACTTGATTCACATGTAGAACTTTTGAACTTGAATGGATAATGAGACTTTGAATGAAGTTTATGAACAAATTGATTATGTCTTGCAAACTTGAATCATTTGAAATTGTCTTTGAATCCGTGGATTTAGCACATTGAATTTGAAATGAATGCATGAGAAACAAATGTACTTGAAAGTATTAATGAATGTCTTGTAGTTTCTCAAATGTATGGCAAAGAATACTGACTTTTCTTTAAGCAATGACAAAAGCATTTTCCCTCCATTTGTTTTTGAATTCTTGCAACTTGAAATGGATGTCTTGAATTTGGAAACGGAATTGGTGCTGCACTTGCAATCGACTTGAATGAAGATGAAGATGAATGAAGTTTGATGAATTCTTTGAATTCAAAATAGTTCTCATGAATGAATTCTTTTTTCAAGTATATCAAAATTGCGTCATAAGCATGCCGATCCTTTTGAATATCCTATAAGAATTTTGATAGAAATCCTATTTCGATCCAATAATCATTATCGTCCAAACGCGAACGATTTGAAGTACGAATAACAAACTATTCATGGACTTTCAAACTCAAACTCTTGTTTCAATGAATTATCTCAACATAATGATCAACATCTATAAATAACATTCTACAGTCAAGAAATTCCTATAAAATTTTAATAAATTTCATGGTCTTCCAAGCGCATTTTGACTTTGATCATTGAAGTAATCTCATAGACAATTCTATTTGTGATACTTTGCAAAAAGAATCACTTCATGATATTGAAAATTGAAGAAGTTGTGAGCCTCGAAAATTGGACAAGAGTTTCTTGTGATTAGGTCAAATTTGCAAAATGACCTTCAAAGCATTCGAATTTTTTGATGATCTTTCGCACATAATCAAATCTTGACTTGTGAAGAGAAATTAGAGATGACGTCAAGGAGAGTCATACGCAAGAGAAACGTCCAAAAATATTGAATAACTAAGAAGTTATAGTCACTTGAACTTGATGCCGCAAAAGGTCATATTTTGGGTTAATAGAGTCATTTTCAGTCATCTGAACCACTGACTGAGCAAACTCACGATGCCAGGCTTGAAATTTGGCACAAACATATTTGATAACACATGAAGGACCATAAAGACCGTTTGAAACTTTGGAAACTCATTTTCTTTTGAAAAATGCGAAACCCTAATTGCTGATTTTACTGCCTCGGAAGAGAATCTGTCTGATCGATTTCTGAGCCAATCTTGAATATTAGAGAAACCCTAAGATTGTATCTTGTTATAAAAATGGGAAGGCAAATTTTTGGGTGCAACAGTGATCTACCAATTTTCACTGAAGGTGGAGAGAAAAGAAATATCATAGCACTGCCGTTCACTGGCGATGAACTACCAATGTTCACTGAGGGTAGCAAAAAGATGAAAATCACCAACTTTAACTGATGGTGATCTACCAACTTTCACTGAAGGTAGAGAGAAAAGAAATACCATAGCACCACCGTTTACTAATGATGAACTACCAACGTTCACTGAGGATAGCAAAAAGATAACAATCACCAACTTTCATTGATGGTCATCTACCAACTTTCACTGAAGGTAGAGAAAAAAGAAATATCATAGCACCATTGTTCACTGAAGATGAACTACCAACGTTCACTGAGGGTAGCAAAAAGATGACAATTACCAACTTTCACTGATGGTGATATACCAACTTTCACTGAAGGTAGAGAAAAAAGAAATATCATAGAACCTCCGTCGTTCACTGACGATGAACTACCAACGTTCACTGAGGGTAGCAAAAAGATAACAATCACTAACTTTCGTTGATGGTGATCTACCAACTTTCACTTGAGGTAGATAGAAAAGAAATATCATAGCACCACGGTTTACTGACGATGAACTACCAACGTTTACTGAGGGTATCAAAAAGATAACAATCCCCAACTTTCACTGATGGTGATCTACCAACTTTCACTAAAGGTAGATACAAAATAAATATCATAGCACTGTCGTTCACTAATGATGAACTACCAACATTCACTGAGGGTAGAAAAAAGATAACAATCACCAACTTTCATTGAAGGTAGAGAAAAAAGAAATATCATAGTACTGTCGTTCACTGATGATGAACTACCAACATTCACTGAGGGTAGCAAAAAGATAACAATTACCAACTTTCACTGATGGTGATCTACCAACTTTCACTGAAGGTAGAGAAAAAAGAAATATCATAGCACCGCCGTTCACTGACGATGAACTACCAACGTTCACCGAGGGTAGCAAAAAGATAACAATCACCAACTTTCACTGATTGTGATCTACCAACTTTCACTGAAGGTAAAGAAAAAAGAAATATCATAGAACCGCCGTTCACTGACGATGAACTACCAACATTCACCGAGGGTAGCAAAAAGATAACAATCACCAACTTTCGCTGATGGTGATCTACCAACTTTCACTGGAGGTGATCTACCAACTTTCACTGGAGGTAGAGAGAAAAGAAATCACAACATCGTCGTTCATGGCGATGAACTACAAACATTCACTGAGGGTAGCAAAAAGATAACAAGTTTTCCCTAAAATTTCGGCATTTCACCTAGAATGGGTCTCAACTTCTTCTTTAACCAAGGCACTCTGCCTGGAAAGGGTAATATATAAGCTGTCTCAAATAAAGAGACCACCACTTGTAAGGTTTTCACAATGAATTGTATCTGCCATATTGAAAAACTTGCCATCCACTGGAGTAATTTGAGAATGAACTGCAAACTATCCATTCATAGAGAAGATAGAAAAAAAAGGTAATGTCAACTTTTAAGGGGAAGTATAAGTTAATCAAATAAAGAGACCTGCTACTTGCTGTTATAGGAAGGATTGTAAAAATGACTTTTGGGGAAAGCAATATGACTTCCTGGGGAATGAATCATGATTTCCAAGGGAAATGCCACTATATTCCTACTGAAGAGATAGAGTCTTCTCGTTCAAAATAAATTCACATTCTCAAACCAAGGCTCGAAGCTTGCAGAAATCCAAAGTAATAATATTGTTGAGGATCAAAGATTCAAACCAGAAATAAACTGGAGTAAAACAGTCAGCCAAAATACATTCTTTGAGAAATAAACTCAAGAGAGAAACCCAAATCATGTAGGCAAAGAGCTGTACAGGAAGGCTAAAGCAAAAATCTTCCACGAGGAATAACTCAATGGGGAAATTGAAAGAATATACACTTTCTGCTTAAGGCCAACATTCTATTGGAGAGAGGACAACACAACTCTGCAAAACAGGGTAATAGGTCAACAAGATATTAACAAATGTTAATGAGAAATGATTTGATAAATTTAAATTTGTATGATGTATTTATGAATGTATGAGTGTTATCATGTATATGCTGGAAAAACAGACATATAACACTGGGGATAAACAAACAAAACTAACTCGGCCACAAACAACACTCGGCTAAATCACATCCAAGATGAACATTCCATAAGAAAATAAGCACCAACTGAGGAAACAAAATCCTATTCCGCGGCTTAACTTCACTGGGGAGGAACATAATCTGAAAGTAAACAAATCATAGCGACAAAATAGTATAGATACAGAGATATGACATCCTTCTCTAGGCTTCACCGGGGAATAACACTCAGACTTCAATGGGGAAATAAATGCTTTCACGTTCCGCACTTCTACTGGGGATTGCAATACTGATTTCAAATAAGGCAGATGGAAACCATATTGGCAAAACATCAACTGAGTATTTCGAGCTGACTTCATTGGAGAAACATCATACAGACTTCACTAGGGGGGATAGTGCCTTATCATCAAGACATCACTTGGGGATCTCGTGTTGACTTTATTGGGGAGGCTAACACCACATCGAAGAGAGGAAACCAAGATACGTTCCTCACTGGGGAAACCAGAGATACGCTCTTCAATATTGAGAGTAAGTATTGCACCAACTTCTCTGGGGAAAAAGTATGAAACCTCGTGGGGCAACAACTTGGGGAGTTAAGAAGTCAAACATTACAGCAAGAAATAAATATTATGGGGATTTTGAATCAAACCCAATACTTGGCGAGTGAAAACCCAAAAAGTTGATAACCATCTCAACACTTCTTAAACAAAACATTGCCTTTTCCTGATTATCAGGCAATCAAACAAAATGTAAGTACTGCCGAAAGGAAGATGCTTCGTAAATGAGCCAAATCTCAGCCTGCACGGGGAGAAAAGTCTTTTATCAAATAGTAAAGCCTTCACTGGGAAATCTTGGATTGAGTCTTTATATCATGTGAATTTATTCCAACAAAAGATGCCCTGGGATAGCCTTCCTGGGGAATCAAGAAGTCAGCATTATAGGAAAAGGTCAAACTCATGTGGATTTTAAATCAAACCCGGCACATGGCGGGTGAAAACCCAAAGGATTGACAACTGTCTCAACACTTCCTAGAAAAAATATTGCCCTGGTCTAGTTGCCTGGGAAATAAATACCAACAATCATGTCAATACTTCAGAAAGAGCGACATTTTGCAAATAGTTTCATCTCAGCACACCAAGGGAAAAAGTCCTTTCGTCATATGAGGGAAAACTTTGCTGGGGAATCTGGGATAGAAGCCTCAGACCATGCAAAACCCAAAAATCAGAAAATAAACCAACACTTGACTGGGGACACTGGGATCACAAACCCAATACTGCACTTTATGCCAATTGGTATCGTCTTCAATATACAAAAATTACACGCATACCAGCAAAAACGACTTGAGAAAACCTTCTCAGGGAAACAACACTTCCCAAAATTTATTGGAGTTCGTCCATTCCTAGGATAACCGCTTTTGTTTTCCTCTTGAATCACAAAATCTAAAGTAAAGGTAAGTTGTAAATTCTTCTTGAAAAACAATTTTGTTATTTAATCTTTTTTCTTTGAAAATTATTATCAATAATAAATGGAGTCTTTGTAATCTAAATAAAATAATAATTACAAAGAATTGGGTAAGAGCTCAAATTTTATTGATAGAACGGTAGTCTGCGAATGGCGAGACTCCATGGATAATTACAAAGTTTGGAAAATGGTAATATATAATGGAAAAGATACATTGAGATACAATGACCACTATTCCCTCTAACAAATTTAAAATTCTTAGCAGCAACTTTTGTTGAAGTATGGTGAGGACCCAAGAAGATTGTTGCTTCAATGATCAATTCTTGTCTGATGCAGTTACTTGCCAAGAAAGTCCCTAACTTTTTCCTAAGCTGCCCTTGCGGGTTTTCAACTTAGTGGGAAGTTTTATTATGTTTATGTCTCTAATTTTTGCCCAGACCTCCCTTTCGGGTGTTCGGCCTGCCGAGACGCTCCTTTTTGCCTAAGCCTCCCTTTCGGGTTTTCAACTTAGCGAGCTGTTCTTTTATTTCTTTAGGCAAAATATTTCTTGACTACATTAGCATTCATGGGACGTGGGAACTCCTCACCATCCATAGTTTCAAGAATTAATGCACGGCCAGAGAAGGCTTTCTTGAAAATATATGGGCCTTCAAAATTGGGAGTCCACTTGCCCTTAGAATCAGCGTTAGTGCTTTCCCAACTTGTTTACCCTTTTAAGGCAAAATTTGAAGACTTTTTTGTGCCAAGTACCGTCAATCCGGGGCAATCACGTCAAGATTCGACGAATCTCTCTAAGAGTTTGAAGACACTAGAGCATTGAGGATGCCAGTTCTTTTGTAAAATCCTCTTGAGATGATTTCTTGGGACATTTTAGAAGTGAAGTTATTCGCAAGAATTGTCGTGCATCACGCAGCTTATCAGCAGTAAACTTGGGGCATACAAAATTAGTTCCAGGGGCAATCCAGATTTGTCAAGATATTTGATATGTTTTGTACACATTATCAAAGGGCGGTGTTCCCGATATCTCCAGCTAAGCAAGACTCTTTCCAGCTGAAGCATTATTTGTGTTGTTATCCTTTTAATGGATTGTTGATGATATAAGACTGGACTTTGGGTTTTCTACTGAAAAGTACCTTTCTCTCCAGAGATATTTAAGCCTTGTAAAAGGACTTTACTCCAATGATGGATTTTGTTCTATCTCCAATAACGTTCCCATCTTGTTGAGATTAGCCGAGTGTCGAGTTGTACTGTGATGTCTTATCATCTCCAATTTATCTTTTCTATCAGTTTTGTCAATCATATACATGACATTCATTTATTCATCCACACTTGCATCATGCATGCACATTTGTATTTGCTGATGTTATTGGGTTCGTATACCTTGGTTATGTCTATTCAAATAGTGTATTTTCTGTTTCCAAATAGAGTGTCAACTTAAGCAGAAAGTGTGCCTCCTTTCTAATTCCCTACTGAGCTAATCCTCATGGAATAATTTTGCTTAGCCTTCCTTGTCCATCTTTGGATAGGATGAATCCCCAATTAAGTTATTTCCTCATTGGGTGGAGTCTTGTTTGATTGTTTTCTCTCTGTTTTATTCCTGGATTGAGCTTTGTCTCTTGCATAGGCTACCCCGTAGTGTTCTCTAGGCTGTGAAACCTGAATGAAGAGCGCATTTATTTTGCGCATTAATATACTTGGTATCCTTAGGAAGGACATATTCATGGTTCCCTTTGAAGAAGAAATTTATTCCCTAGTAGTGTTACCATAACATCCTTTTGGAATATCAACAGAACAACAAGCGGCGGTCTCTTCACGAGAAACTTGTGTGTTATTGATACCTTTGAAAAACAGCAAGCGGCGGTCTCTTCATGAGAAACTTGTGTGTTATTGTCACCTTTGAAAACAACAAGCGGCGGTCTCTTCATGAGCAACTGGTATATTATTGATACCTTTGAAAAAACAACAAGCGGCGGTCTCTTCATGAGCAACTGGTATGTTATAGATACCTTTGGAAAAAAACAACAAGCAGCGGTCTCTCCATGAGCAACTTGTGTGTTATTGATACCTTTGAAAAATAGTAAGCGGCGGCCTCTTCATGAGCAACTTGTGTGTTTTTGTTACCTTTTAAAAAACAGCAAGCGGCGGTCTCTTCATGAGCAACTTGTGTGTTATTGTTACCTTTGAAAAAACAGCAAGCGGCGGTCTCTTTATGAGCAACTTGTGTGTTATTGTTACCTTTGAAAAAACAACAAGCGGCAGTCTCTTCATGAGCAACTTGTGTGTTATTGTTACCTTTAAAAACAACAAGTGGCGGTCTCTTCATGAGAAAATTGTGTGTTACTGTCACCTTTGAAAACAACAAGCATCGGTCTCTTCATGAGCAACTTGTATGTTATTGATACCTTTGAAAAAACAGCAAGCGGCGGTCTCTTCATGAGCAACTTGTATGTTATTGATGCCTTTGAAATAAACAGCAAGCGGCGGTCTCTTCATGAGCAACTTGTGTGTTATTGATACCTTTGAAAGAAACAGCAAGCGGCGGTCTCTTTATGAACAACTTTTGTGTTATTGATACCTTTGAAAAACAACAAGCGGCGATCTCTTCATGAGCAACTTGTATGTTATGGATACTTTTGAAAAAAAACAGCAAGCGGTGGTCTCTTCATGAGCAACTTGTGTGTTATTGATACCTTTGAAAAATAACAAGCGGCGGTCTCTTCATGAGAAACTTGTATGTTATGGATACTTTTGAAAAAACACAGCAAGCGGCGGTCTCTTCATGAGAAACTTGTGTGTTATTGTCACCTTTGAAAACAACAAGCGGCGGTCTCTTCATGAGCAACTTGTATGTTATGGATACTTTTGAAAAAACAGCAAGCGGCGGTCTCTTCATGAGCAACTTGTGTGTTATTGATACCTTTGAAAAACAACAAGCGGCGGTCTCTTCATGATCAACTTGTATGTTATGGATACTTTTGAAAAAAAACAGCAAGTGGCAGTCTCTTCATGAGCAACTTGTGTGTTATTGTTGTACCCCAAAATTTTCCCTCTCATTTCATCAACATTTCACATCACAAGGCTCTTGGAATTCAAGATCAAGCTAGGGTTTGCTCTGCTCAAGACACCTCCTTGCACTGTTGACCTAAATTAGGGTTTGAGTTTGCACAGGGATATTTTGACCTACAATGCCCAAATTGAATTCCATACTTCATGTTGGACTCACAAGTTTGTTCATACCAAGTTTCAAGCCTTGATTCAAATTTTTGCCCAGTCAATTGGACAGTTGACCTAGAAATCAGCCGTATTGGGGAAAAAGTCAATTGTGGCCAATTGATAGTCAAACCTCATGAATTTTGACCCACATCAACATTATGAACTCATTTGACCTATTTGATCAAGTTTGGATCATAATTCCACAAGAAATTTGATCAGATCATCAAAAGGGCAAAATGGTCATTTTTAGGGTTTTGACTGTACAAAGGCAATTTGGACTGTTTGACCTAGCCAATGGCAAATCAAGCTTAACCATGGACTCAAGGACTCAATGACATTATCTTGACCCATTCAACAAGTTTAAAAGATCTCAAGTGCATAGGATTGACAGATGAATTTTTCAGTCAACTGATCAAAATTTGACTGCACACTGAAAAGTCAAACTTTGACTTTTGGTCAAAATCAAGTGCCAAGGGTCATTTTTAATCAAGACATGTCAAATTATGAAACTTGTTCATCAAGAAACCCAAAAATGCAAATTAGGGTTTAAAATGGAAAAATTTCATCACTTAGAATTTTTCTAAGTTATGAAATTTTCTTATTTTTTCCTAACTTTGTCCCATTTTTTCACCAATATGAAAATGGATTCAAACAAAACTTGCAACATGAAAGTTGTAGTCTATCACAAAGTCTACAACTTTGATTCACAAAGTTTTATCGAAAGAAGCTTGTATCTCAAGTTATGATTTTTGGAACAAGGGTACCTAAAACTTTTAACTTAGAAAAATTTTGCCCTAGTTTAGGCAGGATTTTGACCCATCTTCATGGCCATTTTTCACATAGTTACACTTGGAGTTTCAAGTTGCATTTCAAATATAGTACAAGTTGTATTTTCATTATTTTTGCATTTTTATTTTTTCTCTGACTTTAATATTTTATTTGCAAACATAAAAAATATCCCAAAAATATTTTCATTTTTTTTTCATTTATTAGGTATTTTTATTCTAATTTTTCCTAATGTAAACATGTTAAATATCTTATTTCCTTTTGTTAAAACTTAAAAATAATACAAATAATACTTAAATAATTTATTTTATTTTTATTCATATTTGAAAATATTTTCTTGAAATATATACCTTTTTGTAGATAATTAATTTTTATTTTTATACATTTAATATATTTAATATATATATGCTTATATACTTTATTTTATTAAATACTTAGAATAAAAAAAAACACAAAAATAATACATTTTCATTTTTATTAATATTGTATACTAAAAATACCATTTTTTTCAATAAATTTATATTTTTGTACAAATTAATACATTATTGTATGTAAATAATAAATAATATTATTTATTTAAGAAATTAGGGTTTTTGCCCTAAATATTAAAATAATTGAAATTGACTTTTTACTTATTTACATTTCACATTAAAAAATACTTTTTACATACATAAAAATCTTTTTTGCATAAATGCATTTTATTTAATATTTATTTATTGAATTTTATTTAAATATTGTACATTTAAATATTATGCCTTGTACATTCGATTTGGTTGTAATAATTTAGAATTAAATTTCTTGCAAAATAATCCCAATTCAAATTTGTACCCCCTCCCTATATCATGTTGTAATAGTGTAGAATTTAAATTCTCGCACCTTTAAATGCTTTCAATTATGCCATGATTAGACCTAGGGTTTGTATGCAAAATAAAAATCAACAATTAGTTTGACCTAATCCAAGATAACAATACATGAAAACAAACACAATGCACACTTGTACCCCTAGGGTTTCACTCCACTTGTTGCCTTCAAAAATGGGCCATGGTATGCATGTCAAAATACTTTGGCAAAACAAAAACAAAACAAAAGATCATAGTCCCTCGATGACGCTATCTGAGTTGCCTAAACAAAATGATCAAGTCCCTCAAGAAAATTGCCAAAAATACTTGACACCATTGCTATCATGGTCTATACGATGACCCGCGCCTGTCCCGTTCAACATCCTAACACAAGGTTGTTCACCAAATACAATGGTGAAACAACACTGTTAAAAGGGTTAAAAACATAAGAAAGATCTTTGAGTAAAATAGGGTAGACAACTCTTAGTTACTTGATCAAAACTTGCAAAAACATCCTTGCTATCTTCAAAATACACTTCACAACACAAATTTCAAAACCCTACTTTCAAACATTGAAAACTTTTCAAAAGACAAAAACACCTTTGTATACATTCAAACAAGAATCATTACAAAGGTCTCCACAAAGATGGCCTCTTTTCAAAACATCTTTTAAAATCATACACAAAGCACCATTTCAAACAATTGAAGAGAACCATTTCAAACAATTGAAAAGTAAAGCAAGTGATCTAAGCAAGTAACTAAGATCCCATGGATAACCATGGATAGAAAGGGTGCTAATACCTTCCCTTTCTATAATCTACTCCCCGAACCCAAGAAAACATCTCAAAGGTCTTTCCTGTGCTTTTTGACCTTTCCTTAGGATAAAATAAAAAGTCGGTGGCGACTCTTGCTAAATCGAAACATTTGCAAACACAAACGCAAAATTCCAAGTCAGTTCTCCCACCGTATCAAAGAACTGGCGACTCTGCTGGGGAAAACTTTAAAAGTGGAGTAACCTTAGGGCTTAGATCACCCTTTGCATGATTATATTGTTTGCTTTTATTGCTTTAGATTTGGTTCTCTTGTTTGGGCTTGAAATCCTCCACCCGGATTTGGGAAACATTCATAGGTAAATAGCAATACGTTGTGGAAACTGTGTGGGGTATACCGACATGGTTGAAGCAATAGCTTTATTAGTGCGACATATTTGTGAGTACCGGTAGCCTTTGAGTCAATCAAAGAGAATACGGGGCCGCTGAGTGATGTCATGAAGCACTAATGAACTCTTAGAACCTTACTTGACCATCTTGGCCTTTTATTAGGGGTAGTGAGATGACCGGCTTTGGTGCAGTCCGAAGTTGGTAGATACTCGATACTATACTCATTGAGGGTTGTTTTCTTGGAATATTTTGGTCGCTAGTTAAGTGGCTAAACCAAAACAATGAACATAGAAAACAATCCAGTGATATTGAGCTCCTTAGAACCCGGTTACTATTTATAGGACAGTTTTGAGCCAACTAAACTCAAGAGGGTACTTACCTATGAAACCTCATGCAAGCCTGAAACTAGGGTTTTGTGTGACTTGCTTGTACATGTGCTTGTGCATACATCATAAACATCATAAAGCATCATATGCATCCACTAACCATTTCAAGGGTTTGGATCTTCATCTTTGTTCTTGTTTTGTAGGTCATGGAATCTCTTTGCAGGAAAACAATTCAAGTCAACCTTGTGAGAATCCCTCCTCAACTCAAAGAGCTCACTTCCAGGATTCCAGAGATTTCTCTCTTCAGTGAAAGACATGGTATACTCCTCAACTTGGTCAACACCAACATTGAAGAAGATATGGTGAAAGTTCTCTTCCAGTTCTTTGACCCCCTACACCACTGTTTCACATTCCCTGATTACCAATTAGTACCCACTTTGGAGGAATTTTCTCAACTCCTGAGAATTCCTATTCTTCATCAACTACCCTACAACGGTACGGAAAAAGAACCAAAGCCTGAAGATGTTGCTCAAGCATTACACTTGCAACCATCTGACATCAAGGGACATTGGGAAACCAGAAGTGGTGTCAAGGGTTTCTTGGCAAAGTTTCTGTTTGAGAAGGCACAAGACTGTTGGAATTCTCTTGATCTACAAGCCTTTGAAGAAATTGTGGCGCTCCTTATCTATGGGTTGGTCTTGTTCCCAAACCCTGACCAACTTATAGATGTGAATGCTGTCAAGATTTTCATATCCAGGAATCCTATACCTACATTGCTTGGGGACATCCTACACTCATTTTACACACGAACAATGAGGAAAAGAGGTGTTCTCATGTGTTGTACTCCTCTCCTAGCAAGGTGGTTTATTTCTCACCTTCCACAATCAGTTTTGAAGAATGAGTAGGGTTTGAGGTGGTCACAACGGTTGATGACCCTCACACATTCTGATGTACATTGGTGTTCTCGGTCCAGAGAAAATGTCATCATCATTGATCATTGTGGGGAATTTCCTAATGTCCCATTACTTGGCATTAGGGGAGGCATTACCTACAACCCCTGTTTAGCTCTAAGACAGTTTGGATATGCTCGGAGGGATGGCCCTCATGATATGCTGATTCCTGACCTAGTTTTTGACTTCGACAACGATGTGCAAGGACTTCGGCAAAGGTTCATCAGAGCTTGGAGGATGCCCAACAAGGTGGATAGTAAGACACTGGGGCACAAGAATTCCATTCCCCATGAGCCTTATCTCAAGTGGGTACGAACCCGCGCCCAGAATCTTATGATGCCATACCCTCACATTCTCCCCGTGATCAAAGAGCATGTTATGGAAGGAGAGGTTCCATACACCATCCTACATCCTGACATGCCAACATCATGGGAAGAAATGCAAAAGAGTTGGATCCAACTCAAGGAAGAACGGAATACTTTTGAAGCCAGCTTCTATGCCAGTGAGAAGAAGGTTTTGGAGCTTACCCGCCGACTTCATGAGGAGGAAACTCTCAACACTTACATTGCACCAAAGAGGATGCGCAATGTCTTTTTCCATTAAGAATTTTGTAATATTTTGCCCATGGGGCACTTATGTACCAACAGTTTCTTCTTAATATGACGTGCGTTCTTTTGTTTGCAACAAATTTGAATTTCTAAATCCTTGAATGCATTACATGAATAACATACCATTCATCATATGCATAAACAGGTCTTCACACCAGGTTTCCTTATCTTTCTGCTGTTTATTTCAGCAAGATGGATTTGGAGCAGACGGTAAAGGATCTGCAGGCACAAAATTCACAATTCCAGCAACTCCTCATGACCTTGGCAAAGGGTCAAGAGGACCTCAAAGCTCTGTTGGAGAAGAATAAAGAGAAAAAGAAAAAGAGACCTGGAGTAGCCACTTTTGGAAGAAGGTTTAAAAGCAATGCTAGGAAGGTTCTTGAGTTCCCCTCAACGTCTGACGAAGGGGCCGGTAAAGGGAAAGGGACTGCTGTACCTTCTGAATCTGAGGTTGAAGAGGAGGAAGAGGAGGAAGAGGAAGAAGACGAAGACTACTCCGAACAACAATATCCACCAGCGGATGGTAAATATAAGAATCTCGAGGATAGACTGGCAGCCATAGAGTTGCAGAGGGTGCCCGGTTTGGATTTTGAAGAACTAGGGATGGTAGCTGGGATTATTATCCCTCCTAAGTTCAAGGTGCCAACATTTGCCAAGTATGACGGTCTGTCATGCCCAAAGATGCACTTGAGATCGTATGTCAGAAAGATCCAACCCCACTCATCTGATAAAGACCTCTGGGTACACTTTTTCTAAGACAGTTTGTCTGGCACGCAGTTGGACTGGTTTTATCAGCTCGAGATATCAAAGGTTCACAATTGGGAAGACTTAGCAGCTGCTTTTTACCGTCAATATCAATACAACACTGATTTGGCGCCCACTCGTACTCAATTACAAAGTATGGGGATGGCTTCCAATGAAGGGTTTAAAGAGTACGCCCAGAAGTGGCGTGATCTGGCTGGAAGGGTGCAGCCGCCATTGTCAGATAGGGAGTTAGTTGACATGTTTATGGGGACCCTGTCTGGCCCCTTTTTCAATCATCTAATCGGGAGTTCTTCCGTGGGATTTACTGAACTAATTTTGACTGACGAGAGGGTCGAGGCCGGTATTAAAAGTGGAAAGATTCAAAAGGATGCTTCTGCATCCACAGCTGTTAAGAAACCCTTCTTGGCTAAGTAGGAAGCCTCTGCTGTGTATTCTCAGAAGGGTCGAGGAAGAACCGAGCGCCGGCCGACGGTAGGGGCTGTGATGATTCAAAATTCTTCAAATGATCAACCTCGTAACAATCAGTCGAGACCAAATCAACAACGAGTAGAAAGGCCACAATGGCAGTTCACCCGCATCAACATGACGCCAGCTCAAGTACTCCCTCACTTGTTGAATTTGAATCTGACCAGTTTAAAGGAAGCGCCAAAGAATCCTAACATCTCCTCTCCATACTACCATTCCAATGCCAAATATGCTAACCATTCCGACAGTGTTGGGCACGATACCAATAATTGATGGGCGCTTAAGAACAAAATCCAGGACTTGATTGATGCCAAAGAAGTAGAATTCAATGCGCCTGAGAAGCCCAATGTGATTTCTGCTTCGATGCCCAAGCATGGTAATAATGTTCATGCTGTTATGGAGGACCTTCATGTTACTGATGTTGTTGACCTGTTGACGCTGTTACTTGTGATTAAAGAAAATTTGATGAGAGTTGGGATCTTTCCTGGTTGTGGTAAAGACTGCTACTTTTGTTTGAACATACGAGGTGATTGCCCAATGTTGAAGTCAGGTGTCCAACGCCTGATGGATACCCAAGAGATACTTTTCCAGAAAACCCCTGTTGATACCTTCAATCCTGTTAATCCTTATACTTTTTCTACTTCAACCAACGATATCGCAATCATAACCATTTCCGACAATCCTCCCAAGGCTTGCAAAAGGCCTGTCAGGATTACACCCAAATCTGAATGTGTACCTTTAAAGATCACCATGCCGGGACCTGTCCCGTACCAATCAAGCAAAATGATACCGTGGAACTATGGAGGAGAAATCTTCTATCATGGTATCAAACAAATTGAGGCAGTCCAAGAAAATTCTGAAGAAGAAAACCCTAATATAGGGAACATTGCAGGTACAAGCAAGATAACCCGCAACGGTCGGATCTTTTCTCCGGAGATTGCTCCCCCTCAAGAAGTTTTCGGACCCTTGAAAGCTTTTGTACCTGTTGGACCATCTGTGTAAGGCCCAATGATTGAAGAATTGGATACTCCTGAAGTAAGACCATCTGCTGATACTACCGACAAGGGTAAGGGGATACTAGAAGTGCCTGTCAGGACGAAGGCTCATGTTGTGGTTATCCCCGAAACCACTCAGAAAGAAATGGATGAAATCTTGAAATAATCAGAAAAAGTGACTACGACGTTGTGGAACAGTTAGGGCAGACCCCTTCTAAAATTTCAATGTTGGCTCTTCTGCTCTGTTCTGAGGCCTATGCTAAGGCCCTAATCAAATTCTTGAAGGCGGCACATGTACCCCAAGAGACCTCGGCTGACCAATTTCAGGAGTGTGTGGCTAGTCTTACCGCTGATATTGGCCTTGGCTTTTCCGATGCTGACTTGACTCCCAAAGGAAGGAAACACAACGACGCGTTACATGTCTCAGTTGAATGCAGGGGAACCACCCTCGCCCATGTCTTAGTTGATACTGGTTCTTCCTTGAATGTGCTGCCGAGGAAAGCCTTAGACCGTTTGGACTGCGAAGGATTGACCCTCAAACCTAGCAACATCGTTGTTAGGGATTTTGATGGTTCCAAAAGAATGGTTCATGGAGAGGTTGATATTCCTATCAAAGTAGGCACAGAGGTTTTCAACTCCACCTTTTACGTGATGGACATCCGTCTGTCATATTTGTGTTTGTTAGGAAGACCGTGGATCCATTATGTCGGGGCAGTTACCTCCTCTTTGCACCAAATGCTGAAATATTCTGTTAAGGGTAAGATTATAACAGTGCACGGCGAGGAAGAGTACATGATAAGTCATCTCAATTCCTTCCGCTGTGTGGAGTTGGATGGCGAGTTAATCAAAACGCATTTCCAACATTTTGAGGAAGTTTCCCCTGAGGTAGCAGTTGCGAAGACAATGGTTGAGGTGCCTGTCATTCCCAAGCATGTATCTAGGATGGAATCTCTCAAGGACGCAGAGGCTGTAGTTAAAGAAGGGAAGAGCACAGTATGGGACAATTGCCTGACTTTCCCCATAAGACGGACAAATTTGGGTTAGGGTTTACTGCTGCAGGATAAAAGGTTATGCGTCGCTCCAAGGCTGGAGGACTACGCGTCAAGATCTCACACCATGGAATCAATGCTGTAGAAGATGAACATGAAGAGAGCCACTTTGAAGATTGGATATTTCCGACCGTCGAAGGGGGTTTGAAAAATTCGGAAGCAAAGGATTTTATTCCCATCACCTTTATCAACCAGTAATTTTATCTTTGAACAATTTCTTATTTCGGTCTTTAATAACTAAAACAATTCGTACACTATTTTCACCCCATGCCTTGCCCGGGGCATGTAGGTCCATTTGTAAGGGCTTGATTTACTTCATTATCATATGCCATGTTTTAATGAATCATTGGACGTTTTTCATCTATAAACCGTTGTGTTCATTTTCTTTCCTTTTGCATTTTGTTTGCTTAAAGGATGGTTATCCCTTACACACACCCACACTCACAAATGCACGTACCCATCCACTCCGGGTTCCATGGGTGACTATTCTGCTTTAGCCTTCGATAACTCTGAAGATTTGGTCAATCATGCTGAGTGCGAAGTTGACAAAGATTGTGAAGTGCCGGGAGAGTTAGCCAGACTTCTACAACAAGAAGAAAGGGCCATTCTGCCTCATGAAGAGTTTCTAGAAACCATCAACTTGGGGACAGAGGAAGACAGGAAAGAAGTAAAAGTGGGTACCAACCTAGAACCAAATGTCAAGGAGCGCTTGGTGCAGTTGTTGAACGAATATGTTGAAATCTTCGCCTGGTCTTATGAAGACATGTCAGGGTTAGACACAGATATCGTGGTTCACCGTCTCCCTACAAGAGAGGATTGTCCACCGATCAAGCAAAAAGTCTGCCGAATGAGGCCTGACATGTCTGAGAAGATCAAAGCTGAGGTAATGAAGCAATTCAATGCTGGCTTTCTGGCTGTTACTTCCTATCCACAATGGGTTGCTAACATTGTGCTCGTGCCTAAGAAGGACGGCAAAGTCAGAATGTGTGTGGACTATCAGGATTTAAACAGGGCTAGCCCTAAAGACGATTTTCCACTGCCACATATCGATATCTTGGTTGACAACACAGCTCAACACAAGGTTTTTTCCTTCATGGATGGATTCTAGGGATATAACCAGATCAAAATGGCCCCCGAGGACATGGAGAAAACTACTTTTGTCACGCAATGGGGTACCTTCTGCTACAAAGTGATGTCATTCGGACTGAAGAATGCAGGGGCAACCTATCAACGCGCCATGGTAGATTTGTTTCATGATATGATACATCATGAGATCGAAGTTTACGTAGACGACATGATAGCTCGATCACAGACAGAAGAAGAACACCTTAATCATCTACAAAAGCTGTTTTCCAGGTTAAAGGAGTATAAGCTCAGACTAAACTCAAGCAAGTGCACTTTTGGCGTTAGGTCTGGTAAACTTTTGGGATTTATTGTCAGCAACAAAGGCATTAAGGTTGATCCAGCTAAAGTAAAGGGTATACAAGAAATGCCTGCCCCCCGTACTAAAAAGGAGGTTAGAGGATTCTTGGGACGCTTAAACTATATTGCGAGGTTTATCTCTCACCTGACATCTACATGTGAGCCAATCTTCAAGCTGTTGAAGAAAGATCAAGTAGTTGAATGGAATAATGATTGTCAAGTTGCTTTTGATAAGATCAAGGAGTATTTGCTAGAACCTCCTATTCTGATGCCACCCGTCGAAGGAAGACCACTAATCATGTATCTGACTGTTTTGAATAACTCAATGGGATGTGTGCTGGGCCAACATGACAAGTCTGGCCGAAAAGAGCATGCAATTTATTACCTTAGCAAAAATTTTACCGACTGTGAGACTCGCTACTCACTGCTCGAGAAAACTTGTTGCGCTTTGGTATGGGCTGCTCGCCGGCTAAGACAGTATATGTTGACTCATACCACTTTGTTGATTTCTAAAATGGATCCGATTAAGTACATCTTTGAGAAGCCTGCTTTATCTGGAAGAATTGCTAGATGGCAAATGATCCTGACAGAGTATGATATCCAGTATACTACCCAAAAAGCTATAAAAGGGAGTGTACTAGCGGACCATCTAGCTCATCAAGCCGTCGAAGATTACCAATCTATGAGATTTGACTTCCCTGACGAAGACATCATGACATTGGACAACATCGAAGTTAGCAGACCGTATGACAGACCTGAACAAGGATCCCGATGGACCCTGTACTTTGATGGTGCTTCAAATGCACTTGGCAACGGCATCGGTGCGGTACTCATTTCTCCGGAAGGTTGCCATACACCCTTCACTGCACGACTTTGCTTCAGCTGTACTAACAACATGGCCGAATATGAAGCTTGCATCATTGGTCTCAAGGCTGCTATAGACTTGGGAATCAAATCTTTGGTTGTATTTGGGGACTCGGCTTTGGTTATCAGTCAAGTCAAAGGGGAGTGGGACACCAAGCATCCTAATCTTATCCCATACAAAGAACATGTCTTAACATTGTTACCTCATTTCGAGCGGATCACCTTCGAGCATTTCCCGCGAGAATAAAATCAACTAGCAGATGCTCTGGCTACAATGTCTTCCATTTTTAAACTCAACTGGGATAACGAGGCTCCCCAAATTACCATCGAGCGAATGGATGAACCTGTGCACTGTCATGAGATTAATACCGAAGAAGTAGTGGAACAACCCTGGTTTCATGAAATCAAAAGGTATCTCCAGACTACAGAATATCCTGAAGGAGCTTCCGTCAATGACAAAAAGTTCTTAAGGAGATTTGCTGCCAAGTTCTTCCTAAGCAATGGCATCCTTTATAAGCGCAGCCATGATTGTGTTCTACTTTGTTGTGTGGACAAAGCTGAAGCAGAGTTGATCATGACTGAGATACACAGTGGCACATTTGGTACCCATTTGAGCGGACATACGATGGCTAAGAAGATTCTAAGGGCAGGCTACTACTGGTCTACCATGGAAGCTGATTGTCATCAACATTCCCATACTTGCCACAAATGCCAAGTCTACGCCGACAAGGTACATATTCCTCATGTTCCTCTCAACATTCTGACAGCTCCTTGTCTATTCGCAATGTGGGGCATTGACATGATTGGAGAGATAAAGCCTACGGCATCCAATGGACATCGCTTCATCTTGGTTGCTATTGATTATTTCACCAAGTGGGTTGAGGCAGCTTCTTATGCCTCAGTTACAAAGAATGTGGTTGCTCGCTTCATCAAACAGAATCTCATATGCCGGTATGGTATCCCCGACAGGATCATCACAGACAATAGTACAAATTTGAACAACACCATGATCACCGCTCTTTGCGAACAGTTCAAGATTTATCATCACAATTCATCTCCCTATCGGCCGAAGATGAACGGTGCTGTTGAAGCCGCGAACAAAAATATCAAGAAGATCATCTAAAAAATGACAGTCACCTATAAGGACTAGCATGAGATGTTACCGTTTGCTCTGCATGGATATCGTACCACGGCACGTACTTCAACAGGGGCAACCCCATTTTCTTTGGTGTATTGCATGGAAGTTGTTTTGCCTATGGAAGTTTAGATTCCTTCCCTGAGGATTATGAAGGATGCCGGTTTGAGTGAAGACGATTGGATTCAGACCTGGCTTGACCAACTTAATCTGATCGACGAGAAGCGACTTACTGCTGTTTGTCATGGTCAGACGTATCCAAAATGGATGATCAAGGCTTTCAACAAGAAAGTCAGACGTCAAGTATATCAAGTCGGAGATCTTGTAATCAAGCGGATTATCTTACTGCAAAGTGATCCCAGGGGCAAGTGGACTCCTACTTACGAAGGACCATTTGTGATCAAGAGCATCTTTTCTGGTGGGGTAATGATTCTGACCACCATGGACGGCGATGACTTGACGCACCCTGCGAACACAGACATAGTCAAAAGATACTACACATAAAACGACCCAACAAGTTGAAAACCCGAAAGGGTGACTTGGGCAAAAATGGGCATCCTGGTGAATCGAAAACCCGAGAGGGCGGTTCAGGCAAAAATTAGGGATAAAACAAAAAAATCTGTACACCCGGCAAGTTGAAAACCCGAAAGGGCGACTTGGGCAAAAAAGGGTTTCCCGGTGGATCAAAAACCCGAAAGGGCAGTCCAGGCAAAATTTAGGGAATTAAAGTGTATGGCTATGTCTCGTCGGATCACTTTAAGAACAGTCCCTTCACCAACAAGCTCCAAGCTTCTGATCAATCCAGTCATCGGAAGACGAAGCAGCGAATGGATAAGATATTCAGAGTTGTAAAGGCTATAGCAGAATGGGAATCCCATGGAATTATTACACATAGCCATCTTTCTTTTGTATAAAATTTTTCAATTTTTACGACAACATTCTCTTACTAGGATGTTTGTCTCCTTTGTACAAAGATACTCACAAAAGTTAATACAAAGATACGTCAAAGTGCAGAAATTTTCTTGCCTTTCTTTTCTTTTTACACGTATGTTTTATTTGAAAACGTCCAATGTTTTGTTAAATGGGCATATGCATTTGAATATAATCACTCCTTACAAATAAAACGAAATTGAAAAAGGATAATTACTGATAGGTTGAAGGTGTAGGAAGATATCTTTGTGACATTTCAGAAGAAATCCCCTACGATACATCATTCAGATCCTCAACAAAGCTAAAGTTTGGAGTATAATTCCCATCAGAGTCAAGCTTCAAGATCCCCAGTGGAATCTGAAAACCCTGAAAATCATTTCCCCAATGGAGCCAGAACAGTGAACATTTCCCCCACAGAGTTATCTCCCAGCAAGATCGAAGATTCTCGGTCTCATTTCCCCAAGAAGAAGCCTCCTACGTTTTAACTCCCCACAAATCGCCGAGGATTTTCAATCTCCAGCAGTTGTCTAAGGATTTCTCCTTCTCAACAATCAGAGATCTTTAATCCTCAAGCAGTCAGCAAGGATTTCTCATCTTCAATATTCAAAGATTTTTGGAATCCCCAGCATCGGTCAAGGATTTACTTTCCCCGACAGCAGTCAAAGATTTCTTTATCTCCAGTTATCAAGGATTTATTTTACTCAGCGAGACAGCTACTCAGTTTACATGTGCATCCATTACATTCATATATCATAAACATTGATGAAACGCAATTCATTGCATCATACATATCATGCAACATAACTTTATGTTTTAGCTAACATTTTACCCTTTTCAGGATAAGAATAAAAGGCTGTTGATAACAATTATTCAGATACAGTATGGATACACCCTAGACACGGTGGTCATTCTATTACTCATTCATAATTTCAAGTCAAATTATAGTACAGATACGCCCCAGACACGGCGGTCATTCTACTACTCATTCAGACTTCAGCAATCCGATACAGACTAGATACACTCCAAACACGGCAGCTATTCTATCTCTCATTCAGATTTAACTATCAACCACAAGTTCAGATACGCTCCAGACACGGATGCCATTCTGGCCTTTACACCAGCAGTTTGATTCTTCCCAGTGCATTCGCCACGGAAGTCATCCTGTCACTTATTCAGATCCCAATTACAGTTCTTGATACACTCCAGACACGGAAGTCATTCTGCTACTCATACAGATCTCAATTTCACATACAGTCCAGATACACTCCAAACATGGTTGCCATTCTGTCACTCATTCGGAATTTATCCCCAGCCCAGAGATGCTCCATACACAGATATTTCTCTGTCGCTCATTCAGAATTCAGATACAATACAGATACACTCCAGACACGACAGTCATTCTGATATTCATTCAAAGTTCAAATACAGTTACAGCTCGGATGCGCCCCAGACACGGACGCCATTCCTTTGCTCATACAGACTCAGTCTCCAGATACAGTTCAACTGCATTCCAGACACAAATACCATCTTGATGCTCATTCTTCTGACCTACAACATTACAGTTCAACATACATTCTCGGATGGCATCTTTAAGCCCATCTCCAGCAAGATTCTACCATCACCAAATAGCATCTTTAAGCCCATTTCCTCAGCTGTATTTTGACGAGTGCAAATTTATGGGCACTCTAGTGTCCAATCCTCTTTTACCTTCGAGTCGCGAAAGGCAAACTTGCCAATCTAACTCTTCAGGTTCAAGAATATTGAACAGGGGCAACTGTTGTACCCAAAATTTTCCCTCTCATTTCATCAACATTTCTCATCACAAGGCTCTTGGAATTCAAGATCAAGCTAGGGTTTGCTCTGCTTAAGACACCTCCTTGCACTGTTGACCTAAATTAGGGTTTGAGTTTGCACAGGGATATTTTGACCTACAATGCCCAAATTGACTTCCATACTTCATGTTGGACTCACAAGTTTGTCCATACCAAGTTTCAAGCCTTGATTCAAATTTTTGCCCAGTCAATTGGACAGTTGACCTAGAAATCAGTTGTATTGGGGAAAAAGTCAAATGTGGCCAATTGACAGTCAAACCTCATGAATTTTGACCCACATCAACATTATGAACTCATATTACCTATTTGATCAAGTTTGGATCACAATTCCCCAAGAAATTTGATCAGATCATCAAAAGGGCAAAATGGTCATTTTTAGGGTTTTGACTGTACAAAGGCAATTTTTGACTGTTTGACCTAGCCAATGGAAAATCAAGCTCAACCATGGACTTAAGGACTCAATGACATTATCTTGACCCATTCAACAAGTTCAAAAGATCTCAAGTGCATAGGATTGACATATGAATTTTTCAATCAACTGATCAAAATTTGATTGCACACTGAAAAGTCAAACTTTGACTTTTTGGTCAAAATCAAGTGCCAAGGGTCATTTTTCATCAAGACATGTCAAATTATGAAACGTGTTCATCAATAAATCCAAAAATGCAAATTAGGGTTTAAAATGGAAAATTTTCATAACTTAGAATTTTTCTAAGTTATGAAATTTTCTTATTTTTTCCTAACTTTGTCCCATTTTTTCACCAAGATGCAAATGGATTCAAACAAAACTTGCAACATGAAATTTGTATTCTATCAAAAATTCTACAACTTTGATTCACAAAGTTTTCTCAAAAGAAGCTTGTATCTCAAGTTATGATTTTTGGAACAAGGGTACCTAAAACTTTTAACTTAGAAAAATTTTGCCCTAGTTTAGGCAGGATTTTGACCCATCTTCATGGCCATTTTTCACATAGTTCCACTTGGATTTTCAAGTTTCATTTCAAATATGGATTATAGTACATGTCGCAATCTTTCCAAATTGTCCAAGAACTCCTCAAACACCTTTGTGGTTAGGGAGAATCGAATGCTTGAAGTTGGCAAAAACTTACTTTGATCCATGGCCAACGCATGTTCATACCACTTGCCAAATCTGATCTAGATAGCTTGGTTCACAATTACATGCCTCTAAACCAGTTTGTACTCCATAATTTAATTCATATCCATTGATCCAAGGCATTGTCTTGATCATTAGGGTATTGTACACTAGATTAAGCCTTAAATGGAAAAAGTAACAATTCCATTTTTGCTTTAACTTTGCTTTATGTCAAAACAACATCCTAGAGCATTGAACCAGATCTCATGCTGCAAACAAAATCCACTAATTAGAGGGGCCAAGAGGGTTGTGTGCAGGGTGATAGGATGGCATGTACAAGTCTATAACCTCACTTCCACCTTTTTGCTTCAAAAGGAAGAAGACTTGCAAAACACAAGGCATCTCTCACATCTGATAAAACCAACCAAGACAAAGTTTTCAAACAAGTTTCATACACCTTAACATGCCAGAAACACGAGCCATGAACCTCTCAAAACCCCTTGTGCACAAATTCCCCATTTTCTTGCTAAACGGGGCCAGTTCTACATTTTGCAAGCCATCATCAAATTCCATCGTGCGTTTTGCCCAAAGATACTTCAAACACCTTCCAAACAACACCCATGAACTATTCTAGACCCCCATTGCTAGCTATAACACCATTAACACACATTGCCATTTTTGTTTTAAAGCTTTGCAGGTTGATTTCTATAGCACGGTTCAAGCTGTTTCAAAACAAACTAAGCATTGGGAAAGCTTCATTGGACATCAGGCAAGCTCAAAAGAACCTCAGGCACCCTTGGAAGTTGCTATATTGTCCAGCTCGAAGTCAACTGAAACAGGTATTTCATGAACTTCTATCTCTCTATTTAGGAATAGTTAGACTTAGGTTTGTGAATGAAAGATGTTGTACTCATAGCCCTGAAACCATACATATTCTTAGTTTTCATTTATATTAATCGTGCTAGGAGAATTTTGTTCATGAACTTTCTGAAAAAATTAGGTTAAGAATTAGGGCCATAGAAATTCTCTCTGGTCTTTGAGAGTTAGCTTAAGTTTTTTATATGGTTAGATTCGTTGTTTGATGCTCTACAAGTTTCATGTTATGAGTTTTGTCAAAAAAGCAAGGAATCAGGAGATAGCATTTAATGTACAGAACGCGCGTTTTTGTTTGAACTGAGGAAGAAGATGAAGTTTCTTGGGCTGGGCCTGTTTGCTTTTGCTTCTCTCACATACATTTTCAGTTCACACCCCCTTGGCCCATTGCTTTGTATTTTCATTATTTTTGCATTTTTATTTTTTCTCTGACTTTAATATTTTATTTGCAAACATAAAAAATATCCCAAAAATATTTTCATATTTTTTTTCATTTATTAGGTATTTTTATTCTAATTTTTCCTAATGTAAACATGTTAAATATCTTATTTCCTTTTGTTAAAACTTAAAAATAATACAAATAATACTTAAATAATTTATTTTATTTTTATTCATATTTGAAAATATTTTCTTGAAATATATACCTTTTTGTAGATAATTAATTTTTATTTTTATACATTTAATATATTTAATATATATATATGCTTATATACTTTATTTTATTAAATACTTAGAATAAAAAAAACACAAAAATAATACATTTTCATTTTTATTAATATTGTATACTAAAAATACCATTTTTTTCAATATATTTATATTTATGTACAAATTAATACATTATTGTATGTAAATAATAAATAATATTATTTATTTAAGAAATTAGGGTTTTTGCCCTAAATATTAAAATAATTGAAATTGACTTTTTACTTATTTACATTTCACATTAAAAAATAATTTTTACATACATAAAAATCTTTTTTGCATAAATGCATTTTATTTAATATTTATTCATTGAATTTTATTTAAATATTGTACATTTAAATATTATGCCCTGTACATTCGATTTGGTTGTAATAATTTAGAATTTAATTTCTTGCAAAATAATCCCAATTCAAATTTGTACCCCCCCTCCCTATATCATGTTGTAATAGTGTAGAATTTAAATTCTCGCACCTTTAAATGCTTTCAATTATGCCATGATTAGACCTAGGGTTTGTATGCAAAATAAAAATCAACAATTAGTTTGACCTAATCAAAGATAACAATACATGAAAACAAACACAATGCACACTTGTACCCCTAGGGTTTTACTCCACCTGTTGCCTTCAAAAATGGACCATGGTATGCATGTCAAAGTACTTTGGCAAAACAAAAACAAAACAAAAGATCATAGTCCCTCGATGACGCTATCTGAGTTGCCTAAACAAAATGATCAAGTCCCTCAAGAAAATTGCCAAAAATACTTGACACCATTGCTATCATGGTCTATACGATGACCCGCACCTGTCTCGTTCAACATCCTAACACAAGGTTGTTCACCAAATACAATGGTGAAACAACACTGTTAAAAGGGTTAAAAACATAAGAAAGATCTTTGAGTAAAATAGGGTAGACAACTCTTAGTTACTTGATCAAAACTTGCAAAAACATCCTTGCTATCTCAAAAATACACTTCACAACACAAATTTCTAAACCCTACTTTCAAACATTGAAAACTTTTCAAAAGACAAAAACATCTTTGTATACATTCAAACAAGAATCATTATAAAGGTCGCCACAATGATGGCCTCTTTTCAAAACATCTTTCAAAATCACACACAAAGCACCATTTCAAACAATTGAAGAGCACCATTTCAAACAATTGAAAAGTAAAGCAAGTGATCTAAGCAAGTAACTAAGAGCCCATGGATAACCATGGATAGAAAGTGTGCTAATACCTTCCCTTTCTATAATATACTCCCCGAACCCAAGAAAACATCTCAAAGGTCTTTCCTGTGCTTTTTGACCTTTCCTTAGGATAAAATAAAAAGTCGGTGGCGACTCTTGCTAAACCGAAACATTTGCGAACACAAACGCAAAATTCCAAGTCAGTTCTCCCACCGTATCACAGTTATTGTCACCTTTGAAAACAACAAGCGGAGGTCTCTTCATGAGCAACTTGTATGTTATGGATACTTTTGAAAAAACAACAAGTGGCGGTCTCTTCATGAGCAACTTGTATGTTATTGATACCTTTGAAAAAACAGCAAGCGGCGGTCTCTTCATGAGAAACTTGTGTGTTATTGTCACCTTTAAAAACAACAAGTGGCGGTCTCTTCATGAGCAACTTGTATGTTATTTACACCTTTGAAAAACAGCAAGCGGTGGTCTCTTCATGAGCAACTTGTGTATTATTGTTACTTTTGAAAAAAAACAAAAAGCGGCGGTTTCTTCATGAGCAACTTGTATGTTATTTACACCTTTAAAATATAGCAAGTGGTGGCTTCTTTATTTGAGCAGCTTGTGTATCCCCAACAATAATGTTTACTCAACAAACGGCATCTCTTCGGAAAAGTCTCGTGGGGAAGTTTGTATTTTATCCTTTTCAAGCGATATCTTGGTTAAAGAAGAATGTGTTACTATTCTTGGTGAAATTCATAAGTCATAGATGTTTATTTCCAATCACCGTGCTGATGTCAATCATTTCTTTCTCCAGTCTCAGTACTGATGTCAATCATTTCCTTTTCCAGTCACAGTACTGATGTCAATCATTTCCTTTTTCAGTCACAGTGCTGATGTCAATCATTTCTTTCTCCAGTCTCAATACTGATGTAAATCATTCATTTATTCCCTCAAAGTTATTCTCTAAATAAGAGTCTCTCATTTGAAGTCTATGACTCTGTTTCCCTAGTGGAGTTATAATCTCTTCCCTGTGGGATTACTGTATAATGTGCTTGGTTTCTCCAGTAGTAGTTTGTCTGATGCGGCATCATTCCTCATTAAAATTCAAAATATTACATTCGTATCATATCATAAACATAATTGCGGTATCTTAAGGCCAAAAATTGTGTATTCTATATTTAAGTCCCTTCAATCTCGTCGAAATGAAGATTCCAATCTTCATATCTCCGGATAGAAGAAACTTAAATAGGGGCAGCTATCATACCCCAATTTTTGACCTAAGATCCCATTTTTATTGTTTGCATTTTTATACAAAAGTCAAGGTCAAGAAATACGGTCGATTTTAACTTCTCAACTTCAAGCATTGACTATGCAGAAATTGTCAAGCATTTTGAACATTCTTAGCCTATGTATCACTAACTTCTAATCATGCACGAAGTGTGTGTTTTTCGTTTCCTTGATTTCATTTGCAGGAAATAGATCTGAATCAAGAGCATTAGGCATCACGCCTCGATTAGGGTTCAGAATCTCTCAATCTAGAAGTACAGTTGATCGTTGATTCTTGAAGACTGATTCATCAGGGGAATCGTGTGTTTATTTCCACGCCTTGTTCGACAAGTGGTCTCAAGCTTCTTCCAAAATTCCCCAAAGCATAGTCAAGATTTCATCATCACTGGTTTACATGTGCATCAAGATGCTTTAGAATGCGAAGAAGGATCAAGTTTGCTTCCATCCAATTCCAAGCCTTGAACTACAATTTTTCAAGAAAGTCATCCGCAAGGGCAAAATGGTCAAAAGCACACTGAAAAGTAAAACTTTAACTTTCAGATCAAATCAAGTTTCAACAATTTTATTTCATCAAGACATGAGATTGGTTCATCAAAAAAAATCAGGAGTCAGAAGTTACTTTGGAAAAATCAAATTTTCTAAACATTTAGAAAATTTTCTAAGTGTTAAGAGTATGTGATACTTCAGAACTTCTGAGCCAGCCTCCATACAAGTGCAGTCAGAAGTTGCAAATTTGATTCAGAACATAGCCTTCAATCAGAACATGGCTCTCCATGCAAGTGCAGTCAGAAGTTGCAAATTTGGTTCAGAACATAGCCTTCAATCAGAACATGGCTCTTCAACAAGTGCAGTCAGAAGTTGCATATGTGGTTCAGAACACAATCTTCCATCAGAACATGACTCTTCAGTACATAGAGGTTACATTTCTGATCTTCTGTGATCAGAACATCACCAAATTCCAAAACCTCGTTTAAGTAACCTGCTGCCCTGCTATAAGTACAGTCCTGCCACCAGCTGTCACAACACTCCAAGGTGCTGCTGACCCAGTCCACGCCTGTACTTTCTCAAACCCCATACTTGCATCAAATTAGCATACGAAAACTGTGATAAAAAAGCATTGGAACAGTATACCAAAAAGGTTTGAATCCCATTTGTTTTCCCCCCAAAACCACAACAAACCCATCTATAAATACTTTGCTCCATCACACGTTCAAAGGGTTGGTTTTTTGGAAGAGAGATTGGCTGGTTTTTTTGGAAGAGAGATTGCTGGCAGGCTTTTGGAAGAGAGATTGTAAAAAAAAGGAGAGAAAAGGAAGTTGAAACCTTCATAAAAATCGAGAAATCCCAAACAGAAAACTAAACCTTTGTTCTTCCTTTTGAATCAAAGAGCTTGGCACTTCCTCTTCCATTACCTTGTTGATTCCAAAACATTCAAAGGTAGCAGCTCAAAGCTCCAAGCCCATGCTCCAGGTTCAAGGTAAGTCTTTCTGACTTTACTTGTTTTTTCATTCTGAACATCATTAACATGTAAATATCATAGTATTAATGTTGTACATATCATTGCTTAAGTAGAAAAACTGTGGATCAGAACTTCTTGATTAGGGCTAGACTCAGATTTAGGATTAGAACTTCTATAAGTTGTTGTGTTGTTATCCTTCTGCTTTGTTGTTTAATAAAAACTAAATAAATTGTTGATGTGCTGATTAAGAGTTGAAATATGGCATAGAACTTCTAAGTTCTCCTCACTGTTTTAACATGCAGAACTTCTATGATTTTTCTCACTGTTAACATGCACAGAACTTTTGAGTTCTTCTCACTGTTTAAACACTTTGAACTTCTGATATTCACTCACTGCTAATGCACATTGGACTTCTGATGTTCACTAATTGTTTTAACACGTAGAACTTATGATGTTTCCATTAATTGTTTTACATGCTGATAACGCACTGAACAGCTGACGTTTTCTCATTGTTTTAGTGTAATACAGAACTTCTGACTTGTGGCCCACTGTCTGAATACCACCCAGAACTTGTGTTTTCCCTCTAACGTGTCTTGCAGGACCTCAAAGTGCATCAATCCAGAACTTCTGGCGCTTCCTTCTGAATCACCACGCGCCTGGCTTCAGAACTTCTGATCCCTGTTTGTTTTTCTTGCAGCAGCACGCTATTTCTATCTTTCATTTATTTTCCTTTTCATCATTTTTAACATTAACATAAAAAGACATAAAAATATTTTCCTTTTAATTTATTATTATTTTTTTAATTCATAAGACAAAAAACTCAATTTTCAAACTCACACCTTTTAAGTCAAAACTTCGACATTAGGTCGTCGTATCTTCAAAATCTCGTCCACACCCATTTTTAGCCAAACGAACCATTTTAATCAAACAAACAATTTTAACCAAAAACCGATATTTCAAAAGGTTCCTACGGAGTACCGCAGATGCATTGGGTTCTAATACCTTCCCATTGTATAACCAACCCCCAAACTCTCGATCTCTTTTAAAAACGCATTGTATTTTCATTACTTTTAAGTATTACTTTACATTGCATATTTTAGGGTTTTATTTCGCTCTTTTCTCTTTTCCCTCGAAAATAATAAAGTGCGGTGGCGACTCTTTCTATTTACGAGTCAAGTTAATTAATAGCTTAATCTCCGATTTTCACCACTACACACTGCTCTTCGCACAACCAAAGCTTCGATTGACTACAGACTAGGATTCTTGAAGGCAAAGTATGATAAGATGAAGGATAACTTGCCTTTCTGAAATTTGTATTTTAATGTTTTTCTCCATTATGCATTAGCTTTTTCATAAATCCCCTTTGTAATATTTTGACAGATCCATTTTGGCACCATTTTATTTTATACCATGTTGGCTTTGTTATTTTACTACTTTACTACTTTGTCGTAATTTTTAAATCTTGAAGAAAAGGTTTATATTTTTTCAAATACTTACCGTTAATTTTCAAGACTCTTCGATCTTCTGCCAATCCTTCGATTTCATAGGCATTGTTAGTGAATGTTTGAATGATTCGAAAGGGGCATTCCCAATGTGGGGACGATTTTCCTAATAACTTATTCTTTCGATCCATTGGCAAAATCACCTTCCAAACCAAATCATCATTTGAGAAGACTTTTACCTTAACTCTCTTATTATGCTCTGGCTACTCTTTCTTTTTGTCTTTTTAGAACTTCCAAAGCATGTAACCTTTCTTCATCCAAATACACCAATTCGTTCATCATCATCTCCCAATAGAGATCTGTGGGAACTTTGTTTTGCCTTTGGATTCTGACTGACCGTAAGTAAATCTCCACTGGCAAAACTGCATCATGTCCAAACGTTAGACGAAATGAAGTTGTTTTTGTTTCCTCTTTGGGGGATGTTCGACAAGCCCATAAGACTTGATCTAAGGTTTTGTGCCAATTCTTTAGCTTTCTTCCCACATGTCTCTTGATTAGCCCAATGATTACCTTATTATCTGCTTCGACTTGTCCATTTGCTTGTGCATAATAAGGCGTAGATGTTAGTAATTTGAAACCCATGTCTTTAGTGAACTCTTGCATCTTTCGACCAGAAAATACTGATCCTTGATCTGTTGTAATAGTTTCTGGGATTCCAAATCTATAAACAATATGCCTCTGGATGAATTTGATGATGCTTTCTTGATCAACATTCACCAAAGGTATTGCTCCTATCCATTTTATGAAATAATTTATTCCCACTAAAATGTATTTCTAATTCTTTGAAGATGATGGTATAATTTCGCCAATCAAATCCAATGCCCAACCTCTAAAGGGCCATGGCTTGACAATTGAATGTAGTTCACTTGCAGGAGCGTGCTAAATTCCTGCATGAATCTGACACTCTTGGTATCCTTTGGAAAAATCTATACAAACTTTTAAAATTGTAGGTCAATACATGCCATATCGAAACAAAAGCCACTTCATCTTGTGACCTGCTTGATGTGCTCCATATGCCCCACTATGCACGTTTGCTAGTGCTAAATAAGCTTCACTTTCTCCTAAGCATTTCAACAAGACTCCTTCTGGAGTTTTCTTAAACAATTCGTTGCCTATTAGCACATAACTTAAGACACGATATTTTACCTTTCTTTCAGTATTTGTTGTTGGATCTTTCAAATAATTTATTATTGGGCTTCTCCAATCTGTATCTGCTAAGCTATCTATGGCTAATATTTCGAAATGTACTTCGTTTTCATAACCTAGACTTAAATTTTTTAAATCTTCTGGAGAAAGTTTAGTAGCTAGTACCTTGCCACGTACTTCGATCAAATATTTTGATACTTTATATCCTGAAGCGATCTGAGCCAAATCATTTACTTCTTGATTCTTCAACCTGGGGATGTGCTTCATATCTACATACTTAAACTTTCGAAGCAACCTGTTTGCTATCACGAAGTAAAATATCAAGTTTTCTTTTATGCACTTGTACTCTTTAGTAATTTCTTTGGTTACTAATTCAGAGTCACCCATTATTTCGACTCTAGTTGTCCCCAATTCCAATAAAGCTTCAAGTTCTGATATCAATGCTTCATATTCTGCCTCATTGTTCGAACAAGGGGGTCCTTCTATTTTGTACTTAAGCTTTATTGGAATTTTATCTCGAGAAATAATCAGAATTCCAATTCCACTTCCTTCCTTATATGTAGAACCATCAAAGAACAACTTCTAAGGTTCTAACTCCACAAGATCTGGGATGCTTCGACCAATGCATGGTCGACAATAAAATCAGAGACTACTTGCCTCTTCATTGCTTTTAAAGGCATGAAAGTCAAAGAGTACTCTATTAGAGCCAATTCCCATTTACCAATTCGACTATGTAAAATTGGTTTAGACAACATATGCTTAATAACATCAAAATGTGAGGAAACATAAACTGGTTTTATATTATATTTCAATTTGGTACATGAGAAGTACAAGCAAAGACATAGTTTTTCTATTGTATTATATCTAATCTATGTGTCATTCAGTAATCTATTTAAGTAGTAAATGGCCCTTTCAACGCCATTTTCATCTTTTTGAGCCAGCATGCTTCATATAGTTTTATCTGGCGCAGATATGTATAACCTCATGCACTTGTCTCTTCGAGGAGGCGACAAAATAGGTGGATGCACCAAGTACTGTTTGATTTTCTCGAACGCCTCTTGATGTTTTGCATTCCATGCGAAGTCTCTTTGCTTCAGCCGCAAGAATGGAGAGAAGGCTTGAGTTCGACCACTTAGGTTTGATATAAATCTTCACAAGAAGTTTATCTTTCCCAACAGCGATTGCAACTCTTTCTTCGTCAATGGCGCTTTCACTTCCATTATTTCCTTCATTTTGTTTTGGTTGATTTCTATGCCTTTCTTATAGACCATGAAGCCAAGAAAGTCACCAGCCTGCACAAAGAATGCACATTTAATGGGATTCATTTTCAGGTCATGTTTTCTCATTCTTTCGAATGACTATCGAAGGTGATCTAAATGACTAGATCCTGATATAGATTTTACTACTATATCATCAATATAGACCTGTATGAAACTCTCAATGAAATCATGGAATATAGATTTCATTTCGCTTTGATAAGTTTCCCCATCATTTTTTAAACCAAACGGCATAACCACCCATTTATAGGTGCCTATTGCCCCCGGGCA
This sequence comes from Vicia faba, assembly GCA_948472305.1. Taxonomy (NCBI): domain Eukaryota; kingdom Viridiplantae; phylum Streptophyta; class Magnoliopsida; order Fabales; family Fabaceae; genus Vicia; species Vicia faba. The sequence continues at coordinate 235,231 of CATIWC010001710.1, forward strand.
TCGAAATGTTGTCTTTGGCACATCCTCTTCTACAATAAAAATCTGATTGTATCCTGAATATCCATCAAGCATACTAAGATATTCGAAACCAACAGCAAAATCTACTAATATTTCAGCCACAGGCATTGGATATTCATCTTTAGGAGTTGTAAAATTTAAATCACGAAAGTCTATGCATACTCTAAGAGATCCATTTTTCTTAATTACTAGTAGTATATTTGCAATCCATTTGACATACCTTGTGGTCCGGATGAACTTGCAACGCAGAAGTCTTTCGACTTATTCCTTTATCTTCGAGATAATATCTGGTGTGGATCTTCTTGGCATCTGCTTGATGGGCTTCTTGCCATCCTTTATGGTCAGCTTCAATTCAACCAGGTCCCTGTTCAAACCAGGCATTTCATCATAGTCCCAGGCAAAACAATCTTTGTACTCCTTAAGCAACTGGATCACTTCTGCTTTTACTCCTGGACTAAGCTTCGAACTGACATACGTGGGTCTTTTTACAGTCCCATCTCCTAGATCCACTTCTTCAAGAGGGTTCTGTGCTAGCATCTTTGCGTTTGACGCCACTGGATCCTTCTCGAATCCCAAAGGCCCATCATCGTATATAGCGTCCAGCCTTTGGTCTTTTTATTCGACAAACTTCTCTTTGTTGGGGGTTTTTGGCTTGAAGAACACCCCAGGTCCTTTTGTATGATTTGTTTCTTCATTGGCCTCCATAGCCATAATCTTCACTTCGGCTTCCAAATCCGATTTTAATCTGTTTTCAGCCAAATAGGCCAAAATCTTTTCGAAGAAGGAGGACTCAGACATGATCACTGTCTTCGCCATCCCATCCTGTAGGCCATATTCTTAGGAGTCCAGGTGCATCATCTTCTTGCCCTAGAGTCTCCCTATCCCATCAAAATCCATGCCTTGAATGTAGGGTCAGAAAATACATAGCATTGTTGTTTGGCGCATATGCGCCATCTGCAGCATTTCAAGGCCCTATGTTGGCCAGATTTCTATCAAAATTTTTTCAATCAACTTGATTCACCTCCGCCATATTATAGCTTTGGCCAGCTTCGATGTTTTCTATAATTCCATCTTCTCTCCAAATTGCCACACGCTGGTGCATTGAGGAAGGAACTGCGCCTATTCCATGAATCCACTCACGAGCCAAGAGTAAGTTGTAATTTGTCTTGGCTGCTATGACCATAAACATAGTTGTTCTTGTAATGGTTCCTACAGTGAGATCGACTTGAACTACACCAAGAGTATGACCAATCTTCCCTTCGTAGTTAGATAATACCATACTATAGGGTTCTATATTTGTATCATACATACCTATCTTCTTCTGCAAGAACTTGGGCATTAGATTGACATCAACACCCCCATCTACCATCACTTTGTTGATCCCCACTTGTTCGATCTTTCCTCTAATAAATAGAGGCTTCAGGTGATTCTTCATACCTTGGTCTAGTCTTTCAAAAAAATGAGTTTTGTTCTTCGACTGACCCGTTATTCATAACGTAATAGCACACAGGCTTGTGCTTCGCCATTTCTAATTCATCTGCTTCTTCAGAATCTTCTATCTCCGTCACTTGGTTATATTCATGCGGTAGTACAGAAACTACATTGCAGTTGATATTCAAAGAGGACTCCCCATCTGAGTCGAAGTTGTCAGTAAGCATGTCCTCATCATTGGTTGGTTCTTCGTTAGTTGGTTCCTCTATATTCCTTTCGATGAACACCTCCTTATTTTTTGGGGGAAAAGCCTCCTTTGTGCTGGGGACTTCTCTTTGACAGGTGCAGCAGACAAAGTCTGATTCGTACTTGATTCCCCTACTTTGTTGCTCGTGAGTTCTCTTTGAGCCTTCTTGGTCCTCTGGTATCTTCTCCATTGGACCTTGTCATTGGGTTTTCCCTTTATAGTTCTCAGACACATAGGCTTGTTGCTTTGTTGACTGGAACTGCCTTCGATATGCCCACGCTGATCTGCCACTCTTCCATTTCCCTTTGCCTTTTCCTTCCCCCTTGCTTTGACTAGACTTCAACCACTTGTCTGTTGGGATGTTGGTTGGTGGCTTAAAGGTGACTTGTCGATTCACTTTGGGGTGTGGGCTATCTTCCCTTTTCTGAATTCCTTTTGCATTGGTTACATACCTCTCCCTAATACTCCTTTGATTGTTCCAGCATTGAGCATACAAAATTCTCTCAAGTGTTTTAACTGCCTTTCTATCATAAACAGCGCTACACCATGGGCACATTAAGACTTCTGATCCTATCTTATGACAGCAAACCAGAAAACCCATCAAGCTTTCTCCCATTTTTGGGTATGGAAGCAACTCTTTATCACTCCTCTAGTTGTTTCCAGCCCTCTCTTGGTACACTTTCTGGTATGTTGCTGCAGCGCCTCGATCATTCATTATGCTACACCTAGGACACACTAGTCCTTCAGGATTCTTCGTATGACAATGAAAAAGATACTCCACCAGGCTTACCATTTGGTGCCCAGTTCGTATCCTATCATTCTCCATCTTCAAACGTCTTTCGATCTCCGCCATTTCTGGGGACAACTGGTTCAGATCCACCATGTATACCTCGAACTTGGGACCTTCAGCAATCTCAAGCTCTTCAAATCTGACTCTAAGACCCTTAGTAGTCTTAGCCTTGCTAGCAACTTTGGCATTGCCGGCAGTAGCATTGTCTTCTTCCTGGCCCATGAGACCCTCAGCAGTCTCTAGCCCCTGAGTATCTTCAGATACCTTGTGTGCGTCGAGTTGACCTCCTTCAATTTCGAAAGCATTAACCATGTTTATATCTACAGGCTCTACAAAATTTGTCTCAGCAATCTGAAGAGGATCTGTGTCGACCTTCATCAGGTTCTTGGGCTTCCCTCCGAACTTTAGCCTTCCTTCCTTGATAGCACTTTGTATCAAGCCCCTGAAAAGATAGCATTGTGAGGTTTTATGGCCTAAGAAATTATGATATTTACAAAAGCCCCTTTTCTTCCATTGTTCTAACGGAGGAATTTTAGCACCAAGGGGCACTATCATCTGGCAATATTTTACTAACAAATCAAAGATTTCATCACACTTGGTGATGTCAAAAGTATAGGTTTTCTTTGGTAATTTGTCATTCCTTTCTGGTTCGACGGGATTTTTCCCGTTCGCGGGCGTTAGCACTTTGCAAGGATATGGTGGTCCTTGCTTTAACTCTGCAAGATATATCTCGTGTTCTTCAACCTCTGAAAAATCATCTTCGACATATCTTTCATCTGAGCAGGCTTTGATATAAGCCACTCTTTCTTTCCTGTGGCTTTTGTTAGCCCTTGCTTTTTCGATCTTTAAACGCTCCACCTTTCGAACCTTGTCAGCCAGTTGTGCCATATCTCTTAGATAATGGGGATCTAACTTCTTCCTGATAGAGAAGTCCAATCCTCTTGCTGCCATTTCGACCAACTCGTGTTCAGGCACTTGTGTGAAACATCTTGCCTTCAACAGACGGAACCTGTTAAGATAATCATCTATAGGCTTGTTGAATTTACGCTTAACATTTGCCAATTCGCTCAGGATGATTTTGGTTTGACCTACATAAAATTGTTCGTTAAATAATCTCTCTAAGTGAATCCAATCATGGATGGAATTCGCTGCAAGAGTAGTAAACCAAGTATAAGAATTTTTTGTTAGTGTGTAAAATCAAGCTTCTCAAATGAACTTTTATTTTGATGAAGACAAACCATGATTGACAAAGAAGGCAAAGATTTGTTATCAAGCTCAAAGCATCTACGGACTAAATCTTCAGTTCAAAGCTCTTAAAGGTATAATGATATTATTTACTTTGATCTTAAGATATAGATGCTCAATGGTGAATAAGAAATGTTTTATAAATCATTACTCAAGTTTTTCAAAGTTAAAATTCATTTTTTACTTGAGTGCAATCGATTTGCATATTAGTGCAATCGATTGCATGCTTCAATTTTTCAGATCTTTTGCTTATGTTTCTCAGTGCAATCGATTTACATTACTTGTGCAATCGATTGCATACTTAAAATTTTCAAAATGATTGCTTCTGTTTCTCAGTGCAATCTATTTGCATTGCTTGTGCAATCGATTGCACTCACTTATTTTTTGCTACTGACTTCACATGCAATCGATTTACATTACTTGTGAAATCGATTGCACACTTAAAAGTTTTGAAAATATAGCTGTTAAAACCCCGTGCAATCGATTTACACAAAGGGTGCAATCGATTGCATGCTGCACGATTTTAAAAAACAGCAGCTTTGCACATGCCTGCTCATAATACCTTTTCATTGAAACCTTTCACTCAATCTTGGCATTTGTTCATGATTCATTTTCAGAACTTTATGATGTTTCAAAAGGGTGCTATGAACATATAAATATTCATTTTCAAAATCATTTTCAACATCTCTTCCAAATATATTTTCTGAATTTTCAAAATACAAACTCAAGCGTTTCTTCACTTTCATACATAAGTTTTCTGCACACGTTCATATACTGTTAACCAGAATACTTTGAGCAATTATATCTTGAGTCATTGTACAATATTATCATTGGAAGAGAAGATCATTCAATGTTAAATCACTCTAAGTGATCATTACTACTCAACGCACTCAAAATCAAATATTGATAGATACTTACTTATTTTTCCAGGATTGTTGGAAATAAGTTTAAGTGGTTTTATAAATCTTGTCTTTCCAGGATTGTTGGATACAAGTGTGTAGTCACTTTGAGAGGATTGTTCTCATTGTTGACATAGTGAAAATCCAAGAGGATCGTTCTTGGTCCAAGAGGATTGTTCTTGGTGGTTTTATTGGTTAGAGTCTTGTATAGAAGGACTAGGGTGTCTTGTCTAGAGATCTAACAATAAGGAAATCTCTTTCATGTTGAAAGGGGGCTGGATTACTCTCAGACTTTGAGGGGAACCAGGATACATTTCTGTGTTCTTTACTTTTCCACATTTACCGCTTTCATCACTAGTCATAAACCAGAAAAGAAATAAACACATTTGTAAACTGATGCACTAAAGCAGAAAAATAATATCCATCTCACCAAATCGGAAAAACTTTTAAAGTACCTAATTCACCCCCCTTTTAGGCGCACTCTCATACTTACAATCGGTATCAGAGCAGGTGATAGGTAACCTGCTCCTAAAAGATCCAGAATGGCTTCCGCAAATCGAAATCCAATTTTAAGAGATGGTGGTAGTAACAACAAGCCTCATCTATTTTGTGGTGAATATTTTGACTTCTGGAAAATACGCATGAAGGCACATCTAGAAGCACAAGGAGAAGAAATATGGGATGCCGTCGAGAATGGTCCATTTATCCCTATAACGGTAATCAATGGTGTTGGCTCATCAAAGCCTAAAGCTGCATGGGACGAAGATGATAAGAATAAGGTTCTCTATGATAAAAAGGCAATAAATCTTCTTCAAGGTGCACTTAGCATGGATGAATTCTTCTGTATCTCAGCATGCAAAATAGCGAAAGAAATATGGGATACCCTGGTAGAAACTCATGAAGGAACCGCTGAAGTTAAAAGATCGAGATTAAATACATTGAGTCAAGAATACGAACTATTCAGAATGCAGCCCTGAGAATCAATCCTCGACTTGCAGAAAAGATTTGTACACTTGGCAAATCATTTGAAAGAACTCGGTAAGACTTTAACTAATGATGAACTTAATCTTAAAGTGCTTAGATCTTTATCCAGGGAATGGCAACCAAAAGTGACAGCAATATCCGAGAAGAAGAATCTATCCACAATGACGTCTGCCACTTTGTTTGGAAAACTTCAAGAATATGAGACGGAACTTGCAAGACTAGAAAAGCATGAAATCCAAGTAAAAGATTCAAAATAAATGGCTCTAAATACAAGGATAAAAAATCATGATAGCAATCAAGAGGATGAATCCACTAGTAGTGAAGATGATGATCTTATCAAGAAGATTGAAAAGGTTCTTCGAAAAGAAAGAAAAATGGAAGAACCAACAAGGAAGGTTATATGCTTTGAATGTGGAGAAAAGGGACATGTTAAAAGTGAATGTCCTACACTTGAAAAGAAGAATAAAATTTTCAAGAGAAATAAAGATAAGAAGTCAAAGAAAGCATATATAGCATGGGAAAGTTCATCTTCCGATTCCGAAAACAATCAACATGCTAATCTTGCATTGATGGCCTCACACCATTCCGATAGTGAAGATGACGGGGTTAGTAATGAATTTTCTCTTTTTGATAGTGATGCACAAGGTATTATATATGAACTATTAAATGAATGCAAAATTTTGTACAAAACTATTTCATCTCAAAATAAACAAATTTCATCCTTAGAAGAAAAATGTGAATCTATGGAAAAAGATTTCGAAGAAGAAAAACAAAAATCAAGTAATGAACAAAAACATAATTTTGTATGCAAAAATTGTGAATTACTCTCTTTCCAAATTGTCCAATTAAAAAGAGTTATTGAAAGATACGAAAAAGGCCAAATTGGATTGGAAGGTGTTCTTAGCCAACAAAGATACTCCAATGATAAAAGTGGACTTGGATATTCAAAGTTTTCAAAACCAAGTTCTAATAAAACTATCTTTGTTAAGACTAGTGATCAATCATCCAAAGAGAAAGTGAACAAACCTAAAATAGTTCATCACTATCCTTAAAATAAAACATTTCCTAAGAAGAAATCTTATCCTTCTAGATATAGAAGTAACTTTGAACCTACTTGTTTTTATTGTGGTATTAAAGGCCATACACCTAATGCTTTCTATGTTAGAAACTTTAGTGTGGCAAGTGGGCATTATGTGTGGGTAAATAAAGGAACTAACTATGATGGACCCAAAGTATATTGGGTATCAAATCAAACTTAATTTGTTTTGTACGTATGCTTGAAGACCACATGCAATATTTGGTATCTTGATAGTGGTTGTTCAAAGCATATGATGGGAGACATACACTAACTTTCAAATCTAGTTCAAGTCCAAGGATTATTTCACATATGAGAAATACCTTAAAGGAAGAATTCTTGGCATTGGCAAAGTTGATACACTAACTTTCATATCCATTGAAGATATACTTTTTGTTGAAGAGCAAAAGACAACTTCTAAGTAAAAGAAAACTTTGTGACAAAGGCTTCAACATTATGTTTTGATGAAGATAACTACTATGTGCATTTATAAAAGGACGAGAAAAAGCATCATGAAGCAATATGGCTATGGTTAAGCTTTTAATTCTATTATATGTATTTTGTCCTTTTTTTTGCATATTTCCCTTCATTTTGATAATGTCAAAGGGGGAGAAGGATGTGGTACTTTATGCTTGTATATTTCCTTGTCTTAATTTTTTAAAGGTACTCTCCAACCAAGATGAACAAATACAAAGGATTCCAACCTTCTCATACATAGGGGGAGTTTTGCATCTTAGGAGGAGAAAAACTCTTTCTGGAAACTACAACGCATAAAGCAAGATTGTTTGTCATCATCAAAAAGAGGGATAATATAAAATCAAGCTTCTCAAATGAACTTTTATTTTGATGAAGACAAACCATGATTGACAAAGAAGGCAAAGATTTGTTATCAAGCTCAAAGCATCTACAGACAAAATCTTCAGTTCAAAGCTCTTAAAGGTATAATGATATTATTTACTTTGATCTTAAGATATAGATGCTCAATGGTGAATAAGAAATGTTTTATAAATCATTAATCAAGTTTTTCAAAGTTAAAATTCATTTTTTACTTGAGTGCAATTGATTGCATGCTTCAATTTTTCAGATCTTTTGCTTCTGTTTCTCAGTGCAATCGATTTACATTACTTGTGCAATCGATTGCATACTTAAAATTTTCAAAATGTTTGCTTCTATTTCTCAGTGCAATCGATTTACATTGCTTGTGCAATTGATTGTACTCACTTATTTTTTGCTACTGAATTCACATGCAATCGATTTGCATTACTTGTGCAATCGATTTCACACTTAAAAGTTTTGAAAATATAGCTGTTAAAACCCCGTGCAATCGATTTACACAAAGGGTGCAATCAATTGCATGCTGCACGGTTTTGAAAAACAGCAGCTTTGCACATGCCTGCTCATAATACCTTTTCATTGAAACCTTTCACTCAATCTTGGCATTTGTTCATGATTCATATTCAGAACTTTATGATGTTTCAAAAGGGTGCTATGAACATATAAATATTCATTTTCAAAATCATTTTCAACATCTCTTCCAAATATATTTTCTGAATTTTCAAAATACAAACTCAAGCATTTTTTCACTTTCATACATAAGTTTTCTGCACACTTTCATATACTGTTAACCAGAAAACTTTGAGCAATTATATCTTGAGTCATTGTACAGTATCATCATTGGAAGAGAAGATCATTCATTGTTAAATCACTCTAAGTGATCATTACTACTCAACTCACTCAAAATCAAATATTGATAGATACTTACTTATTTTTCCAGGATTGTTGGAAATAAGTTTAAGTGGTTTTATAAATCTTGTCTTTCCAGGATTGTTGGATACAAGTGTGTAGTCACTTTGAGAGGATTGTTCTCATTGTTGACATAGTGAAAATCTAAGAGGATTGTTCTTGGTCCAAGAGGATTGTTCTTGGTGGTTTTATTGGTTAGAGTCTTGTATAGAAGGACTAGGGTGTCTTGTCTAGAGATCTAACGATAAGGAAATATCTTTCATGTTGAAAGGGGACTGGAGTACTCTCGTACTGTAAGGGGAACCAGGATACATCTCTGTGTTCTTTACTTTTCCGCATTTACCACTTTCATCACTAGTCATAAATCGGAAAAGAAAGAAACACATTTGTAAACCCATGCACTAAACCAGAAAAATAATATCCATCTCACTAAATCGGCTAAACTTTTAAAGTACCTAATTCACCCCCCCCCCCCCCTCTTAGGCGCACTCTCATACTTACATAGTGAACTAGGGAAATATTTAATCCTTAGATTCTCATTGTTTTCTATATCCCTTGCTTTTGTAAGATATCTAGCAACATGTTCTATGGTTGACTCACTGGTGTCACCAGAAAACTTTATAAATTTTGGCACTTTCCATCCCCTAGGTAACTCAGTTTGCTGAATGTATTCAGACAAAGGGGATGTATAATTTGGCCTTCGCATGCCAATATTTACTCCATTTCGTGCCATGATTCTTTCGACTATGGCTGCTAGATTATTATTTCCTACCATATCATCTTGCCGACATCCTTGGAGAATTTCGTCAGCATCTTGGTTTCGATTCACCATGACTACCCTTCTTCGTGGTTCCTCCCTAGGGATAGCCTGTTGAAATCTGGGTGGTTCTTCCCTTCGAATTGCTTGTTGAATTTCGACTTCTGGGTGTATCACTAGTTAGGCCTGGTCAATGGTTGGTTCTTCTTTAAACACAATGCCTTGATTCTCCCTTATCCCTGTAGGTTGTAGTTATCGAGTTTATTCTCTGGGTGCACCAAAGAAATCTGCAAGGCGCCCAATTTGTGCTGCCATTTTTTTGTTTGCTTGGGAATTCTGCAAGTTCGTCTGTGTGGTGCTTTGGATTAAAGAGTTAAAAATTGTACTCATTTGTTTGGTGAGTACTCCCACCATTTCATTGTTACTATCATCCATTTGTTGCCTCAAGACTGCCTGTGTATTTGTGGTAATAGGAGGCAATTGAGCAACATATCATGGCTGCGAATTATTTTGTGCCATATGGTTTACCCTTGAACCTGATCCTTGTAATGGCGAAAAGGAAGATACTAAAGGATGTGTATATGTAGAAGTGTTATTTTGAATTCCTGCCATGAACAAAATTGGCATGCCATATATTGGACCTGATGTTGGGATTGTGAACCCTGGTGCATATGTTCTAGAGACACTGCCTACTGAAGGTCTGGGGGTTACGGGTGGAATTTGACTGGCCACATATATTATAATAGGTTTGTTTTGTGTGTTTGATAATATGGATAGAGCATTTGTATTTGGGGGTATGACTGTAGAATTTGTATTCGAGGAGATAATTGCAGTCCCTTGACTTACTGGCATGGCTTCAATTGTATTCAAAACGCTCGTATTCCCTCATGTGGAAGGAGGAACTTGTTGTGCATCGCTAACGGGTGGGTTAGCCATTTTCCTATTGTATTGCCTTTTTGGTCTAGGATATGTGGTATTGGCTAATTTTCCACTTCTTAATCTCATGCAATAAAATAAGTTAGGAAACACAGATTATTGAAAAAAAACTAAATACTAGACAGAGTCCCACTGGGCGTGCCAATTTATTTACCCTGGAATTTGATAAACAACCGCTGATCCTCTAAATCCTTTAACAGATTCAGTTACTTAAAGGATCGGTCAGATTGATCTCAGAACTATTGTGTTCAATCATTTAGAAAGCATGTTTTGATGATAATCTCTTTAAACAAAAGGAATCACTTTGCACGTCAAAGTGAAACTTCTTTATAAAAGTAATGAAATATAAACTAGTCTAGACTGAGAATTGTAAAGAACGTAAATAACGTAAAGAAACTTCATTGAATGTAAATGACATTGAATATAAAATATGGTGCGTCATACGTACATTCTTGTTAACTCTTTTCTCGAAAACTTGTACTTTGAGTATTTTGTACAAAGATGTGAACACACTAAATTGAAACACAAAAGCTACAATTTTTAGAACTTCGACCCTAACGGTCTCCTAACAAACTAATGCCACATTTTCGCTGGCATGTCTTCATCCAAGAGATTCCACGCGTCCTTCTAGATAAGAATGAATATTCGAATTCAAACCCTTCTATATCCGTCTTGAGCGTCAAAACCAATAAAATCTGATAACGGTCGAAGTATAAAGTCTTAAACCATGTTTTGAATAATAAATTTATTTCGCAATTCGAATTATAAACTATCCATCAATCTCTTAACGAATTTCGAATTTGAATCTTCGTGGCTTTTAACAAACAAAATAGCCAAACAATTCTCTAAGTATATTCAGACCATTGATTCAGCTCAACTTCTCCTTAGTCGAAATTTCCAGCCAACAGTGGGACATTTATTTTCTGCAATTTACCGTTTTCCTTATTATTTCTAGTAACTAGGGTTTGTATGACAAGACTAAAATCAAATATAGTAAAACCCTAATTCAAGATAAAATACTTGAATCAAACACACTTTGCACACATGCACCTCTAGGGTAAACCTCACTTGTTGCCTCAGATATAAATAGTCATGTCCCTCGAACGTGGGATGCTTTAGCAAAGACCCTCAATTAAAAGATCATAGTCCTTTGATGACCCTTCGATGTTGCCTTCGATAGACGATCTTAGTCCCTTACAATAAATTGCTAAAGCGTCTTACAAGTTGCCTTCTATGACTGTACGATGACTCACGTCTGTCTCTCACATCCAGTGATAGGGATCCCTACTAACTAATAGTGGGATAGCACTATCTAAAGGAGGAGGAAAAGAACAAATACTTTTTGAGTAGGTAGATCGCTCGTAATTGCTTGCTCACAAATTAAAACAATTTCCACATTTCACACTTTCAAGATAACTATCTTCAAAACACTCTTCAAAATAAACATTTTGTACACATTCTCAACGATACGAGAATCTTTACAAAATTGCCTTACATTGGCATTTTCAAAATATCTTTCACAAAACAACAATTCCTTTCACTAAATATTTTCAAAACAAACATTTTGTATACATTCTCAACGATACAAGAATCATTACAAAATTATCGCACTTAGGCATTTTCAAAATATTTTCAAACATACACAAACACAAAGCATTTCAAAGTGAGCTAGCAATTAAGAGCCCGTAGATAACTACGGATGAAAAGAGTGATAACACCTTCCCTTTTCATAACCTACCCCCCGAACTCAGGAAAAATTCTCAAAAGGTTTTTCCTGTTCTTTTCAACCTTTCCTTTACTGGATAAAAGAAAAGTCGGTGGCGACTCTTGCTATCTGCAATATTTGCGATAAAACGGAAAACACCAAGTCAGTTCTCCCACCATATTACAGATGTATTTTTTGATAAATGTTGTTGTTTTTGTTATTGTTAATGTTATTCCTTGTACATTGCAACTTTCATTTTGTTCAACCAACATGTCTTGAAAGATAAGTTTATTATATCGTATATGGTTTGAGTGTTTTCACCAACTCTTCACTAACTATATTGTTAACAATAGTGAACATATAGAAACATAGAGAAGGAAAAGGATATGTTAGCTTAGGATATCAACAAAATGAGCAAAACTCTTCAGAGTTAGAGTTACACTAGAGTATAAATGAAAGACTGAACTACCCCTACAAAGATATAATAAAACAATATAATAATAATAATAATAATAATAATAATAATAATAATAATAATAATAATAATAATAATAATAATAATAATAATAATAATAACTAACATCTCCCCTCAAACTCAAGATGCATTAACAGAGACCATCGAGAGTTTGTCAATCAAAAAACAAAAACGTTTAATGAAATGTGTCTTCGTAAACAAATCAGAAATTTGTAAAACGGAAAATACAAATGGTAGAGTAATTATCTCATGCTAAAGATGATGGCGAGTGAAGTGACAATCAATCTCAATGTGTTTGGTACATTCACGAAAGACCTAGTTGTGAATAATTTGAGTGGCACTTTTATTATCACAATACATAAGAGTTATTTCAGAAAGAAAGACACTCATATAAGAAAGTAACCAACGCAACCAAACTATTTCAGTAGCAGTGGATGTCATAGCATAATACTCAGCTTCTGTAGAAGAACGAGAGACAATATCTTGTTTCTCACTATTCCAATAAATAAGAGGGCCTCCAAGAAAGATACAAAATCATGTGGTAGATTTACGATTTGTGGGGTCGCGAGCCCAATCAGCATCAAAATAAGCATGTAGTTCCAATGAGGACGATGAGGGAAATAGAAGGCTTTGGAAATGGGTTCCTCAAAGATAACGACATATCCGAAGAACAATTGCCCAATGTATTATAATAGGAGGGACAACAAACTGACTAACAACATGAACAACATGAACAACATAAGTAATATATGGTCTAGTAATCGTAAGGTACACGAGGCTGTCAACCAAAGTACGATATAAGATGGGATTTGACTGAGGAACACCATTAGATGAAGCATATTTCACATTCAACTTAAGAGGACTACCTGATACTCTAGTATCAGAAAGACAAGTCTGTTTAAGAATGTTGCCAATATACTTAGATTGAGAGAGAAGATAATCTTTTGGATAGTAGGCAACTTCAATGCCCAAAAAGTAGCGAAGAGTGCCTAAGTCCTTAATCTCAAATTGTTTGGCTAACTGTAATTTTAAATCATTAATTACATCCATATCATCACCTGTAATAATCATATCATCAACATATAATGAGAGTAAAATACGACCATAAGTAGTCTTGACAAACAAAGTAGAATCATGACCACTAGAGCGAAAGCCAATAGATATAATCACAATGGTAAACTTCTCAAACCAAACTCGCGGAGCTTGTTTTAGACCATATAATGCCTTCTTCAACTTACACACTTCCCCTTGATAATGAGAAACACCTTGTGGGGTACCTGTAAACTTCCTCTTGAAGATCACAACTTAAAAATACATTTTTAACATCCATTTGAAAAATATGCCCTTAACGAACAAATACAACTACAATAAAAAGGCGAATAATAGTCATCTTAGCAAGAGGAGCGAGAATTTCTTCCCGATCAAAGTTATTATTTTATTTTTTCACAAAAATTGACCAAGGTAACAAAGATAAAAAGAGAAAGAGGGAAAATTGAAATTTTTTAATAAGGAGAAGACCTTGATGAGAGTAAATAAATAGATAAATAAATAAATAAATATTAACAAAATTAAAAAGAAAAAAAGAAAAAGAAGAAAGAAAGAGGAAGAACAGGAACAGTGGAACACTGAGATCGAGCTACACATGAAGCACAGACCAAACTGAGTTTCCAAATTTCTATGCAATTTCCTCAACTTCTCTCTACTCACAGCTCAATCAATGTATATTCATAACCCTCCATTTTTTGTTCTTCATTCTGCTTCATTTCATTCAATTTGCAAAATTTTCACTCTTTTATTGCTAATTTTTTATTTGCTCAATTTTGTTCATTTCAGTGATCTCTTCATTGTTCAAAGTTTGAAGCTTTTGGGGTTTCACGGAGCAATGAGGGTTTTCTGATCGGTGCAAGTGATGTAATGTTTTTCTTCAACGCAAGCATGGTGTTTTGGGCCCTTTAGTTTGCTTGATCAAACTCAGGGTTTTGATTTACCATAGAATTGTTGAATTGGGTGTGATTTGAGTGATTTGATTCTCATGGGTAGTGTGTTTTTTCAGCGGTTTGATCTCTAGGGTTTTGGGGTTTGGGAAATTAAGATTTGGTTTTGCATTGTGGGGATTGTTGATTTGTGAAATTTGGGCAAAAGGGTAACTTCATTGATGTTCAAAATTGGTTTTTTATCTACCGGGTGTTTGGGTATGTTGAGGCTGTGGTGGTTGATTTATGTTCAATGATGTGTGATTGTGTAGTGTTTGAGGAGTGCTTTGGAAATAGATATAACTGTAATTTGGCTCAAATTGAGGTTACTGGTGGGTGGGTTGTTTTCTGACTTTGTTGGAAGGTGTATGAATCTGTTTGTCGAGAAATGCAACCTCAACAGAGCTCAAGAATCAATTTGGGTGAGTTGAAAGTACTGATTGTAAAGAAGATTGGAGTGGAAAAGTCGAAGCGGTACTTTTATTACCTGAACAGGTTTTTGAGTCATCAGTTGAGCAAGAATGAGTTTGATAAGTTGTGTTTTCGGGTACTCGGGAGGGAGAATCTTCCGTTGCACAATCATTTTGTCAAGTCAATTTTGAAGAATGCCTGCCATGCTAAGACTCCACCACCTGCTAGGCCGTCAGGTTCTTCCAGATCAGGAGCACGTGTTACTAATTTATCTCCTGGTAGGGAAGATGGACGCGAGCGAAGTGTTGCTAATGTGAACTTCCAGAATCATGATGTTTCTGTTTGGTCAAATGGGGTTTTGCCAGTGTCCCCGCGTAAGGTGCGGACTGGAATGCGTGACCGGAAGCTTAAAGATAGACCGAGTCCCCTTGGACCAAACGGGAAAGTTAATTCCGTTGATCATCATTGCATGGAGAACGGAGCTATTACTCCATGTGATTATCAGCGACCAACACAACATCTTCAAGCAGTTGCTGAGCTACCTAAGAATGCTACGGGGGATGATATTCAGGGACTAGCCAAAAAGCCAAGAACACGTGTAAAAGGTCTGACTGAAATGTCGACCGTGGAAGATGGAGAGGAGGTAGAGCAACTAAACCGCCTCAGTTTTACCAGAAGTACTCTGATAGCCCCACTTGGGATTCCTTACTGCTCTGCAAGTGTGGGTGGGGCCCACAAAGCAGTGCCTGTGAATAGCACGGGTAATTTTGTCGGTTATTGTGACAGTGGCAGGTTATCTGATCCAGATACGTTGAGAAGGCACATGGAGCAGATTGCAATGGTACAAGGTCTTGGAGGTGTTTCTATGGAATGCGCAAGTATGTTGAATAGCGTTTTGGATGTATACTTGAAACGGTTGATAAAGTCTAGTGTCGATTTAGTGGGAACTAGGTCTGCAAATCAGCAGACGAAGCTCCCTACAACAAATCAGCAGATTCAGGGGAAGGCCATTAGTGGCACGTTGCCTAATAATCATTTACATGTGCATAGTACCGGTAGGATCGCGGAACCCGAGCCTGAGCGAAGACCCCGGTTCTCAGTATCTTTGAATGATTTTAAAGTTGCGATGGAGCTAAATCCACAGCAACTTGGAGAAGATTGGCCACTACAATTAGAGAAAATTTCTATGCAATCCTTTGAAGAATAACACAGTAAATTTTTTTTTTCTTTTACTTAAGCAAAGGCTGGGTCTGTTTCTTCTGGTTCTGATAGCTCGGCCGTAGTTGGTGATTATCGCCGTACTTTGCTCTGTCCATATTGCCAAGATGAACCAGAAGGCATCCGAATGGAGAAATGCTAGCCCTTCCAAGATCAAGTGCTGCTTCCGAGCTTTCAAATGTTTTACCTCTGCCATGTCCTGGAGCTAGCATGGATCAGAAATATATTTAACTGCAACCAAGTGTACTATCAAATGAAGCCCAAGATTGGTTGCACTGTTGTATGTGTAGAATTGATATTGGCTGTATTGTTGCTATTGCAAGAGAACTCAAGGCTTTTGTTTGCATTACAGCCAATGAAGAGACTCGGAAAAAGTTTGCAGGAATACTATTGTGTAGCTGGGTCAAGAAACTGTGACATGTATAATAAGAGTTGAAGGGTTGATCTAAATGTAATTTTAGAATATGACGATTGGTTTAGATTCAATATTAATAACACGTCAAGATCTATTAAAGTTTCCTTGATGATTTCTGTTTTCTCGTTGATTTTCTTGGTCCAAATTTGACCAATATATCTGAATTAGATTTTTGTTTTTTACTTTATTCATCATGTAGATCTGTAAGTTACATGTGTCTTTCAGTTCAAATCAGTTCTAGTGAAAATAAATGAATATCTGACTTCATGTTACTACACTTTTTAAATTTTGATATTTCTCTGAATACTATAATATGATTCTGTCATAAATCTGAAGATATGTAAGTGTTCCTGAGATATGGAGAGAACTTGTAACTTACTTATACCGATAGCCTGATATTTTGGACTTGTTAGTTAGAGTTAGTATATAAAGATATGGTCAAGCAATCATCAATCAATCACGAAGAGCGCTTCATTTTGACCTCGATATTCTAATACCGATAGCCTTGCATGTTTTTGCAGGCACATAGAAGAAGTTTTGAAGATTATTTAGGTAAGAAATATTCTTGCTGGTTGGAACTAGTTTTGGACAGTTACTGCTGCAATAGTCAAAAGTTCTGCAAGTAGCTGCTTCCGTTGTAAGTCAAACTTCTCAGAAATGCGAGCACTTCCGATGGAAGACTCTTATCGGGTTTGATAGCTTAGATACCGCGTCGCCTTAGTCTTTAAGTTGGGCTTGGGATACAGATTTTGTTGTTGCAGAAGTTGCACATCTTCTCAAAGCTTGATTCATGTGATTTCATTGTGTTTGAAAGATCTGTTGAGGGCCATATTCTCAGAGAGAAAAGTGTTAGTAACACTCAGGCCTTGTCTGAATTTATAATGTGATAGTAAAAATTAACAGTTAAAGTCATTTATCACCTTTTAAACAACATAAAAAAAACTATTTTTAGTTAAGATTACAGAGAAAAAAAATGATAAGGTATGAATTACTTGAAATTAACTTTTCAAAAATAAACTATATGATGATAAAAATCAATTATAAACTCGTAAAAGAACTGACAAATAATATATATATTTTAAATATATGAACTTAAAATTTATAAGATATGCATAAACTCGAAAACTGATCTAATCAAGTAGATTTTAGAAGAGAAAATATAAATATGTTAAAAAGGCTCAATATAAAAGAAACGATTTTCATTTGAAAAAATCAATAAAAAAATGTTTTTATAATATCAATAAAAAAGTTTAAATAATTACAACAATTTAGTAAATTATCTTGTATAACATAAAAGTGAAAAATAACTTTTAAATAAAAATATGATAATACTAGAATATTGCTATTAATATTTTTTTTAAATGTTGATAAAATCCGACTCAATTTGTGTTGAATTGACCTTATAAACACTTTCTAACCCATGACTCTTTTAATAGTTAAAATGCAAGTGAGTCTCAAACTATAAAAATAAATTCACTTAAAATAGTGAGATATGTATATATGATTTTTAGAGTCTATTTCCGGGTTGATTTTTAAAGAATTTTTAGAGTCTAAAAGTGATCTGGATTAGGCCTATACACACCCTTCGAATGAGAAGTTTAAAGACAGCCCAAGTTAGGAACCGTTGGACAACTCCCCATCCGACCGTTGGAGGACGTGGCCCACGATCCCATGACAGACATCTTAAATTGTCCTCCGAAAATCACGGGTCTAATCCTATTCTCGCGGAGCAGTTGACCAGAGGGAAGCCCACTTGTTGTACTCCATACACACGTAAGCCCTGACAATTCCTGTTATTGGGCCTCCACGTGGCCCAATAGTGAGAACTTTGGCCCAGCGCTGGGGGCTATAAATACCCTCTCTCTCAAGAGGGTCAGGTATTCAAATTCATCTATAAACTCATACTTGCTTGCTCATTCCGCTTCTTACTTTGCCATCAAAGTGTCTTGCAGGTATCCCCTCATCTCATTCAAATTCTTCCCGAGCCAGCTGTGATGGTCCATTTCTGATCCGGTAAGATCAGTGGCGCTGTATGTGGGAAACTTACTTCCCCGTCTTCTATTCACTTGAGACCAAAGCTAAATAATCCCCGACTGTCATGGCTGACCAGACTCCAGACAACATGAACGTCTGTGTCATCGACGTTAATAACAACATAGCCGACAACAATGTCGGCCTCGACAACATCGGTACAGCCGACCACAACACAACTCCCAACGTCAATATGCTCGGGCCTTCTAAATACAGAGACGAAGCAACTGCTTCGTCATCATCTCTGCCTCGCCGACATGAAGATGATCGGCCACCTCCCCATAACTACCAACACGTCCAGTTACACGAGGTCCCCGTCCCCGCAGGGGCAGACGCCACGACCAGGGCACTGTTTGCGGAAATCAATCAAACCAACTACCTAATCTTCGCCCAGGGGGAAAGACTGAGAACGCTTGAGGACGATCAGAGGCCCCCAAGAAGACACAGGAGACCTCAATCTCCTCCTCCTCGACAAGCAGAGGAACATCCCCAATCTCCCCCGCGGAGACATAGTTGGGACATCTCTCAAAGCCCGTCACCCCGACCACTCGGGCGACGACCCCCCTTGGAGAGGGAGAAACTCGTTGATGCGGGGAGGCGCAATCACGGCCCCCGCGTCAAGAACAAAGACCCCCTGGAGACAGGAACGGGGGAAACCACCAACGGTCATACCGCCCGAGGACCGCTCTGCGTGAACGGGGTCATCGTGACTGCCACTACATCAAATCTCTGTCTCGCTCGCCCAAATGGAGCGACGAGGACGACCCCCGCGGTCCCTTATCACAAGCTATCATGGAGGCTCCCATTCCCCCGGGAATGGAGAAGCCTCCCCACCTGAAGGAATATAACAGCATCTCCGACCCAGTCGACCACATAGACGGGTTTGAGGCCATGTTGCACTATCACAACATCAGGGGACCGATCAAATGCTGGTTGTTCCCCACGACTCTGAGGGAAGCTGCGATGGATTGGTACAAAGGTCTCACCCCGGGGTCAATTACCTCTTGGAGAAATCTGAAGAACCAGTTCATCAGTTCATTCACTGCTTCGCGACGACATCCAAAGACCGAAGCAGCCCTCGAGGCCATCATCCAGAAACACGATGAGACCCTGAGTGAATTCATTGACCGGTTCAACCGGGAGGCCATCCAGGTCCCCTGTACGGACCACATGAAAAGATACCTGCTCGAGAGGGGACTCCTCCCAGACACTGAATTCAGAAAAGTCGTAGGTATCGAACCACCCCGGATGTTCGATGCCCTCCTCGAGAAGGCCAGAGCCTATATGGACTACGAGGAGAGAGAAGCGGCCAACAGATCTCGAGATCCCAAGAATCGCGTATCTACCAGTAATCCACGACAAGACACCGTCCCCTCCTCGATGAACTGGCGAGAAGAGAAGGGACGACAAACCCTGAGACGCTCGGGAATAAAGGGGGCCCTAGGGGAGGTTCACTTAATACACTCCGCTAACGGCTTCCCGCGAGCGCATCTTAACAGAGTGCGCAAATACATATTTCAAGGACGACGGCATCAAGTGTCCTCGCCCCGCTCCTGCTAAACCTGGGGTAGACCGAAGCAAGTACTGCCAGTATCACCGGAGCCACGAGCACTTGACCTAAGATTGCATTCATCTTAAGGACGCCATCGAAACCCTCATAAAGGGGGGAAGACTTGAGCAATATCGGCGAGGAGACGTCCCTCGACAAGATGCCCGTGAGACAAGGGAAGTTGAAGAGGATGCCCGACCATCTGATGAGTCAGTTCCCATCCAAACCACGTTCTCCGTCACGAGACCTGAGGACTTCTACGTCCCCGAACACCTGCAAGATCCTCTGTCCATGCACAGCAGGTGGGAAAACATCCCCTTCGCCATGGTTATCAATGGTGAAGGGTTTAATGATTTGACCATAAATTCAGCAAAGAGGAAGCTGGATGAACTGGTCGACGCGGCTCCCCTGCAAACGGTGACCTTTGAAAGGGTGAAAGGCATATCAGAGCCGATCACCTTTTACCTCGAGAAGCTCCCCGGAGGGGGCCCCAATTCAGTCACCCCTCTTCTGATAAGGGCGAGAATGGCCAACTTCGATGTCCATCGCGTCTTGGTTGACGAGGGAAGTTTCGTCGACGTGATGTACAGCCAGCTGTTCAGAACCCTGTAGCTCGATGACTCTCACCTTTTACCATACGTGGGGTAAGACCTACAGGGCTTTAATGGCTCGACCTCCAAGTCGTGGGGGTACGTGGAGCTTATGGTCACCTTGGGAGAGGATACCGCTACCAAGAAGGTCAAGGTTCACTTCCTCGTCATCGACTGCCCATCCCTCTACAACTGCATCCTCGGGAGGCCGACGCTGGCAGAGCTGACCGCGGTGCCCTCCACAGTCCACTTAAAGATAAAGTTCTACACCAAGAGGGCACGGGTCTCCACTATTCAAGGCGACCTAGCAGCCGCCCGAAGATGCTTCAACGTGGCGGCCAAGGGACACAGTACAGTCGACACCGGGATACGGCCCACCAAGAAAGTTGCAACTGCATGATCAGAGCCACTGCCTGCCAAAGTGGAGAAACAGAGGGGCCCTCCAAAGGTCGACTCGATATCGCTGAACACTCGCTTCGACTAGGACGAACCCTCCAACAACGATCAGGTGCCCCTCCGACCAATTCTGGATGGGGACTTCAAACTCGTCCCTCTCGGTGAAGACCCAAACAGAGGGGTGAAGATTGGCACTGGACTCCCCGACTTGGCAAGAAAGCAGATCAAGGTCTGCTTGAGGGAAAACGCGGATATGTTCGCATGGAGTATTGCGGAGATGCCCGGTCTCGACCCTGAGGTCGCCTGTCATCAACTCGCCATTGATCCAACCGCTAGGGCAGTAGTACAACGTAGGCGTAGGCAGTCTCCCGAGAAAGCGGAGACTACTGAAAAAGTTGTAAAAGACCTCCTAGAGGAAAATTTTATTTCTGAAGCCTGGTATTCAACCTGGCTGTCAAATGTTGTACTTGTTAAGAAAAATAATGGAAAATGGCGAATGTGCGTTGACTATACCGATCTTAATCGGGCATGCCCAAAGATGCATTTCCTTTACCTAATATTGATATGCTGGTCGACAACTCGGCCGACTATAAAATTTTATCGTTCATGGACGCCTATTAGGACTACAACCAAATCCCAATGGCAATAGGCGACAAACACTGCACCGCTTTCATGACCAGCTTGGGAAACTATTACTACAATGTAATGCCATTCGGTCTGAAAAACGCAGGAGCAACGTATCAGTGGATGATGAACAAAGTCTTCCGCAACCAAATCAGAGATATGCTCGAGGTATACATGGACGACATGATCATCAAGTCCCTAGTAGACACCGACCATTCCGCCCATCTCAGGGAAGTCTTTGCTCAAGCAAGACAATGTAGAATGAGGTTTAACCCCAAGAAGTGCACGTTCAGGGTCAAGGCGGACAAGTTCCTCGGCTTCTACTTAACGGAACGAGGAATCGAAGCCAACCCCGACAAGTACCGAGCTTTCTATGACTTCCCTACACCCACGTCGAAAAAATCCATACAAGTCTTGAATGGCATGCTCGCCCCACTCTCCCGTTTCGTTGCAAAATCCGCTCAACACACCCTGCCTTTCTTCAAACTCCTTCGCAAGGAAGCGACTTTTGAGTGGACCGAGGAATGCGAGCAGGCCCTTCTCCATCTCAAACAGAGCCTCTCGCAGCCGCCCGTGCTATCACGACCCATCGACGGGGAGACCTTATTTCTATACCTGGCCATTTCCGTTGAAGCCGTCAGTGCGGCCCTCATTCGAGAGACCCACGACGGACAAAAGCCCGTTTATTTCACGAGCAAAGCGCTCCAGGGGCCCAAGGTTAGGTACCAACAAATCGAGAAGGTGGCTTTGGCCCTCTCCAATGCAGCGAGAAGGCTCAGACACTATTTCCTCGCGCACATGATCGTCGTACGAACGGACCATCCCGTGAAACAGCTCTTAGGTCGACCAGGCATGGCGGGCCAAATGCTTAAATGGTCCTTAGAACTCTCAGAATTCAATGTCCAGTACGAGAGCAGGAAGGCCCTGAAGGCCCAGGCTCTGGCCGATTTCGTCGCAGAGATGACCGCTCATAACCCCCCATTAGGAAGGAGCACAAATGGACCATCTTCGCCGATGGAGCCTCCAGCTCGACCGAAAGCGGAGCGGGAATCCTCCTTAAGAACGAGGAAGGCATAGTGATCGAACATTTGCTCACCCTCTTCTTTCCAACCTCGAACAATCAGGAAGAATAAGAGGAGTTGCTCGTGGGTCTAAGACTGGCCGAGGATTTAAGCGCCCGAGAAATACAAATTTTCACTGACTCCCAACTTGTCACGTCTCAAGTTCAAGGGGTATACCAGGCTAAGAACAACAGCCTCATCGAATATTTAAACTTGGTCAAGGAACATATGAAAAAGTTTGACCGGGCATAAATTTCGCACGTACCACGCGAATAAAACACGCGAGCCAACATACTTTCGAAGCTCGCGAGCACGAAGAAGAAGGGCGGGAATGAATCCGTCATTCAAGAATCTCTATCTCGCCCGAGCATCAAAAAATCCATGACTTTACCTAAAGTAAATGCCATCGGCGACAGCTCGTGCTGGATGACCCCGGTATTCAATTTCCTAACAAAAGGAGAACTCCCCCTAGACCAAAGGGAGGCGGTCGCGACCAAACGACGAGCATGCTCCTATGTGGTGCTCGAGCACAAACTGTATCGTCGGGGATTTTCCATCCCACTCTTGAAGTCCATCGAAGAGTTCGTGGTCCCCGAGATACTACGAGAAATTCACGAAGGGATTAATGCCCAACACATGGGCGGGAAGTCCCTAGCATGAAAGGCATTGCGAGCGGGGTACTACTGGACGATAATGCAACAGGACACCAAAGAGCACATCAAAAAATGTGACAAGTGCCAAAGGCACGCCGACATGATGTTAGACGGTGTGGCAAGTGATCGAGAGGGGGGGGGGGGTGAATAGATCACCTCTTACTTTTTCAAGGATTTAAAATTATTTTATCAAAGCGAGTTAAAAGCAGCAAAAATCAATATCCTGAATCAATTTCGTCTACTTTGAACTGACTACTAGAAAACTTGACATGTGAAAAACTTGTTGGATTTTTATTGAATGAGATGGATGAATATACAACTCAGAAATCTTAACGTTTCAATGTACTTATCATAAAACAATATTTCTAATGAATTTAGAAATTTGATAGGAATTTTGTCAAACACTTGGCATATGCTTGTATAATGATTTAGTAGTGGTGGTTTGGTGAAAATGTTTGAACCATTATGTTTATCATTAGACAGTAAAACTTAGCAAGCCAATTGAATTACAAAATTATAGAATATGTAAAATTATAAAGAGAAAGAAAGAAAGAACGATACGCAGGCTGTTTGATAAGGAAGTTCCCCACTGTCGTCCTCGTGTGTGGGTACATCTCCCTCTCAATTTCACAATCGAAACTGGGAACTTTTATATCAATTTGCTGAATGTTTGATAACAAGGTTACACTACACGGAAAGATAGAAATCCATGTGATCTTCTTCTTCTTGTAAGAACCACCACTTGATATGAGCTGTATCAAGATTCCATGCAAAGTCTACGAACGATCCTCCGCTTCCACGACCTGTTTGTTAAAATCCTTCTGATTCTTGAAGGATAAACCCTCTGGTTTATTTCTTGAAGCCTCCTCTCCAACCTTCAACTCAGCTGAGATTTCTTCAATGCACAGATGAACGTTATCTCAAACCGCTTGATTCAGTTTAACAAGGATGTTTGATTTTCTTTGTTGTTGTTGAATTTAAGATGGTTGAGAAGATGATGAAGATGAAGTTTCTTTAGGCTTCTGTTTGCACACAATTCAAATATGTTGATGTGTTCAAACTGAGAAAAATGCTTGCTTATATTTATAACAGAAAACGGTTAGTCAAAAAGAAAGTGTTATGAGTCGATGCATGTTGGTCATGTGTCGACTCATGTTAGTTATGTGTGACAGGATGAGTCGATACATTGTGTTTTGAGTCGATACAAAATCATGTTATAACGTTTTACAGAACCAACACTTTTATATCCATCGACACATAACACGTATGTGTCGATACATACTGATTGTAAATTTAATTTTTGAATTTAAAACATAGTATGAGTCAACACATGATATTATGTATCGATACATATAACTTCAAAAATGTTTTCCAGGGGCATCAGAATGTTTTGTATCGATACATGAGGTTTTGTGTCGATGCATACAAGTTCAAGAATGTATTACAGAGACATCAAAGTGTTATGTGTCGATGCATGAAATTATGTATTGATGCATGCAGTTTTTAAATTTGCATTTCAGGGTCATCAAAGAGTTATGTATCGACGCATAAGCTTTTGCATCGATACATAATAGTTTTGAAATAGTATTCCAGGGACTTCAGAAAGTTATGTATCGATACAAAACTTGTTGTGTCGACTCATAATGATGCATTATGAGTGAAATATATGTTTGGCTTATTTAAACATGTTATATTATATTTTTATAGTGCACACATGTATTTAGTGTTTCACATATATATTTGCGATCATTCAAAAATCAATTTATGAAGGTGTTGCTCACACATGCATCTTGCCCCGTCGCACGAGCTGAACACATTATCGTCCTCATGGCCATTTTCCTGGTGGGGAATGGACATCCTCAGACCATTCGTATAAGGGACATACCAAAACAAATTCCCCGTCATGGTCGTAGATTATTTTACAAAGTGGATAGAGGCCGAAGCCCTCGCGAAAATCACCTCACACAACATTCTGCGTTTTTACAAACGAAACGTGCTCGCTCAGTTTGGAATCCCGCGGGCGCTTGTAACAGACAACAGTGCCCAGTTCACCAGCCAAGGCTTTCAAAGCTTCGTTGCCAAACTCGGCACCAAACAACATTTTACCTCAGTCAAACACCCCCAGACTAACGGGAAAGCCGAGGCCGCAAATAGGGTTATCTTACGAGGACTCAAACGTATGTTAGGCGAAGCCAAGAGGGGATGGGTCGAAGAATTACACAGCGTCTTATAGGCTTATCAAACAATGCCCCACTCGACTACCGGCGAGACACCATTCTGAATGACTTACAGTACCGAGGCAGTCATCCCAGTAGAAATCATGGAGCCATCCAGGCGAACTAAAATTCCCCTCAATGAGGAGATGAACGACAAGGCCTTGAGAGACGAGCTCGACCACGTTGAATAAATCCGATCAGGAGCAGCCCTGCGCGAGGCCACTCTGAAACAGCAGGTAGCCCTACACCACAACAACAAAGTCGTAAAATGCAAATTTCAGGTCGACAGCCTAGTCTTGCCGAGAAACCAGAAGGATTCCCGCAAAGGGAAGTTGGCCGCAAATTGGGAGGGACCTTATCGCGTCCAGGGAGCTACGGGCACCGGAGCATATTATCTCGAGCAATTAAATGGAGAACCACTACCGCGACCCTAGAATGATGCGAAGCTAAAACAATATTATAGCTAAAGCCCCTCACCTGTTGGGGACTTTTGCCGTCGAATATTCACCTTCAGTAGACGAAGGGAAAAGCTCGACCACGTAGGAGAGTCGAGGTACGGGCTCGACCTACCAACCAACGAAGGCATAATGTTGCTCACTTTCACGACCAATAGACGTGCTCGACAGGGACACCTTGATCGAGCTCCGCTGTCAAAGTATCCCAACATGGCAGAACACCCAGCTCACAATGGGAAGTTCACGCCACGAGCGTAGGATCCCGATCGCGATCATACGCCTGTCCCGCGGATTCCTACTCCGCTCCCTCGACGCACTTCGAAGTGTGTCGAACCGACATTAGCGTAGAACGGGTACCTCCACACGAATATGAACTTCGTGAAAAATTCATAATGACCACAACAATGGTCGGGCATATACGTCAAATAGTGTTATTCATAAAATAGACAGTTATAAACAAAGCGATTATAATATACTGACCGTAAGGGCCGACGTTGCTCGAAAGTACAATTTAGGAACGACGACCACAAAATTAAAAGAATGATAGCGGGCACGCAGGCCCTAAAATAACAGCGGACACGCAAGCCCTGAACAATAAATACAATCAAACTTCCTCCTCCCGTCGCTGCTGTCAGGGGGATAAAGGATCTTCCCGTCCATGGCTTGGTTAAATGGGTCCACCCCCTCGACCACTATCTCGACCCCGGGGTTCAAGATCTTGAGCTGCTCGACAACAGTGTTGAAGCCGTAGCCAAGGGTGTCAACCACGTCCTGTTCGAGCACGTGGGTGCGAGCAATCAAATCTGCCCTGGTCTCCATGTTCTTCTTTGTTTCGGTTTCGTCCTCGACCGGCGCGGTGATCCCCTCTAACTCCAAATTACGAGCGACCAGACACTCGTTCTCCTTAGTGGCCGCCTCCAACTGAGGCCTCAACTCATTCAAATCCTTGAGAAGCCGAACCTGGGCCTCAAACTTCGACTCGTGGTTAAGGATATCGCACTTCAACTTCTCATTTTTAGCCTTCAGCTTGTGGATTTTGGTGTAGGCCGTGTCGAGGGAGGCTTAAGCACTCGAGGACTCATCGTTGAGCGAAAGGGCCATCTCGAGCACCCTCATCACAGCGGCCACGTCCTCGGCCAAGTGCTTTCGGCGAACCTCCTTGTCTTTAGTCAAGATTACCTCCCTCTTCTCCTCGCGCACGCCGAGGGAGTTCTCCTTACTGAAGAGGTCGCGGTTTAGATAGCAAGGAGGCAATACGAAAACCCCCGCGGGCGTTTTGTCACCCTCGGGCGTTACACCCGCAGCGTTATCTGCACGCTTCCTCTTAGCCACGGGCTCGTTGACGGGAATCTGGGCTGGATCAGTAGAAGAAGCAAGATTTTTTGATGAGGAAGGGGAACCACTGGCCCGACCGACAGACTTGGCTTGTTCCTGAAGCTGGGCGACTCTGTTTCGTGGTTCAGAAGTGGATGCATTTTTGGGCCTCAACTTCAACAGACGCTCGGAAAGAGATGCCATTCGACCTGCAATAAAACAAAATCGTTAGTCGAGTTGGAAAAATAAAAAACAGGGCGAGCACGTCCCTGTATAAAAAGGAGCAAATTAACGACTACGCCTTACCCAAAAGCCTCATGGCTTCCCCATTCGAGGAGCACTTGGGCAAGGCCTTAGTGTTGATCAACCTATTGACTAAGAGATACTCCCCCTCATCATTGAACAACAGGTTGTTGTTCACGTCCACGCACTTCGCGGGGGAGAAACTTTTAACATAAGCCGATAAATTCTCGTACGAAAGCTGGTCTTGGGCATCCAAGTCCTCGGGTTTCACTGTATAGTATTCGGGCCTTTGTTCATAATGCTTCCACTTCCATTCGAGCGGGAATCTGGCCATAAGTTGGGTAATTGGCCGCCCGTCCTCCACCGCTTCCACACGGGTATAGAGAGAATCTATAGCCGCGTCCGTCAGGGGCTTCATGATGAAGTACCCCTCTTTAAAATTCCAGACGGACTTTAGATAAGGTCGGAAGAGTTTCCCCAACTGCTTGAAGGATACCCATGCCTGCCCCCATCGGACATATTGTCTTTGTAGGTGAAAGATGCGGAAAAAAAGGGGCAGTGTGGCGCCTATCCCCAGGTACTGGCAGACGAGCTTAAACGCCCGCATAAACGCCAACGCGTTTGGATGAAGTTGGGAAGGTGCCAACTAAAGCCATTGGAAAACCCTGACCTGGAAATCATTGAAGGGCAGGCGCATCCCATCCTCTTTGAAAGCAAATTTATACATGGGGAACCATTTTCCCGGATACGTCGAGCATATCCTTCAGTCCCGATGGGGGATTTGGAGCATCCAATTGGCCGGGGCCCCTTCTGCGCGTTCCTCCGGGCAATTGAACGCATCTGTCGCATCCTGTGAAAAGCACGATCGTTTATCCCGGGGCTCAGGAGCAACCCAAGCCAAAGGGTTCCATCGGTACGGGGCTCGTCTTCGTGATGGGCAGCCGGAATGTCATCCATGACTGAACGCGCCATCGTACCTGAAAAGCAGAGGAAGTTAGTGAATTCGAAATTATCAAATCCACTCTTCCAGCACAGATCAAGTGAAAGGGAGACAAACTTGACCTAAGCCCTCGACACGCTAAAGCGGACCATTACATTACGAGGACATGTAGTCGGGGGGATCACTCATCGAGAAAAAAGCCCGGGATGCCCACTATATCCTAGGGAACCCTCCCCTGTTACAGACATTGTCCGGGGAGGTCCCCGACACTATATCTAATGAATGTTCACAAGTGTCCTGCACATTCATGAGTGCCCAACACGGAATCCATGAACTCAAATGAACATTCATGAGTATTCATCATAAAACTCATGAATATTCATCCAATCAAGACAAATTTTTGACATTTAATCCAAAAACGCTCAAGAAACATGGTGTTAAGAGGTTATAACTTACTTGGATGAAGAACTTGGAGAGAGAAACTGAAAAGTTGAGAGAACCGCCTCACACCACGAGTAAAGAAAATTGAGAAGTTAAGAGAATCGCTTCACACCACGAGCAAAGAAAAGATTGAGAGGAAACTTGAGAAGATGACAAATGAGACCCAAGAGCCCCCTTTTTATAGGCGACCCACGCCCCAAGGGATCCCTCATGAAGGGTCATCATCTCATTGGCCCCTTTTGCTTTTTCCTTGAGGGGGTGGCACCCTAAAGCACTAGCCACGTGGCTCAATAATCAACCACGGGTCCCTTCTGGACTGGCGAGCATATGCCCGACTCCTACGTGTCTTTTTCAAACACATACGAGGCAGATACCTACACGAGGAAATGCTTGACATTAGAGTGCACGTAGGGACACATCTATTCACCCACCTCGGGGACGAGGTAATGCTCGACAAACTAACAACTCCCAAGAGACAGCCATGTCAAAGGGAATCTCGCAGAAGCTCCCCATCACTAATACGTTCTCTCGAGCAAGCGGTTGACCCCTTCGGTCCCGCTCCATGCTCATCCATGATATTCCCCGACGTACTCGAGCTTGGCCCCCACGCGGGCAATGACTCGCTCCTTCCGGGGACTTTGGCCCTCTACCTCGACCAAGTCTCCGGTATCGAGAGCTGGACTCAAGTCACCGCCCTCTAGCTCAAGGGCAATAACTTGGGGGCTCCTAATCTGGATTGGGCCTACACTTGCCTTTCGAACGAGAAGCCCAAAGACATCCCAAGTTAGGAACCGTTGGGCAACTCCCCATCCGACCGTTAGAGGACGTGACCCACGATCCAATGACATACATCTTAAACCGCCCTCCAAAAATCACGGGTCCAATCCTATTCTCGCGGAGCAGTTGACCAAGGGGGAGCCCACTTGCTGGACTCCAAACACACGTAAGCCCTGACAATTCCTGTTATTGGGCCTCCACGTGGCCCAAGAGTGGGAACTTTGGCCCAGCGTTGGGGGCTATAATTACCCTCTCTCTCAAGAGGGTAAGGTATTCAAATTCATCTCTAAACTCATACTTGTTTGCTCATTCCGCTTCTCACTTTGCCATCGGAGTGTCTTGCAGGTACCCTCATCTCATTCAAATTCTGCCTGAACCAGCTGTGACGGTCCATTTCTGATCCAGTAAGATAAAAAAGAAACATTAGTTTTTGAAGAATTTTAAAAGAATTTAAAAGGAAAAGACTTTGAAGAAATATATTTATATTTTGATACAAATTTAATATTAAAAATAAAATAAAATAATCAAGATAATACATTAATATATATATTATATATAATAAAATAATCAAGATAATACATTAATATATATTATATATTATATTTTTTAAAGTGTCAAAAGAGAGGTAGCAATACAATTTAAAACCATGAACGAATCCTTTCAAAAGTTTCGCACAAGAAAATACTAGAAACACTCTCTTTTTAATAATACTCTCATATTAAAAACACTCTTTTTAACACTCTTTCAAACACTCACTCACTTATTAGTTGAAACATGTATCAGTCTCTCCTTTTAGAAATAGATCTCGCATAAAGTGGAAGAAGCCACACATGTTTCTTATTAGAAGAGATTATTTGAGTGTGTTATAGCCCTCCTCATGCACACACATTCAAAGGATGTATAAATTGCTATCTCAAAAAGAGTCCTTTAATAACCCTGAAATCCCTTTTCTCGCATAGCACCCTACTACCATTGTTTTTTGTATTGGATTGATCTCACTAACTACAACATTGATTTATGAGGAAAGGAAAGTCACAGTCTACAAATTAAGAAAAAGTTCAGTAAAAATTATTGAGCCGAGACTACTTTCGTTCACAAGATAACAATGAATCCCAAACGAAAAAAGGATCATATTCTATGCTGTCACAGAAAAACACAGTTCATGATTGAAACCATTAGACGGTTCCCATTTTGAGTTCATGTTTGGAATCCGACATGAAAGTCAGAATGTGAGCCGTCTAATATTCATATTTCATTCAACACTTCCAATTTGACGATCAAAGTAAATGCATGTTTTTGTGACCCGAGAGAAACAATATCCCACCAGGGTCCGTCAAGGCCCGGTTTAGGAAACCATTTGTTAACTGCATGTAAACCAATTAGAAAAATGGGAAGCAACTGAATTTTGTGCAGAGAATAGAAAATGAACAATTTTGTACAAAAGGAAAACAAAAATGCAACTAATGAGATGATGACGACGACGAGTTAAACAGTGCCGCTGACTCTTTGCACATAGGGCACCAATTCTTCAGCCTCAACCATTCCTGTATACAATCAACATGATATTTATGCGTGCATTGCAGTCTTCCAATTTCATCTCCAACAACATATTCCTCCTACAAGTTACATAAACTTATCTAAATCAAATCTTGTAATAAAATAACTGTTGTTGGAATTAAATTTTGTCAAGCTGAATCATAGTAACACAGTTAACCATTGGCTATATAACAGTTGAGCCATGATGAGATGAGAATCATCTTTGGAAAAACTTCATTAAAAGTTATAAAAATACCTGGCAAATGCAGCATTTGATTTCATTGTTATCCTCATCAACACAGTCGGCTGCATCATCTGAAGGCGTAGACTCAAAGACACTTATTTTAAGACTATCAGAGAGTGCTTCCTCTGACAGTGCTGTACTAACTGTACCCATTCTCTCTTCGAGAGCTAAGAGTTCCTGTCATTAATATAATATAAATATTCAGGGGGTGGAAATAGATAAATTTAAAAGAAAATTCGAAGATTTTTAATATCAAGATGACATATCCTCAAGGATGTAATAGTTCTTGTTCCGCGATAAGCTATCCAGAATAAACATTGTCAAATAGAGGCTATAGCGGCACAACAACATTGTTACATAGCAGAAATTGAACAAACCACTATTTTCTACGATCAGCGATTAACAACTTGATATGATAAACCAATTTGCTGAACCATAAAACATTCGCAAACCTCGTACGACATGTCATCAATATCCAGCCTCATGTCTCTATGAGTATCACAGAAGCTAAGTCCATCAAGAATAGAGTTGGTCTCTAGTAAATCAATTTGCTGCAAAGATGAAAATAAAATAAAAAAATTCAATAACTAGCAAATTAAGTTTGATAATTTTATTTTTTATCTACAATTACCTCATGGGTTAACTCTTCATTTTGTTCCATTCTCTCAAGTGCCAATAATACCTACATCCAATAATAAAACAGTACTTAGATTATAAACTCTCATAAAAGATCATAATAATAAACATGCACTCCTTTGTTTACATCAAAAGTTACCTCTGAAATACCATCCATACTGTAGCGCCGAAAGCCATCCTGAATTATTAGAGAATGACAGGTATCGTGTTCTTCAGGAGACATAGGCATACCACCGCAAAACTCCTCAGTGACAGAAGAGTTAAGATCAACAGAATGAGGAGAAATAGGCAATGCATCACGGGACTCTTTTTCTTTAGAGTTTTCATTTCCTTGTTTAGAAAATCTTCCCCTGCCATAACCACTAACCGTTTTTTCAGTTTTAACTGATGCTCTGCTATCGTCCCCATTGTTTTCTTTGGAGTTTTCATTTCCTTGGTTAGAAAATCTTCCCCCGGCATAACCACTAACCGTTCTTTCAGTTTTAGCTGATGCTCGGCTATTGTCCCCATTGTTTTCTTTGGAGTTTTCATTTCCTTGGTTAGAAAATCTTCCCCTGGCATAACCACTAACCGTTTTTTCAGTTCTAACTGATGCTCTACTATTGTCCCTCAGAGGAGGAATATTTCTAGACCCTCTTGTATCAGAACTAGTTCTTCCATTTCTGGAGCTAGAATTCAATCTTTCCGATGAAGAAGCAGTCATCTTCTTCCCTTTAAGAGTGGAGCTACTTTCCCCTTCAGAGCTTCTCGTTTTTGTCACAGTAGTCTTCCTTCTATTAAAGGTAGAATTTGATGACGAGCATGAAGAAGGGATCACATCAGATAGAGTGTTGCATCTGAGGTTCCTCAATCCATACTTGCTAGAAACTGCTTGTGTCACCGGACCAATGCTTTCAGTTTCTCGTTGATGCAACCCGGGTCTTTGATTAAAATTCTTTTGAGATCTTAAATTTGATACTGCAACTGCACCAGATTTTCCTACTCCTGCCCGAATCACATTAGTAGACTCTCTACCTTTCTCTTCAGCTGGAAGACCACTCGAAGATAACGTTCTCCGAGGCTCTATAAGTGGTTTCACCAGGTTAGCAGATGTTCTACGGGAACTACCAACTACCTCCTTTTTACTTGAAGATGACTGCGTTGATGGCCTTAAAATTTTAACTGCTTCAGAAGATCTTTTTTGAACAGGAGGGTTGGCTCCACTACTGCAACCTGCTCGGCTTCGATTTTGACCATCTCTGGTATTAGCAGTCTCTCTAAACACAACGCCCGTCCTTTTTTTAGGGACTTCCGTCCCATCAATGCCTCTTTTTGATAACATGCTCTTTCGAACGATGGGCCTGCGGTAGTTTCCTTCCATGTTAATGATAATGAACTGTTTAATACAAGAAAGAACAACCCATCTCAAGTAGCATTTAGATATCTTTTCACTAACAGGCTCAAGCAAAAGAGAAACAACTTATAACTTATAAGTTAACTCACAAATCATATCCCTTTCATTGAAGAGTGCTTTTTTTTTTATGAAGAACGGCATTTGACATATATCAAAGCACTTTTATTAAATAATTTTGATACCGAAATTAGAAAACAGCCAACTTTGAGAGCACATTCAGTTTAGTAATCCACAAGATAAAAAAAAAAATTCTAAACCCAAATTATCAAAATGTTACAACAATCAGCAAACTGAAACTGCATTCATCACATGGTTGACGCTAAATTAACAGTTCTGAAATTTCCTAACAACCTATTATAAATGATACAAACAGGAAGACTCCAACGAAATCCTAGTAAAGCAACACTCATGATAGCGCTTACATATCTCTACTGCTATTCTCATCACCGCGATTTTCTTTCATATTAAAAAGAAAAGTTAAAGGGGTCTAGCAATATCCACACAACATATATAGTTCTCAAACAGAGAGCGCCCCGTTTAACTCCTATGAACCAACACACTCTTATTCAACCATAATAAGCACAACGCAGCCTGATTACATTAAATCAAACAACTGCCATATTTACACCTCATAATATAAAGAGGTACCAAAAATTGAAGTGCTTATTTAATAAGTATATATAGTGTAAGAGTTGATTCTAAAAATTAAAATTAGAGGAAATGAAAACAACTAAGGAAAATAAGCCATCGGCAGAAAACAATTTATAGATATAATGTAATCCTTTCCAAATGCCCCAAACACGATCGCAACATTGACAGAGCGATAAGGATCGGTGCAGGTATCTGACACAGACACACCTTTTATCAGAAGTGTTAGTGCTACATAGATTGCTAGTGCTCTTAAGGGGGTCATAAAATTGGATTCTAATAAAAATATCCAGCTTGAACAAACCATATAATAATGATGAGGTTGATGATCAATAGGAATAGTCACAAAAAACATGATGATGCAAACTAGAAAAAGCAATACATATATAATAATGATCAGTCATAGAACAACTGAAAACTCAAAATTCAGTTTTAATATTTCGATCAATTTAGGGTTCTAAGTAACGTGATCAAAGAAATAAAATCCAAAACTGAATCAGGTTAATTTCGATAATTCATGGTTTGAGTTAAAATTGAATCGATAATTACGGAATTGAAAATTATTTGAATTGTGAAGGATAGGTTCGTTTATCGTTAGAGAGAGAGGTGAAAATGGTGAATACCTTTGGTGATGATGGTATTGTTGAGAGAGAGAGAGAGAGAGAGAGAGAGAGTGGAATTTTGAGAGAGAAACGTGAGAGAATGAACGAGAAGAGATGGAAAGGTGTGAGTGAGGGTATAAATCCTATTCGTCCCACCACATCGACAAATTTGTTTTTTTCCTTGACATGTTCAATCAAATATTTTAAAAATTAGATTTTTTTTTTTGTATTTTTAAAAATATTTTTATGAAAAAATTATAATAGCAAAAGTTTTTTAATTTATTTTTTATAAGTCAAAATGCTAATTATGATATTAGCACAAAATTTATTTGATAAACGCATTTGTTTCGGTTTAACAATGTTTCTCTAGAACAATGGTGTTATATGACGATAAATTTTGTTGATCTAGTAAATTTTTTCTTTAAGGGTGATCTATTATAGTTGAAAGTATTGTTTGCGAATAGATCTCTTTAATGAATTACATTTTTAAAATCTAGCCAATTTTTTAGTAAAAATTGCATCAACATAATGAAAAAAGAAAATTAAAAATCAAAAATCCAACACTCATGATGTAATAAAATTTGAATGAGCAAATTGTTGTTTCAATGTTCAAGAAACTATAGACTATAACAAGGGATGACTAATAAAACATCACAAAGTCGACCTACAATATAGGTGGTGTGATTGTGGAAAATTTCAAATTTTTTGTGCGTCATGTTAACATGTCATTGCATCATGTTCTAGTGTCCACCAATATGCTTTCGAGTATTTGTCAAACGCTTACAAAGTTGTAAATGTATTTGATGCTTACAACAAAAGCTTTTCGGTTGTACCAAACAATGAATATTGGCTTATTTGTCAAGGGGTGGAATTTTTAATAAAAAACACGTGTGTTGGAAAAAAAAGGTATTCCAAACAACACTCGAATCAGAACATAAATAGATATTGGATATACACTTCAAAGAAAATGTGGACTATATCGTCTTATCGATAATACTCAAAAAAATTATGACAATGTTGGAACCTATTCTAATTAGACATATGTATTTCTTAGAGTGTCATATGTTAATAAAATTTAAAAATATATAGTATTAATTAAAACTTCTAGTTACAACACAACATCGCATCATCAAATAAGGAAACTAACAACAACATAAAATCAAAACATTATTAGGTAACTAGTACACCATAACACTAAAACAATCAGATATTTGTTTCTTGTAAGCATACATGAAACATCTAAATCATTCTCAACACGCTCTCAGTCTTTATCATCTAGAGACATAATAAAATTTGCAACAACATAATAAAATTTGCAACAATCAACATAATAAAATCTACTATTATCTAGAGACGTTATTGTAAAGCTCTTGATTTGAAAATCTATTTCAAGTTTTCTTTTTTCCTCTTCGGTTCAAAGAGAATTTGGTTTATCTACTACTTCATCATTTACTTGATGAGTAGGGATAAACGGGCCATGGACTATTGTTTCCCACAATTCATAATTTATACTTTGAAGAAAAATTCTAAACCTACCTTGTCAAATATCAAATCTACTATTACTGAAAGTTGGTGGAGTGTCTAAAAAATATCTCTTGTCAAAAGTCATCATTCTCCTGAGATAATTAGTCTTTAAATAGGAGTTAGTCTTTGATGCCACTTGTTGGAGTGTGACTTCATGCACAAAACATGGGTGAATTGCATGGTTCAGAAAATTGTGGTTTTGAAAAACTTTGCAGATTAAAATCAGAGTTTAAAAACATTTTAAATATTAAACAATGGAAAATAAATTATAGAATATAAATTGCGGAAAGTAAAGAGTTAAGAAAAGATAGAACACAGATAATTATAGAGGTTTGGTCAAAATAAAAAATACTTACTACTCTCCTCAAGAATTGATCTTGAGAGTATTCAATAAATATTGAGAGCTTTTAGTAGATAATACTCACGAACCCCTTACACAAGGAAATAGTTGATTTTCCACCAAAGCAATAAGACTAAGAATTTAGCAGTTTGAGTATTTTCTTCTAAACCATGGATTGAAGCGGTAGTACTCTTTCTACGCAGTAGATCGAAGCGGCTTGTCTTCTTTTCACGAGAATCTTGGAGGGGTTAGTGCATGGTTCAATCTTGGTTGAAGTCACTTCAATGATGAAGTTGAGGAAGAATTAGGCTTTAAGGGATTTATTGGGCTCAAAGGAAATGGCATACTGTGATGCGGTGGGAGAACTGACTTGAGGTTTTGCGTTTGTGTTCGCAAATGTTTCGGTTTAGCAAGAGTCGCCACCGACTTTTTATTTATCCAAAGGAAAGGTCAAAAAGCACAGGAAAGACCTTTGAGATGTTTTCTTGGGTTCGGGGGGTAGGTTATGAAAAGGGAAGGTGCTAACACCCTTTTCATCCATGGTTTTTCATGGGCTCTTAGTTACTTGTTTTAGATCACTTGCTTTTGATTTTCAATTGTTTAAAATGGTGCTTTTGCGTGTGGTTTTGAAAGTATTTTGAAGAGAGGCCATCGTTGTGGCAAACTTTGTAATGATTCTTGTTTGAATGTATACAAAGGTGTTTTGTATTTTGAAAAATGTTTCAATGTTTGAAAGTTTGGTTTGGGAAATGTTTTGAAATTGTGTTGTGATGTGTTTTTGAAAATAGCAAGGATGTTTGCAAGTTTTGATCAAGTAACTAGGAGTTGTCTACCCTACTCAAAGATCTTTCCTGCATATTTTTAACCCTTTGACATTGTTGTTTTACCGTTGCATTTGGTAAACAACCTTGTGTTTAGATGTTAAACGGGACAGGCGCGGGTCATCGTATGATCATGATAGCAATTGTGCTAAGTATCTTTAGCAAGTTTTTGTTTGAGGGACTAGATCATTTTGTATAGGCAACCAAGATAGCGTCATCGAAGGACTATGATCTTTTTGTTTTGTTTTTGTTTTGCCAAGATACCTAGCATGCATACCATGGCCATTTTAAAGGCAACAAGTGGATGAAACCCTAGGGGTGCTTGTGTGCATTATGTTGTCATTTTCATGCATTTTTGTCTTGTATTTAGTCAAGCTATTTGTTGATTTTGGATTTTGCATACAAACCCTAATCTTTCTATCATGGCATATTTGAAAGCAATAAAGTGCGTAAAAATAAATCTACGACTATTACAACATTGATATGGGGAGGGAGATACAATTTTGAATAGGGGATATTTTGCACAAAATAAAACCCTAAGATTATTACAACCATATTGAATTCTTTGTACAAATGAATAAATGGACAAATATTTACAAGTGCAATATAAGTATAAATATGCAAAGATGTTTTTTTTTTGTATTTTATTTTATATATGTAAAATAAATTATTTAATGTATAAAAAATAAAAGATTATTTTTATTAAGGGTGGAAACCCTAATTTTATTTTAAGAAAATATGTGTATTATAATTATTTATTCATGTACAAGAACATAAAATAAAATATATACAAAATATTGAAAAATAAAAATGTGTGAGAAAATATTATTTTATATGTATAAATAATAAAAATAAAAATAAAAATATATAATATTTTTTATAATATTTACAAGTTTTTATTTAAGAAAATAAAAGTATATTATTTAAGAAACTATTTTTATGCTAGAAAAAATAATAAAAATAATAAAATAAAATATGAAAATTTAAGAAAATATTTTTGGTAATTTTCAATGTTTAGAAAAATAAAATAAAGTCAGAAATGTAAATAGAAATAGAAAAATACAAAAAAAATAATGAAATGGGCCAAGGGGGTGTAAACAGCAAGCAGGGGGGTGTCAATAGCATGAACAAGTCAAGTCCAGCCCAGATGACCTTCATCCCTGTCCTCTGATCAAACAAAAACGCGCGCTTGATGTTCAAACTAGTAACTCCTGCATTTGTGCTTAAAAACAAAAACTTACAACATGAAAGTTATAGAGCATGATCACACGATTCTAACCATGTAAAAAACTTAATCTAACTCTCAAAGACCAAAGAGAATTTCTCTGACTCTAATTTCTAACCTAGTTTTTTCAGAAAGTTCATCATTCAAATTCTCCCAGCTCAGTTAACTTAAATGAATTCTATGCATATGTACAGCTCAAGGGCAATGAGGACTACATTTTTTATTCACAAACCTAAGCCTAATGATTCCTAAATAGAGAGATAGAAGTTTGAACTTTACCTGTTTCAGTTAAGCTCGAGTATGGCAATGTAGGGGTTGTGAGTGAGGCCTGAGATGCTTGTGAGCTTGCTTGAAGTTCCTTTGAGCTTTCCCAATGCCTAACTAGCTTTGAACTTGCTTGAATCTCTCTATAGAACTCAACCTGCAAACTCATAATTCAGAAATGGTGAAGTGTGTAAATGGAGTTACAGTGACTTGGGAATGGTTGGGATAGCTTAGGTGAGTTGTATGGAGAGTGTTGGAACTAGTTGCAAGCAAAACACACGAGTGGATTGTGATTTGGAAATCAAAATACAGAACCTGCCCTATTTTGACAAGAACTTGTGTTTTGGTGTTTTGGAGGGTTTGAGGACTTATAAACTCGTGTTTCTGACCTTAGGCAATGTGCAAAACTTGTTTGAAATGTTTACAAACTTTGGTTATATCAGATACAAGAGTTGTGGTGATTTTTGCAAGTTGACTTGGTTTTGAAGAAAAGTGTGAGTTGATAATGCAAAGGGCTGTACTTGCTAGATCCAAGCCTGCTGATAGTTGGTATAATTTTCCCTAAGTTTATGGAGTTTGTTTTCTGCAAAGGATTGGGTCCTTGGCTCAAGATAAGCAATTTGACATAAATCATACTTTATGTAAATGGTATTGCCACCTTTATGCCATAAATGGAATAAACCTTCGTATAATGCTTCATTG
This sequence comes from Vicia faba, assembly GCA_948472305.1. Classification (NCBI taxonomy): domain Eukaryota; kingdom Viridiplantae; phylum Streptophyta; class Magnoliopsida; order Fabales; family Fabaceae; genus Vicia; species Vicia faba. Next base: position 274,778 of record CATIWC010001710.1, read on the forward strand.
ATCAAAAAAATGCCTCTAACCAATGTGTTTGCATTCAATTTTTGAGTGTGGAAGGGTTTAAGGACCTGTAAACAAGTACAAGCATGGTTGGACAGAAATTGCAACTTGTATCAACATGAAAAATGCCATGGACCAAAGTGATATTTTGCCGAATTCAAAGCTTTGATTCTCCCTAACCACAAATGATTTTGGAGAGTTATTAGACATTTTGGAAAGCTTGTAACATTCTATACAATCCATCGTTGAAATTCATTTTGAGATTCCAATGGGAACTATGTGAAAAATTGCCATGAAGATAGGTCAAAATCCTGCCTAAACTAGGGCAAAATTTCACTAAGTTAAAAGTTTCATGGACCCTTGTTCACAAAATCATAACTTGAGATCCAAGCATCTTTTGGGAAAACTTTGTTAATAAAAGTTGTAGATTTTGTGGAGGACTACAACTTTCATGTTGGAAGTTTTGTTTGAATCCAATTGCATCATGGTGAAAAAGTTGGGAAAAAATAAGAAAATTTCATAACTTAGAAAATTTCTAAGTTATGAAAATTTTCAATCTTAAACCCTAATTCCAAAATTAGGTTTCTTGGTGAAAAAGTTTCATGTTTTGACACATCTTGATGAAAAATGACCCTTGGCACTTGATTTTGACCAAGAAGTCAAAGTTTGACTTTTCAGTGTATAATTGATTTTTAATCAGTTGACTGGAAAATTCATCTGTCAATCCAATGCAGTTGAGATCTTTTGAACCTTGTGAATAGGTCAAGATGGTGCCATTGAGTCCTTTAATCCATGCTTGAACCCAATTTTCCATTGGCTAGGTGAAAAATCAGAAATTACCCTTTTGCAGTCAAAACCCTAAAAATGACCATTTTTCCCTTTTGAAGATCTGATCAAATTTCTTGAGGAGTTGTGGTCCAAACTTGATCAAATGGTTAATATGAGTTTATAATGTTAATGTGGATCAAAATTTATGAGGTTTGACTGTAAATTGGCCACAATTGACTTTTCCCACAATACAGTTGATTTCTAGGTCAACTGTCCAATTGACTGGGCAAAAATTTGATTCAAGGCTTGAAACTTGGTATGGGCAATCTTATAAGTCCAACATGAAGTATGAAAGTCACATTAGGCATTGGAAGTCCAAAAATCCCTGTGCAAACTCAAACCCTAATTCAGGTCAACAGTGCAAGGAGATGTCTTGAGCAGAGGAAACCCTAATCCTGTCTGGAGTCCAAAGAGTCTTGTGAGGGGAAATATTGATAAAATGAGAGGGAAAATTTTGGCGTAAAACATATGCCCATGTTCAATCTTCTTGAACCTGAAGAGTTAGATTGGATAATTTTCCTTTCGTGACTCGAAGGTAAAAGATGATTGGACACTAGAGTGCCCGTAAATTTGCACTCGTCGAAATGTAGTTGAAGAAATGGGCTTAAAGATGCCATTTGGAGATGGTAGAATCTTGCTGGAGACGGGCTTAAAGATGCCATCCAATAATGTTTGTTGAAAATCAGGAGAATGAACATCAAAATGGTATCAGTATCTGGGACGTATCTGAGTTGTATCTGGAGATTGGATTTGTATGAGCAAAGGAATGGCGTCCGTGTCTGGAGCGTATCCGAGCTGTAACTGTATTTGATTCTTGAATGAATAACAGAATGGATGCCGTGTCTGGAGTGTATCTGTATTGTATTTGAATCTGAAATCTGAATAAGCGACCGAATGACATCCGTGTCTGGAGCATCTCTGGGCTGGGGATAAATTTGAATGAGTGACAGAATGGCTATCGTGTATGGAGCGTATCTGGACTGTATCTTGAGGTTGAGATCTGTATGAGTAGCAGAATGACTTCCGGGTCTGGAGTGTATCTAAATTGTAACTGGGATCTAGACAAGTGACATAATGACTTATGTGTCTGGAGTGTATCTGAACTTGAAGTTGATAGTTGAATCTGAATGAGAAATAGAAAGGCTTCCGTGTCTGGAGCGTATCTAATCTGTATCTGATTGTTGAAGTCTGAATGAGCGACATAATGGCATCCGTTTGTGGAGCGTATCTGGACTGTATCTTGACTTTGAATTCTGAATGAGTAGTAGAATGACCTCCGTGTCTGGGGTGTATCCATACTGTATCTGAATAAGAGATCTGAATGAGTAGCACAATGACTTCCATGTCTTGGAGTGTATCTGTACTGTATCTGAAATCTTAATATTCGTTAAAGATAGCTTTTAATCTTATCCTGAAAAGGGTAAAATGTTAGCTGAAAACACAAAGTTATGTTGCATGACATGTATGATGCAATAAAATGTGTTTTATCAATGTTCATGATATATGAATGTAATTTATGCGCATGTAAGCTGATTAGCTGTCTTGCTGAGGAAAATAAATCCTTGATAGCTAGAGATAATAAAATCCTTGACTGCTGTCGGGGAAAGTAAATCCTGGACCGATGTTGGGGATTCAAAATATTTGATTACTGAGGATGAGAAATCCTTGGACCACTGTTTGGGATAGAAAATCCTTGGCAACTTGTGGGGATTATCAAAACCTTGATAACTTCCGCGGGGATGAAAATCCTTCATGACTTTTCTGGGGATATAAGGATCCTTCAAGTATGCTTGAGAAACCTTCTTGGGGAATCCAGAGAACTTTGATGACTATGGCGGGAGATTACACCATGGGAATCCTTGCTCGGTTGGGGAATAAGGAAACTCTGACGGTCTCTACTGGGGATTAGATGAAAGAAAACCTTGATCTGCTGGAGAATAAGGAAGACTTTGATGGCTTCTGTGGAGAATTAAGAATGAGAAACTTCGATCTCCTGGGGAAATTGATGCCTTGGGGGCTTCACTGGAGAAATGAGAATGAGAATCTTCGATCTGCAGGGGATTTAAAAATTCTAACAAACTCACGCTGGGGAGTTATGAATACTCAGGTAATTTCACTGGGGAATCCAGACTGAGAATCTTCAATCTGCTAGGGGAATTTGAAGCTAAGGAGTTAAGAATGAGAATCTTCATTCTGTTGGGGAGTAAAAACTCTGTGGGGAATAACTATACTGCTGGAGAGTAAGCTATCCTGCTGGAGGGTAAGTTCAAGACTCTGGGGGAAGAGGTTTATTCCTGTTCGGAAAAAGCTCAAGAGTTTGGGTTGTATGCCAATCTACTGGGGAATTATCCTTAGTTGGGGATAAAAGTTAACCGTTATCTGGTTGATTCTCAGATTTTAAGATAACTTGCTGGGGAATCTGGAGAAACTGGATGGTTTCTGCTGTGGATTGGTAGTTGGAAATTTGACTTCGCTGGGGAAGAAGGTTTCATCTTTGCTGGGGATTTATGACCCAAAGTTCTTGCTCCGCTGAGGATTGAGAGTTTGTAGATTTTACTCTGGCGGAGATTTTGAAATTGTAATTCCGCTGGGGATATGTATTTCAAGGTTTTAGCTCCGCTAGGGATCCAGATGATGTACTGCAGGGGATTTCTCTTGGAATAACCTGAAGACGTTTTCCTATACTTTCAACCTGTCAGTAATTATTCTTTCACATTTCGTTTATTTGTAAACAGTGATTATATTCAAATGCATATGCTCATTTAATAAACCATTGGACGTTTTCAAATAAAACACAAGTGTAAAGAAAAAGAAAAGGCAAATAGTTTTCTGCACTTTGAAGTATCTTTGTATTAACTTTGTGTAAGTATTTTGTACAAAGGAGACAGACATCCTAGTAAGAGAATGTTGTCATAAAAATTGAGAAAAATTTATACAAAGAAAGATGGCTATGTGTAAAAATTCCATGGGGTTCCCATTCTGCTATAACCTTCATAACTCTGGATATCTTGTTCATTCGTTGCTTCGTCCGACGATGATTAGATTGATCAGAAGCCCGAAGCTTGTCTGTGAAGAGATTGTCCGTAAAGTGATCCGACGAAACATAGTCATACGCTTTAATTGTTGTTTCAATGTTCAAGAAACTATAGACTATAACGAGGGATGACTAATAAAACATCACAAAGTCGACCTACAATATAGGTGGTGTGATTGTGGAAAATTTCAAATTTTTTGTGCGTCATGTTAACATGTCATTGCATCACGTTCTAGTGTCCACCAATATGCTTTCGAGTATTTGTCAAACGCTTACAAAGTTGTAAATGTATTTGATGCTTACAACAAAAGCTTTTCGGTTGTACCAAACAATGAATATTGGCTTATTTGTCAAGGGGTGGAATTTTTAATAAAAAACACGTGTGTTGGAAAAAAAAGGTATTCCAAACAACACTCGAATCAGAATATAAATAGATATTGGATATACACTTCAAAGAAAATGTGGACTATATCGTCTTATCGATAATACTCAAAAAAATTATGACAATGTTGGAACCTATTCTAATTAGACATATGTATTTCTTAGAGTGTCATATGTTAATAAAATTTAAAAATATATAGTATTAATTAAAACTTTTAGTTACAACACAATATCGCATCATCAAATAAGGAAACTAACAACAACATAAAATCAAAACATTATTAGGTAACTAGTACACCATAACACTAAAACAATCAGATATTTGTTTCTTGTAAGCATACATGAAACATCTAAATCATTCTCAACACGCTCTCAGTCTTTATCATCTAGAGACATAATAAAATTTGCAACAACATAATAAAATTTTCAACAATCAACATAATGAAATCTACTATTATCTAGAGATGTTATTGTAAAGCTCTTGATTTGAAAATCTATTTCAAGTTTTCTTTTTTCCTCTTCGGTTCAAAGAGAATCTGGTTTATCTACTACTTCATCATTTACTTGATGAGTAGGGATAAACGGGCCATGGACTATTGTTTCCCACAATTCATAATTTATACTTTGAAGAAAAATTCTAAACCTACCTTGTCAAATATCAAATCTACTATTACTGAAAGTTGGTGGAGTGTCTAAAAAATATCTCTTGTCAAAAGTCATCATTCTCCTGAGATAATTAGTCTTTAAATAGGAGTTAGTCTTTGATGCCACTTGTTGGAGTGTGACTTCATGCACAAAACATGGGTGAATTGCATGGTTCAGAAAATTGTGGTTTTGAAAAACTTTGCAGATTAAAATCAGAGTTTAAAAACATTTTAAATATTAAACAATGGAAAATAAATTATAGAATATAAATTGCGGAAAGTAAAGAGTTAAGAAAAGATAGAACACAGATAATTATAGAGGTTTGGTCAAAATAAAAAATACTTACTACTCTCCTCAAGAATTGATCTTGAGAGTATTCAATAAATATTGAGAGCTTTTAGTAGATAATACTCACGAACCCCTTACACAAGGAAATAGTTGATTTTCCACCAAAGCAATAAGACTAAGAATTTAGCAGTTTGAGTATTTTCTTCTAAACCATGGATTGAAGCGGTAGTACTCTTTCTACGCAGTAGATCGAAGCGGCTTGTCTTCTTTTCACAAGAATCTTGGAGGGGTTAGTGCATGGTTCAATCTTGGTTGAAGTCACTTCAATGATGAAGTTGAGGAAGAATTAGGCTTTAAGGGATTTCTTGGGCTCAAAGGAAATGGCATACTGTGATGCGGTGGGAGAACTGACTTGAGGTTTTGCGTTTGTGTTCGCAAATGTTTCGGTTTAGCAAGAGTTGCCACCGACTTTTTATTTATCCAAAGGAAAGGTCAAAAAGCACAGGAAAGACCTTTGAGATGTTTTCTTGGGTTCGGGGGGTAGGTTATGAAAAGGGAAGGTGCTAACACCCTTTTCATCCATGGTTTTTCATGGGCTCTTAGTTACTTGTTTTAGATCACTTGCTTTTGCTTTTCAATTGTTTGAAATGGTGCTTTTGCGTGTGGTTTTGAAAGTATTTTGAAGAGAGGCCATCGTTGTGGCAAACTTTGTAATGATTCTTGTTTGAATGTATACAAAGGTGTTTTGTATTTTGAAAAATGTTTCAATGTTTGAAAGTTTGGTTTGGGAAATGTTTTGAAATTGTGTTGTGATGTGTTTTTGAAAATAGCAAGGATGTTTGCAAGTTTTGATCAAGTAACTAGGAGTTGTCTACCCTACTCAAAGATCTTTCCTGCATATTTTTAACCCTTTGACATTGTTGTTTTACCGTTGCATTTGGTAAACAACCTTGTGTTTAGATGTTAAACGGGACAGGCGCGGGTCATCGTATGATCATGATAGCAATTGTGCTAAGTATCTTTAGCAAGTTTTTGTTTGAGGGACTAGATCATTTTGTATAGGCAACCAAGATAGCGTCATCGAAGGACTATGATCTTTTTGTTTTGTTTTTGTTTTGCCAAGATACCTAGCATGCATACCATGGCCATTTTAAAGGCAACAAGTGGATGAAACCCTAGGGGTGCTTGTGTGCATTATGTTGTCATTTTCATGCATTTTTGTCTTGTATTTAGTCAAGCTATTTGTTGATTTTGGATTTTGCATACAAACCCTAATCTTTCTATCATGGCATATTTGAAAGCAATAAAGTGCGTAAAAATAAATCTACGACTATTACAACATTGATATGGGGAGGGAGATACAATTTTGAATAGGGGATATTTTGCACAAAATAAAACCCTAAGATTATTACAACCATATTGAATTCTTTGTACAAATGAATAAATGGACAAATATTTACAAGTGCAATATAAGTATAAATATGCAAAGATGTTTTTTTTTTTGTATTTTATTTTATATATGTAAAATAAATTATTTAATGTATAAAAAATAAAAGATTATTTTTATTAAGGGTGGAAACCCTAATTTTATTTTAAGAAAATATGTGTATTATAATTATTTATTCATGTACAAGAACATAAAATAAAATATATACAAAATGTTGAAAAATAAAAATGTGTGAGAAAATATTATTTTATATGTATAAATAATAAAAATAAAAATAAAAATATATAATATTTTTTATAATATTTACAAGTTTTTATTTAAGAAAATAAAAGTATATTATTAAAGAAACTATTTTTATGCTAGAAAAAATAATAAAAATAATAAAATAAAATATGAAAATTTAAGAAAATATTTTTGGTAATTTTCAATGTTTAGAAAAATAAAATAAAGTCAGAAATGTAAATAGAAATAGAAAAATACAAAAAAATAATGAAATGGGCCAAGGGGGTGTAAACAGCAAGCAGGGGGGTGTCAATAGCATGAACAAGTCAAGCCCAGCCCAGATGACCTTCATCCCTGTCCTCTGATCAAATAAAAACGCGCGCTTGATGTTCAAACTAGTAACTCCTGCATTTGTGCTTAAAAACAAAAACTTGCAACATGAAAGTTATAGAGCATGATCACACGATTCTAACCATGTAAAAAACTTAATCTAACTCTCAAAGACCAAAGAGAATTTATCTGGCTCTAATTTCTTACCTAGTTTTTTCAGAAAGTTCATCATTCAAATTCTCCCAGCTCAGTTAACTTAAATGAATTCTATGCATATGTACAGCTCAAGGGCAATGAGGACTACATTTTTTATTCACAAACCTAAGCCTAATGATTCCTAAATAGAGAGATAGAAGTTTGAACTTTACCTGTTTCAGTTAAGCTCGAGTATGGCAATGTAGGGGTTGTGAGTGAGGCCTGAGATGCTTGTGAGCTTGCTTGAAGTTCCTTTGAGCTTTCCCAATGCCTAACTAGCTTTGAACTTGCTTGAATCTCTCTATAGAACTCAACCTGCAAACTCAGAATTCAGAAATGGTGAAGTGTGTAAATGGAGTTACAGTGACTTGGGAATGGTTGGGATAGCTTAGGTGAGTTGTATGGAGAGTGTTGGAACTAGTTGCAAGCAAAACACACGAGTGGATTGTGATTTAGAAATCAAAATGCAGAACCTGCCCTATTTTGACAAGAACTTGTGTTTTGGTGTTTTGGAGGGTTTGAGGACTTATAAACTCGTGTTTCTGACCTTAGGCAATGTGCAAAACTTGTTTGAAATGTTTACAAACTTTGGTTATATCAGATACAAGAGTTGTGGTGATTTTTGCAAGTTGACTTGGTTTTGAAGAAAAGTGTGAGTTGATAATGCAATGGGCTGTACTTGCTAGATCCAAGCCTGCTGATAGTTGGTATAATTTTCCCTAAGTTTATGGAGTTTGTTTTCTGCAAAGGATTGGGTCCTTGGCTCAAGATAAGCAATTTGACATAAATCATACTTTATGTAAATGGTATTGCCACCTTTATGCCATAAATGGAATAAACCTTCGTATAATGCTTCATTGATCAAAAAAATGCCTCTAACCAATGTGTTTGCATTCAATTTTTGAGTGTGGAAGGGTTTAAGGACCTGTAAACAAGTACAAGCATGGTTGGACAGAAATTGCAACTTGTATCAACATGAAAAATACCATGGACCAAAGTGATATTTTTCCGAATTCAAACCTTTGATTCTCCCTAACCACAAATGATTTTGGAGAGTTATTAGACATTTTGGAAAGCTTGTAACATTCTATACAATCCATCGTTGAAATTCATTTTGAGATTCCAATGGGAACTATGTGAAAAATTTCCATGAAGATAGGTCAAAATCCTGCCTAAACTAGGGCAAAATTTCACTAAGTTAAAAGTTTCATGGACCCTTGTTCACAAAATCATAACTTGAGATCCAAGCATCTTTTGGGAAAACTTTGTTAATAAAAGTTGTAGATTTTGTGGAGGACTACAACTTTCATGTTGGAAGTTTTGTTTGAATCCAATTTCATCATGGTGAAAAAGTTGGGAAAAAATAAGAAAATTTCATAACTTAGAAAATTTCTAAGTTATGAAATTTTTCAATCTTAAACCCTAATTTCCAAAATTAGGTTTCTTGGTGAAAAAGTTTCATGTTTTGACACATCTTGATGAAAAATGACCCTTGGCACTTGATTTTGACCAAGAAGTCAAAGTTTGACTTTTCAGTGTACAATTGATTTTTAATCAGTTGACTGGAAAATTCATCTGTCAATTCAATGCAGTTGAGATCTTTTGAACCTTGTGAATAGGTCAAGATGGTGCCATTGAGTCCTTTAATCCATGCTTGAACCCAATTTTCCATTGGCTAGGTGAAAAATCAGAAATTACCCTTTTGCAGTCAAAACCCTAAAAATGACCATTTTGCCCTTTTGAAGATCTGATCAAATTTCTTGAGGAGTTGTGGTCCAAACTTGATCAAATGGTTAATATGAGTTTATAATGTTAATGTGGATCAAAATTTATGAGGTTTGACTGTAAATTGGCCACAATTGACTTTTCCCACAATACAGTTGATTTCTAGGTCAACTGTCCAATTGACTGGGCAAAAATTTGATTCAAGGATTGAAACTTGGTATGGGCAATCTTATAAGTCCAACATGAAGTATGAAAGTCACATTAGGCATTGGAAGTCCAAAAATCCCTGTGCAAACTCAAACCCTAATTCAGGTCAACAGTGCAAGGAGATGTCTTGAGCAGAGGAAACCCTAATCCTGTCTGGAGTCCAAAGAGTCTTGTGAGGGGAAATATTGATAAAATGAGAGGGAAAATTTTGGGGTAAAACATCTTCCCCTGTTCAATCTTCTTGAACCTGAAGAGTTAGATTGGATAATTTGCCTTTCGTGACTCGAAGGTAAAAGATGATTGGACACTAGAGTGCCCGTAAATTTGCACTCGTCGAAATGTAGTTGAAGAAATGGGCTTAAAGATGCCATTTGGAGATGGTAAAATCTTGCTGGAGACGGGCTTAAAGATGCCATCCAATAATGTTTGTTGAAAATCAGGAGAATGAACATCAAAATGGTATCCGTATCTGGGACGTATCTGAGTTGTATCTGGAGATTGGATTTGTATGAGCAAAGGAATGGCGTCCGTGTCTGGAGCGTATCCGAGCTGTAACTGTATTTGATTCTTGAATGAATAACAGAATGGATGCCGTGTCTGGAGTGTATCTGTATTATATTTGAATCTGAAATCTAAATAAGCGACCGAATGACATCCGTGTCTGGAGCATCTCTGGGCTGGGGATAAATTTGAATGAGTGACAGAATGGCTACCGTGTATGGAGCGTATCTGGACTGTATCTTGAGGTTGAGATCTGTATGAGTAGCAGAATGACTTCCGGGTCTGGAGTGTATCTAAATTGTAACTGGGATCTGGACAAGTGACATAATGACTTATGTGTTTGGAGTGTATCTGAACTTGAAGTTGATAGTTGAATCTGAATGAGAAATAGAAAGGCTTCCGTGTCTGGAGCGTATCTAATCTGTATCTGATTGTTGAAGTCTGAATGAGCGACACAATGGCATCCGTTTGTGGAGCGTATCTGGACTGTATCTTGACTTTGAATTCTGAATGAGTAGTAGAATGACCCCTGTGTCTGGGGTGTATCCATACTGTATCTGAATAAGAGATCTGAATGAGTAGCAGAATGACTTCCATGTCTTGGAGTGTATCTGTACTGTATCTGAAATCTTAATATTCGTTAAAGATAGCTTTTAATCTTATCCTGAAAAGGGTAAAATGTTAGCTGAAAACACAAAGTTATGTTGCATGACATGTATGATGCAATAAAATGTGTTTTATGCGCATGTAAGCTGATTAGCTGTCTTGCTAAGGAAAATAAATCCTTGATAGCTGGAGATAATAAAATCCTTGACTGCTGTCGGGGAAAGTAAATCCTGGACCGATGTTGGGGATTCAAAATATTTGATTGCTGAGGATGAGAAATCCTTGGACCACTGTTTGGGATAGAAAATCCTTGGCAACTTGTGGGGATTATCAAAACCTTGATAACTTTCGCGGGGATGAAAATCCTTCATGACTTTTCTGGGGATATAAGGATCCTTCAAGTATGCTTGAGAAACCTTCTTGGGGAATCCAGAGAACTTTGATGACTATGGCGGGAGATTACACCATGGGAATCCTTGCTCGGCTGGGGAATAAGGAAACTCTGACGGTCTCTACTGGGGATTAGATGAAAGAAAACCTTGATCTGCTGGAGAATAAGGAAGACTTTGATGGCTTCTGCGGAGAATTAAGAATGAGAAACTTCGATCTCCTGGGGAAATTGATGCCTTGGGGGCTTCACTGGAGAAGTGAGAATGAGAATCTTCGATCTGCAGGGGATTTAAAAATTCTGACAAACTCACGCTAGGGAGTTATGAATACTCAGGTAATTTCACTGGGGAATCCAGACTGAGAATCTTCAATCTGCTAGGGGAATTTGAAGCTAAGGAGTTAAGAATGAGAATCTTCATTCTGTTGGGGAGTAAAAACTCTGTGGGGAGTAGCTATACTGCTGGAGAGTAAGCTATCCTGCTGGAGGGTAAGTTCAAGACTCTGGGGGAAGAGGTTTATTCCTGTTCGGAAAAAGCTCAAGAGTTTGGGTTGTATGCCAATCTACTGGGGAATTATCCTTAGTTGGGGATAAAAGTTAACCGTTATCTGGTTGATTCTCAGATTTTAAGATAACTTGCTGGGGAATCTGGAGAAACTGGATGGTTTCTGCTGTGGATTGGTAGTTGGAAATTTGACTTCGCTGGGGAAGAAGGTTTCATCTTTGCTGGGGATTTATGACCCAAAGTTCTTGCTCCGCTGAGGATTGAGAGTTTGTAGATTTTACTCTGGCGGAGATTTTGAAATTGTAATTCCGCTGGGGATATGTATTTCAAGGTTTTAGCTCCGCTCGGGATCCAGATGATGTACTACAGGGGATTTCTCTTGGAATAACCTGAAGACGTTTTCCTATACTTTCAACCTGTCAGTAATTATTCTTTCACATTTCGTTTATTTGTAAACAGTGATTATATTCAAATGCATATGCTCATTTAATAAACCATTGGACGTTTTCAAATAAAACACAAGTGTAAAGAAAAAGAAAAGGCAAATAGTTTTCTGCACTTTGAAGTATCTTTGTATTAACTTTGTGTAAGTATTTTGTACAAAGGAGACAGACATCCTAGTAAGAGAATGTTGTCATAAAAATTGAGAAAAATTTATACAAAGAAAGATGGCTATGTGTAAAAATTCCATGGGGTTCCCATCTGCTATAACCTTCATAACTCTGGATATCTTGTTCATTCGTTACTTCGTCCGACGATGATTAGATTGATCAGAAGCCCGGAGCTTGTCTGTGAAGAGATTGTCCTTAAAGTGATCCGACGAAACATAGTCATACGCTTTAATTCCCTAACTTTTGCCTGGACCGCTCTTTCGGGTTTTCAGTCCATCGGGAAACCCTTTTTTGCCCAAGTCGCCCTTTCGGGTTTTCAACTTGCCGGGTGTACAGATTTTTTTTTTATCCCTAATTTTTGCCTGAACCGCCCTTTTGAGTTTTCGGTTCACCGGGATGCCCATTGTGATCGGTGGATTTAGAACTGACTGTTTTTAGCTGGTTTCGCGAAATGTTGCGGAAGCAAGAGTCGCCACCGTCTTTTATTTTCTCCAACATGGAAAGGACAAAAGCACAACAAAATTCCTTATGAGAATGTTTCTCGGTTCGGGAGGTAGATTTATAGAAAGGGAAGGTGTTAGCACCCTTTCTATCCATGGTTATCCATGGGCTCTTAGATACTTTCTCTTATGTTTTCAAAATGTTGTTTGCTTTTCAAGTGTGAGTGGGTTTTGAAAAAGTTTCGTTTGAAAGTTTTCTGAATAACTCTTGTATCTGTCCTCAAGAGTGTTTGAAAAATTTGTTTTGAAAGCTTTTTGAAAGTGTCAGTGTGAAAAGATTTTGTTTTGTTTTTGAAGAGAGCAAGTATCTATGAGTCATCTACCTACCCTAAGGAATTAAGCTGTGTAAATGTCCTTTAGGTAATGCCATCCTATCATTGAGAGGTAGGTAGCACCACCGTTGGAGGTGTTCGGGTCAATTCGATTGTAGGGACTGTGTGGTCATCGAAGCAACAGTTAGGACACCTTAGAAGCTACCCTTATGTCCTTGATCCTTTTTTAATCCGAGGCAACCGTTTCGAGGCAACTGTTTCGAGGCAACTGTTTCGAGGTAACTGAATCATGGACATAAGGACCGGTAAAACGTCCTATACTTGACGACCACGTTTCGAAGGCAACGAGTGAGGCGTACCCTAAAAGTGGTGTGTGTATTGTATGTTGTATTCAGTTAATGTTTGTCTTTGTAATTAGTGAGCTACGAGTTGTTTTTATTTACCATACATTCTTTCATGCAAGTTTAGCAGTTAAGGGGTGCATAAAGTAAATTGCGAAAACATAAATCCTACGCTATTACAAGGCGCGGGTCTATACATCGCCAAAAATTACAAAGACCCGTTTTTGGTAAATGAGTACGGAAAGTAAATAAAAACAGTAAAAGTCCTAATTACTATTACATGTCCGGAGCAATTACATAATAATAAACTGTGCGCGAATAAAAAATTAAATCAGAATGTTCTAAGGGTGTTGACCCTTTTTTTTAGAGAAGAAATTGATTTTTTTGGTCTTTTTGTAATTAAAGTGAAATTAAAGTTAATTAATGACTAATTAATTAATTTAATTAAAAAGAAATATTTTTTTGTTTTTATGTTTTTATGAAATAAAAGAAATGAAATAAAATTAAAAGTGAACTTCACCTAATTCTAGATCTATTTTAATTATTTAAGAAAAGGAATTAAAATGGCCTAATTAAACTATTTTAGTTAATGTTTATTTACAAAATAAAATAATAATAATAATAATGATGTAAATCTATTTTTTGGTTTTTTATGAAAATGCGTTAATTAAGTTAATTGTTAATAATAAAAATAATTAAAAGGTTAGCAATTAAAAATAAGAGAAAATGACAAAACAAAATAAAAAAAGAAAGTAAAAACCAAGGGGGTGTGGGCCAAATAGGAGGTTTATTGAAGCAATCCAAGCCCACTGAAATCTAAGCCACGTTTGACTTTCATGATTGCCTGCAGCACGCTTGACTCCAGAGTATGGTGTGCTACACTTTTTGTCCTTTGGATCTGCGTTGATGACACTTGGAGCGCTGGGATATGAGGTTTATGGTGTTCCTCCTTTGAGAATCTGCACATGAAAGTAATGAAAAAAATGATATGGAAATTATAGGGGACCTGGGAAGAACTTACAACGTGGTATGAGCCTCAGAACTTGGCAAAGGTTGCTTTAGCTTCAGGGTGTGGCAAGGAATAGAACCACGTGCTTGTTTTGATCTGAAGACGCTCGCAACTATGTTTTAGAACTCTCACTTTTTGAATAATTTTTGGTTTTGCTCTTGGCCGTTTCTGCACACACTCTTTTTTGAATGAGGTTGGGAAGGCTTGTATATATAGTAATGAAATGTGTATCAATCCAAATAATGGTCATTAAGCCTTTGCATTCATATTTAAGATTATGCCATGAACTCCATTGAAACAACTTTCCATTTTTGTGTCAAATTTGAATTCTTGCTTGGAATAGGACCTTGCACGAATTTGGAATGTGTTTTAAGGTGTATCAAAGCTAATCATCACAAAATATATCCCTCCATTAATTTCTTTGATTTTTATTTGATTTTAAAAGATTTAAAATGAATTAAATCAAATAAAATTAAATAAAAATGGAAAAATTAATTTTAAATCTTGAAATAAATTGTGGGACACGTGGGAAGCATGGCCAAGCTGAAACAAGTGGAAAAAGTGGGCCCCTTTTGTCAAAAATGAAGTTTCAAGGATAATTGACTTTGGCCATTTCACAAAAATTTCCCAACTTCTCCAATGCATATCTTGCTCAATTTTAAAGCTATGAACATGTTCTTGGACATTTTGGAAAGGTCTTGAAGTCCTCTAACTAATGTCTTTGGTCCCATGTCATTTTGATTTACCAATATCAAGTTATGGTCTTTGACTTAAAGTGCCTTTTTGTTGACTTTTGAAAATGACCTATAATGTTGAAATTGATAACTTTTTGTGAGAGCATTTCTTGGACTTGGAATGTGAAGATGAATTGTAGGAAATGTCTTCCCCTTCAAGATGAGCATTGGATGGGATTTTTCTGATGAACCATGAAAAAGTTATGCCTTGGTCAAGTTACAGTTGACTTTTCAGTTGTCCAAAAATAGAAACTTTTGCATCTTGATGATTTTTGAGCCATGCTTTGAGAATCATGATCAAGACTTGATCAAATGATGATTGTGGCTTCAAAATAAGATGTTGACCAAAATTTTTGACTTTTGACTGCCAAATGACCATTTTGCCCCTGCAGTTGACTGTGGAGAAACTAGGGTTTTTGACTGTGCAACTTGACCTTGTGAGCCTTGAAACTTGACATGTAGGTGCTTTACAATGTATATGAGCATATGGGACTTGATTGAGCCCTTGAAAACCTCAAATTCCTTGCAAGAACCAAAACTCTAGTTTGACTGGCTTTAAGAGAGTGGTTGACTGTGTAGCCCTTGAGTAGACCTTGAACCATTTGAGGTGATGCTTGGCAAAACTTTGAAGATTATGGGAGGGCAAATTTTGGGGTACAACAGTTGCCCCTGTTCAATCTTCTTAGACCTGAGGATATAGATTGGCTTGTGTGCCTTTCGTGATCCGAATGTGGAAGATGATTGAACACTAGAGTGCCCAGAAATTTGCACTCACATAGTAGAGTATCAGCAGTGTGATGTCGGGAATGGGCTTACATATGCCATTTGGAGAGATGATGGATGAGAGGATGGGCTTAAAGATGCCATCTGAAAGTGTGACAGAACCTTGTCGGGAATGGGCTTATAGATGCCATTTGGAAAGATGGTGGATATGTGAATCTGAATAAGAAATAGAATAGCCTCCGTGTCTGGAGCATATCTAGTCTGTGTCTAATTGCTGACGTCTGAATAAATGGTAGAATGACCGCCGTGTCTGGGGTATATCCATACTGCATGAGTAACAGAATGTCATCCGAATCTGGATCGTATATGGACTGAACAATAGAAGAGCATCCAGGATGGAGCATCTCTAAGTTATCTTTTAGAAGTTTGAATCTGAATAAGCAATAGAACGGCGTCCGGATCTGGAGCATCTCTAGGCTATATCTGAAAGGAAATCTGAATAAGTATCAGAACGTCACCATGCCTGGGTCACATCTGAACTATCTCTAGAAGGAGTCTTGAATAAGCAAAAGAACATCATCCATATCTGGAGCATTTCCAAGCTATCTCTGAAAGGAAATCTGGAATGAGTATCAGAACGTCGCCATGCCTGGGTCACATCTGAACTATATCTAGAAGGAGTCTTGAATAAGCAAAAGAACAGCATCCATATCTGGAGCATTTCCAAGCTATCTCTGAAAGGAAATCTGGAATAAGTATCAGAACGTCGCCATGCCTGGGTCACATCTGAACTATATCTAGAAAGAATCTCTGAATAAGCAAAAGAACATCATCCATATCTGGAGCATTTCTAAGCTATCTCTGAAAGGAAATCTGGAATAAGTATCAGAACGTCGCCATGCCTGGGTCACATCTGAACTATATCTAGAAGGAGTCTTGAATAAGCAAAAGAACAGCATCCATATCTGGAGCATTTCCAAGCTATCTCTGAAAGGAAATCTGGAATAAGTATCAGAACGTCGCCATGCCTGGGTCACATCTGAACTATATCTAGAAGGAGTCTTGAATAAGCAAAAGAACAACATCCATATCTGGAGCATTTCTAAGCTATCTCTGAAAGGAAATCTGGAATAAGTATCAGAACATCGCCATGCCTGGGTCACATCTGAACTATATCTAGAAAGAATCTCTGAATAAGCAAAAGAACAACATCCATATCTGGAGCATTTCTAAGCTATCTCTGAAAGGAAATCTGGAATAAGTATCAGAACGTCGCCATGCCTGGGTCACATCTGAACTATATCTAGAAGGAGTCTTGAATAAGCAAAAGAACAGCATCCATATCTGGAGCATTTCCAAGCTATATCTGAAAGGAAATCTGGAATAAGTATCAGAACGTCGCCATGCCTGGGTCACATCTGAACTATATCTAGAAGGAGTCTTGAATAAGCAAAAGAACAACATCCATATCTGGAGCATTTCTAAGCTATCTCTGAAAGGAAATCTGGAATAAGTATCAGAACATCGCCATGCCTGGGTCACATCTGAACTATATCTAGAAAGAATCTCTGAATAAACAATAGAATAACATCCGTGGTTGGAGCATCTCTAAGTTATCTCTGAAAAGAAACCCTGAATAAGCAACAGAATAGCGTCCATCTGGAGCATATCTGAACTATTTCTGAACAAGTAACTCTGAACAAGCAACAGAATAACGTCTATCTCTGGAGCATTTCTAGCTATCTCTTTAATCTCTTTAATGTAGATATGCCCTGGCTAGATACAGGTATCGAATCCATAATCAATCGCTCACAGATATGCCCTGGCTAGATGCAGGTATCGAATCTGGAATTGCAACAGTTGATAGTAATCGTCTTTGGATTGAACTTTTTCCTGAAAAAGGCAAAACACCAGTTGTGCAATGCATGATGTCATGATGTTCTCAGGGAGAAATGAGATTGTGTGATATGATGCGTATGTGCATGCATTGTGTATGTAAGCAAGATGTATGAAAAGTGATATGTTTATGAATGTATTTTCGTCTAGGAAAATAAATCCTTGACGAATGCCGGGAAGTTGAATCCTGGGCTGATGTTGAAGAACAAAGTTCTTCGTTTCCGCTGGGGATGATGGTTGCAAGAACAAACCGGTAGGAGAAGATGACTCTGTTGGGGAATAAACTTGCTGGAGAGATACTCTGCGGGGAATACTCTGTGGGGAAGGGATACTTCACTGAGAATTTGATGATAACTCCGCTGAGGGATATCGTTGATAAGCTTTGTTGAGGGAATTGATGAACTCCGCTGGGGGGTAGGAAGAAACTTCGCCGAGGATGATCTTTCCATGGTCATTAGTTGAGGATAACCCAGTTATAAGCCCTGGTGGGGAATAACCTTTGGATAAAGCCGGGGAGACGCGTTCGTGCTCTGCAGGGGATAAGCTTCCAGAATCTACTGGGGATAAGCTTCCTATTGGGGGGATTGATTCAACTCTCCTGGGGAAACTTTTGAACTGTACAGGGGAAGTGGCTCCACTGGGGTGTCTGGTGTTCCGCCGGGGAACAATCTTATATTAAGTCTGCCGGGGATACTTGCTTAGGAAGATCTGTATACTCCGCTGGGGAATATTGAGATCTTCTGGGGGATAAACCAACTTCCTTGAGGCTGACTGTAGGCTAACTCTGCTTGGGGAGAGTATTGCTGAGTCTTGTCTTACTCTGCGGGGAGTGGAGGTATCTTGGTTACGTTCTTCAGCCGAACCTGCCTTGGTACCTTGGTGGACAGAGCAACTAGATTGCTTAGACAACTCATTATTGCCCCTGTTTCTGCGGGAGAAGAAGGTACCTGTGAAGGTGTTTGATGACTGCCAATTGACAAATCTTCTTCTGGTAGGCAAGTGACGAGATGACAGGACATAGTCGTACGCTTTGATCCCTAACTTTTTCCTGGACCTCCCTTTCGGGTTTTCGGTCCACCGGGATACCCATTTTTGCCCAAGCTGCCTTTGTAGGTTTTCGACTTGCCGGGTGTACAGATTTTTTTTATTTCATCCCTTATTTTTGCGCGAACCCTTTTGGTTCGCCGGGAAGCCCTTATTTTTGCCTAGGTATGTCAACCTAGCGGGTCTTTGATTTTGCGTATTTTTTTCGACTATGTCCGTGCTCTCAGAATGTAGGGAGATGCCCCTGTTTATAGTGTTGTGTTACCATACTACCAGAAGATCTTCGTTTGATCGTCCAATGCCCCAGGTGATCTAGATGGAGATTTGCCCCCAAGCTGGTTGGCCTTTTGAGTGATTCTCCGAATCTTGACTTAACTGCCCCAGATGATGGACGATGATCATGCCTGCCCCCTTGATTGGAAGTGCTTTTGTTCACCAGATATTCTTCGTGCAAATTTCTTTGCTGTTCGAACAAAAAAGTCATATGCAAACAAAGTTATGTTTAAAATGCAACGCTTATGTCTGTCTTGAAGTTTTTGAAAATGCAGTTTTTTTATAGTAAAAACAAGTGAATTTTTTTGTAAACTGTGATGTCAACTCGTTATTTTACCGCAAGCCTTAAGGAGTCAGGATACCTTTGGTAACAGTATGCTTTCGAACTAACCCATGCTTCAGCTAGGACTTTTAAAGGTTGTAGCGTGGCCTGGTTCACGGTTTAAGAAACAAAGGATAAAGGCTCAAATTATATTTGTACCCACCCGCTCTTCGTGATGTTCTTCAAACCTAAACTCAGTTGATCGTGCGTTAGACCTTGTTTGAGTCTTTGTCCTGATGTTCCAATGATGGTTCGAATATTGACAGTTTATTTTGAATAGGCAGTCATTTTTTTTTGTCGAGGGTTTGTAAGACCTCTTTCCTTTCTGATTTTGTTATCCCTGTTTTTTTCCTGAACTGTTTCTTTTTTTGTATTTACAGTCAGCGGGATGCCCCAGTTTTTGTAAGTCTCCTTCATAGGTTTTGACTTAATGGGTTTTTATTTTGAAAGATAATGATTGCCTGTCCTTTATGATTATTCGGAACCATCGCTGTCTTTTGTTTTGGAAGGACTCCTTTGATGCTGTTCATTATGCACTTGGATCAACTGAGAGAACTACCCTGCCCCAGGTTATGATTAAGGGTTTTAATTTTCGAAAAGAAAACTCCTACTTCTTTGGCTCAAAGGGGTTGACGAGGGATTATCATCCTTATAACTCTAGTGTTTAGGAATTGAAACGATGCCTGTACCTCATCAGCGGGGTCTATTCAAAAGCATACTGTAGATTATGGTATCGTTTTCGTCATCCCCCCTCAAGAGGCTTAGAATTATTAACCGAGAGTTGGACATCACAAAAAATATGAAAGCAATTTGAATATAATGAAAATAATTGGATTAATTCAAAAACAGACATATGCAGTGTATTAGTGAAATAAAAGAGTTTGCTATGACATTAATTGTTTGTATAAGCAAAAAATTACAACTTGGAAATTCAAATAAACAAAAGCCTTCAATGATTGGGCAAAGGAGCATTGATTATGTTTGGAGTCTCTGACGCTTCAAACTGAATCTCTCCGGCGTCGATCATGTCTTGAATCTTGTTCTTCAAAGGCCAGCAGTTGTCCGTAGTATGACCTGGGCTATTGGAGTGGTATGCGCACCTCTCATTAGGATGGTAGTTGGGAGCAGAGGTGTTTGGATTCCAGAGAGGAGCCCTCAAGGTAATCAGCCCTGCCTTCAACATTTGCTGTAGCGCTTGATCCAGTGACATGTTGATTTTAGTGAATTGTCTCTTGGGTGCGACCTCCTTACGTTGATGCCCCTGTCCTTGTTGAGTAGGCCTAGGATTAGAGATCTGGACTGCCCCTACATGTTGATCATGGTGACCCTTTTGGCTGTACGCAGCATTGGCCTCTTTCTTCCCAGTGTAAGGCTTTTTGTGAGTATCAGAAGGTGCAGCTTCTTGAATCTTTCCAGCCTTGATGCCAGCTTCGATCCTCTCCCCGGTCAAGATCAAATCTGTAAACCCAACAGAAGAATTTCCAATCAGATGGTTGAAGAAGGGACCAGACAGGGTCCCCAAGAACATGTCAACGAGCTCACGGTCAGTCAAGGGCGGCTGCACCCTTCCATCCAGATCTCTCCACCTTTGCGCATACTCCTTAAAACCTTCACTCGTCCCAAGTGACATACCCTGGAGTTGGGTACGCGTGGGAGCGAGGTCGGCATTATACTGATACTGCTTATAAAAATAAGTTGCCAAGTCCTCCCAGTTACGAATACTGGTTCCATCCAACTGATAGAACCAATCGAGCCGAGTCCCTGAAAGACTCTCCTGGAAGAAATGGATCCATAGATTCTTGTCTGCCGTGTAGGGCTGGATCTTCCTTGCGTATGAACGGAGGTGCAGCTTAGGA
Organism: Vicia faba; assembly: GCA_948472305.1. Lineage (NCBI taxonomy): Eukaryota > Viridiplantae > Streptophyta > Magnoliopsida > Fabales > Fabaceae > Vicia > Vicia faba. Next base: position 295,658 of record CATIWC010001710.1, read on the forward strand.
CAGGAAACCCCGTCGTATTTTACAAAGGCAGGTGCCTTGAACTTGTGAGGGATCACCACCCCAGAAGATAAACCTAGGTCCCCAAAGTCCAACCCAGGCACACGTTGGATATCCATAGCATTTAACCGGTCCTCCAGCTGTTTGTACCTGTCTTCAGCAGGGGGTATTGTTCATCATTGAAGTCTGTCTCGGTGTTAGAGACCACAGGGCTAGGAACCTCTCTCCCTTGGTGACTGCCTTCCCCCACAGATGGAGTAGTCCTCTCAGCTTCATTCTGCAATGTGTTCTCAGATCTGCGTCTAGGATTGAACAGAACAGTCCTCTTGTTCTTCTTCTTCTGAATCAGAGTCTTCAATTCCTTTTGACCCTGGGCTAGGCTCATAATCAACTCCTGGAACTGGGCATTCTGGGCCTGGAGGGCCTTGATAGCTTGTCCATTGGATGATTCAGGATTCATGATGACTGCTGAAATAAACAACGAAGAAGGTAAGTGACCTGCAACAAGTGTACCTGTAATGCAATGATATGTATGATATGCATGCAATGTTTTCAAGGACCTCGCGGGATAAACAAAGAAGCTTGTTAGAATTTGAATCCGGTGGCTTGATTGAAGGAACTGCATATTGTTGAGAGTCCTTCTTCAAGAGTCAAGGCTCACCATATCGAGTGGGTCATAGCCCCTGACTCAAGCTGTTAACCTTGGCTAGAGGAAAATAAATCCCCTTGCCCCTTGCTAGACATTTTAATTCATCATGACCTGCATCACAGACCCTTGAGATCCTTGAAATGGGTTAGTCCTTATGCAAGATGTATGCAATGGTATGATGGGATGATGTTATGCTATGCGTGGAGTGATATAAATAATCCTGTTATGAGTCCAGATTAAGGATTGTAAACAAAACCTGTAAGAAACCCGTGTCAGATAACAAGCATGTAAGTAGTCAAGTATGAAAGCACACAAGTCACACAAGAGAGCCCTTAAATTTTAGGCCAACATGAAGTTTGGGGTACTACCCTCTTGAAGTTGGTGGGCTCAAACCTGTCCTATCAAAGTAACCGGGTTCTAAGGAGCTCAATATCATTGGATTGTTTTCTGTGTTCATCGTTTCGATTTAGCCACTGAACTGGCGATCAAAATATCCCAAGAAAACAACCCTCAACTGAGTGTAGTATCGAGTATCAACCAACTTCGGACTGCACCATAGTCAGTTATCTCACTACCCTAAAGAGGCCAAGACGGTTCAATTAAGGTTCCTAAGGTCAGTTGATGCTTCATGACACCACGCGGCGGCCCCGTACTCTCCTTGACTTGACTCAAGGGTTACCGGTACTCACCAAAGTGCCACATCAACGTAGCAGACTGCTTCAACCGTGTCAGTATACCCCGCACAGTTCCCTCACAGTCTTGTTGCTACTTTCTAAGAAGGTATTCCCAAGATCCGAGTTAGGATCTATAGAACTCCCAAGACAGTACCCACAATAATAAAGCAAACAATTCAGACAATTGAAAACACAAGTATGAGCTATCCTAAGGTACACCTCACTTTAATTGTCCCCAACAGAGTCGCCAGTTATGTGATCGGTGGATTTAGAACTGACTGTTTTTAGCTGGTTTCGCGAAATGTCGCGGAAGCAAGAGTCGCCACCGTCTTTTATTTTCTCCAACATGGAAAGGACAAAAGCACAGCAAAATTCCTTATGAGAATGTTTCTCGGTTCGGGAGGTAGATTTATAGAAAGGGAAGGTGTTAGCACCCTTTCTATCCATGGTTATCCATGGGCTCTTAGATACTTGCTCTTATGTTTTCAAAATGTTGTTTGCATTTCAAGTTTGAGTGGGTTTTGAAAAAGTTTCGTTTGAAAGTTTTCTGAATAACTCTTGTATCTGTCCTCAAGAGTGTTTGAAAAATTTGTTTTGAAAGCTTTTTGAAAGTGTCGGTGTGAAAAGATTTTGTTTTGTTTTTGAAGAGAGCAAGTATCTATGAGTCATCTACCTACCCTAAGGAATTAAGCTGTGTAAATGTCCTTTAGGTAATGCCATCCTATCATTGAGAGGTAGGTAGCACCACCGTTGGAGGTGTTCGGGTCAATTCGATTGTAGGGACTGTGTGGTCACTGAAGCAACAATTAGGACACCTTAGAAGCTACCCTTATGTCCTTGATCCTTTTTTAATCCGAGGCAACCGTTTCGAGGCAACTGTTTCGAGGCAACTGTTTCGAGGTAACTGGATCATGGACATAAGGACCGGTAAAACGTCCTATACTTGACGACCATGTTTCAAAGGCAACGAGTGAGGCGTACCCTAGAAGTGGTGTGTGTATTGTGTGTTGTATTCAATTAATGTTTGTCTTTGTAATTAGTGAGCTACGAGTTGTTTTTATTTACCATACATTCTTTCATGCAAGTTTAGCAGTTAAGGGGTGCATAAAGTAAATTGCGAAAACATAAATCCTACGCTATTACAAGGCGCGGGTCTATACATCGCCAAAAATTACAAAGACCCGTTTTTGGTAAATGAGTACGGAAAGTAAATAAAAACAGTAAAAGTCCTAATTACTATTACATGTCCGGAGCAATTACATAATAATAAACTGTGCGCGAATAAAAAATTAAATCGGAATGTTCTAAGGGTGTTGACCCTTTTTTTTAGAGAAGAAATTGATTTTTTTGGTCTTTTTGTAATTAAAGTGAAATTAAAGTTAATTAATGACTAATTAATTAATTTAATTAAAAAGAAATATTTTTTTGTTTTTATGTTTTTATGAAATAAAAGAAATGAAATAAAATTAAAAGTGAACTTCACCTAATTCTAGATCTATTTTAATTATTTAAGAAAAGGAATTAAAATGGCCTAATTAAACTATTTTAGTTAATGTTTATTTACAAAATAAAATAATAATAATAATAATGATGTAATTCTATTTTTTGGTTTTTTTATGAAAATGCGTTAATTAAGTTAATTGTTAATAATAAAAATAATTAAAAGGTTAGCAATTAAAAATAAGAGAAACTGACAAAACAAAATAAAAAAAGAAAGTAAAAACCAAGGGGGTGTGGGCCAAATAGGAGGTTTATTGAAGCAATCCAAGCCCACTGAAATCTAAGCCACGTTTGACTTTCATGATTGCCTGCAGCACGCTTGACTCCAGAGTATGGTGTGCTACACTTTTTGTCCTTTGGATCTGCGTTGATGACACTTGGAGCGCTGGGATATGAGGTTTATGGTGTTCCTCCTTTGAGAATCTGCACATGAAAGTAATGAAAAAAATGATATGGAAATTATAGGGGACCTGGGAAGAACTTACAGCGCGGTATGAGCCTCAGGACTTGGCAAAGGTTGCTTTAGCTTCAGGGTGTGACAAGGAATAAAACCACGTGCTTATTTTGATCTGAAGACGCTCGCAACTATGTTTTAGAACTCTCACTTTTTGAATAATTTTTGGTTTTGCTCTTGGCCGTTTCTGCACACACTCTTTTTTGAATGAGGTTGGGAAGGCTTGTATATATAGTAATGAAATATGTATCAATCCAAATAATGGTCATTAAGCCTTTGCATTCATGTTTAAGATTATGCCATGAACTCCATTGAAACAACTTTCCATTTTTGTGTCAAATTTGAATTCTTGCTTGGAATAGGCCCTTGCACGAATTTGGAATGTGTTTTAAGGTGTATCAAAGCTAATCATCACAAAATATATCCCTCCATTAATTTCTTTGATTTTTATTTGATTTTAAAAGATTTAAAATGAATTAAATCAAATAAAATTAAATAAAAATGGAAAAATTAATTTTAAATCTTGAAATAAATTGTGGGACACGCGGGAAGCATGGCCAAGCTGAAACAAGTGGAAAAAGTGGGCCCCTTTTGTCAAAAATGAAGTTTCAAGGATAATTGACTTTGGCCATTTCACAAAAATTTCCCAACTTCTCCAATGCATATCTTGCTCAATTTTAAAGCTATAAACATGTTCTTGGACATTTTGGAAAGGTCTTGAAGTCCTCTAACCAATGTATTTGGTCCCATGTCATTTTGATTTACCAATCTCAAGTTATAGTCTTTGACTTAAAGTGCCTTTTTGTTGACTTTTGAAAATGACCTATAATGTTGAAATTGATAACTTTTTGTGAGAGCATTTCTTGGACTTGGAATGTGAAGATGAATTGTAGGAAATGTCTTCCCCTTCAAGATGAGCATTGGATGGGATTTTTCTGATGAACCATGAAAAATTTATGCCTTGGTCAAGTTACAGTTGACTTTTCAGCTGTCCAAAAATAGAAACTTTTACATCTTGATGATTTTTGAGCCATGCTTTGAGAATCATGATCAAGACTTGATCAAATGATGATTGTGGCTTCAAAATAAGATGTTGACCAAAAATTTTGACTTTTGACTGCCAAATGACCATTTTTCCCCTGCAGTTGACTGTGGAGCAATTAGGGTTTTTGACTGTGCAACTTGACCTTGTGAGCCTTGAAACTTGACATGTAGGTGCTTTACAATGTATATGAGCATATGGGACTTGATTGAGCCCTTGAAAACCTCAAATTCCTTGCAAGAACCAAAACCCTAGTTTGATTGGCTTTAGGAGAGTGGTTGACTGTGTAGCCCTTGAGTAGACCTTGAACCATTTGAGGTGATGCTTGGCAAAACTTTGAAGATTATGGGAGGGCAACTTTTGGGGTACAACACCCATTTTTGCCCAAGTCTCCCTTTCGGGTTTTCAACTTGCCGGGTCGCTTTATGCGTAGTATCTTTTGACTATGTCTGCATTCGCAGGGTGCGGCAGATCGTCGCTGTCCATGGTGGTCAGGATCATTGCCCCACCAGAAAAGATGTTTTTGATCACAAATTATCCTTCATAAGTAGGAGTCCATTTGCCCCTGGGATCACTTTGCGGCAAGACGATCCGCTTGATTACAAGATCTCCGACTTGATATACCTGGCGTCTGACTTTCTTGTTGAATGCCTTGATCATTTGTTTCTGATACGCCTGACCATGGCAAACAACAGTAAGTCGCTTTTCGTCAATCAAGTTAAGTTGATCAAGCCGGGTCTGAATCCAATCGTCTTCACTCAAACCAACATCCTTCATGATTCTCAAGGAGGGAATCTGAACCTCGATAGGTAAAACAACTTCCATGCCGTATACCAAAGAATAGGGTGTTACCCCAGTTGATGTTCGTGCCGTGGTACGGTACCCGTGCAGAGCAAACGGTAACATCTCATGCCAGTCCTTGTAGGTGACTGTCATCTTTTGTATGATCTTCTTGATATTTTTGTTCGCAGCTTCGACAACACCGTTCATCTTTGGCCGATAGGGAGATGAATTGTGATGTTGAATCTGGAACTGCTCGCACAGAGTGGTGATCATAGTGTTGTTCAGGTTTGTACTGTTGTCAGTGATAATCCTGTCAGGGATGCCGTACCGGCAAATGAGGTTCTGCTTGATGAAGCGGGCAACAATATTCTTTGTGACGGATGCGAAGGAAGCAGCTTCGACCCACTTGGTGAAGTAATCAATGGCCACCAGGATGAAACAGTGTCCATTGGATGCTGTAGGCTTGATCTCTCCAATCATGTCGATTCCCCACATAGAGAATGGCCAAGGAGCTGTTAAGACATTGAGAGGAACTGGAGGTATGTGTACCTTGTCCGCATAGATTTGGCATTTGTGACAAGTACGGGAATGTTGATGACAGTCAGCTTCCATGGTAGACCAGTAATAGCCTGCCCGTAGAATCTTCTTAGCCATCGTATGTCCACTTGAGTGAGTGCCGAAGGTACCATTGTGCAGTTCAGCCATGATCTGTTCAGCTTCAATCTTGTCCACATAACGGAGTAGAATGCAATCATGACTGCGCTTGTATAAGATACCATTGCTCAAGAAGAACTTAGCTGAGAATCTCCTTAAGAACTTTTTGTCATTGGATGAAGCTCCTTCAGGATATTCTTGTGCTTCGAGATACCTTTTGACGTCATGAAACCAGGGTCGGTCCACTACTTCTTCGGTATTAATCTCGTGACAATGTGCAGGTTCGTCCATCCGTTCAATGGTGATTTGAGGAGCCTCATTATCCCAGTTAAGTTTAAACATGGATGACATTGTAGCTAGCGCATCTGCTAGCTGATTCTCTTCTCGCGGGAAGTGCTCGAAGGTAATCTGCTCGAAATGTGGTAACAATGTCAAGACATGTTCTTTGTAAGGGATGAGGTTTGGATGTTTAGTATCCCACTCTCCTTTGATTTGACTGATAACCAAAGCGGAGTCCCCAAATACAATCAAAGATTTGATTCCCAAGTCAATGGAAGCCTTGAGACCAAAGATACAAGCTTCATACTCGGCCATGTTGTTAGTACAGCTGAAGCAGAGTCTGGCAGTGAAAGGTGTATGGCAACCTTCTGGAGAGATAAGTACTGCACCGATACCGTTTCCAAGTGCGTTGGAGGCACCATCAAAGTACAGGGTCCATCGGGATCCTTGTTCAGGTCCGTCATACGGTCTGTTTTCTTCAATGTTGCGCAAAGTCATGATATCCTCGTCGGGGAAGTCGAACCTCATGGATTGGTAATCTTCGACAGCTTGATGGGCCAGATGATCGGCTAGCACACTCCCCTTTATAGCTTTTTGGGTCGTGTACTGTATATCATACTCGGTGAGGATCATCTGCCATCTAGCGATTATTTCGAATAGAGCAGGCTTCTCAAAAATGTACTTGATCGAATCCATCTTAGAGATCAGTAAAGTGGTATGAGTCAACATATACTGCCTTAGCCGGCGAGCAGCCCATACCAAAGCGCAACAAGTTTTCTCGAGTAGTGAGTATCGGGTCTCACAATCGGTAAACTTTTTGCTAAGGTAAAAAATGGCATGCTCTTTTCGGCCAGACTCGTCATGTTGGCCCAGTACGCACCCTATTGAATTCTCCAAGACAGTTAGATACATGATTAGCGGCCTTCCTTCGACGGGTGGCATCAAGATAGGAGGTTCCAGCAAATACTCCTTGATTTTATCGAAAGCAACTTGACAGTCATCATTCCATTTAACCACCTGATCTTTCTTCAACAGCTTGAAGATTGGTTCACAGGTAGATGTTAGGTGAGAAATGAACCTTGCAATGTAGTTTAGGCATCCCAAGAAACCTCTGACCTCCTTTTCAGTGCGAGGGGCAGGCATTTCTTGTATAGCTTTGACTTTGGCAGGATCAACCTCGATGCCTTTGTTACTGACGATGAATCCCAAGAGCTTACCGGACCTGACTCCAAAAGTGCACTTGTTAGGGTTCAGTCTGAGCTTGTACTCTTTCAACCTGACAAACAGCTTTTGGAGATGGTCGAGGTGTTCTTCTTCAGTTTGTGAATGGGCTATCATGTCGTCCACGTAAACCTCTATCTCATGATGTATCATGTCATGAAACAAAGCTACCATGGCACACTGATAGGTTGCCCCAGCATTCTTCAGTCCGAATGGCATCACTTTATAGCAGAACGTACCCCACTGTGTAACAAAGGTAGTTTTCTCCATGTCTTCAGGGGCCATTTTGATCTGGTTGTACCCTGAAAATCCATCCATGAAAGAAAATACCTTGTGCTGAGTTGTATTGTCAACCAAGATGTCAATGTGTGGTAGTGGAAAGTCATCTTTAGGGCTAGCCTTGTTTAAGTCTCTGTAATCCACGCACATTCTGACTTTGCCGTCCTTCTTAGGCATGGGCACAATGTTAGAAACCCATTATGGATAAGATGTAACAGCAAGAAAGCCAACATTAAACTGCTTCATAACTTCAACTTTGATCTTTTCAGACATGTCGGGCCTCATGCGGCGAACTTTCTGTTTAATTAGTGGACAGTCTTCTCTGGTGGGGAGACAGTGAACCACAATATCTGTATCAAGTCCCGGCATGTCTTCGTAGGACCAGGCGAAGATTTCAACATATTCATTCAACAACTGAACTAAGCGCTCCTTGACACTTGGCTCTAGGTTAGCACTCACTCTAACTTCTTTTCTGTTTTCCTCTGTACCCAAGTTGATAGTCTCTAACAACTCCTCGTGAGGTAGAATAGCCCTTTCTTCCTGTTGCAGTAGTCTAGCCAATTCTCCAGGCACTTCACAGTCTTCATCACCTTCGTACTCGGCATGGTAGACCAGATCTTCAGAGTCACTGAAGGCCATAGCAGAATTGTTACCCATGGAATCCAGAATGGATGGGTACCTGCATTGGTGAGTGTGTGTGTGTGTAAGGGATAGCCACCTTTAAACAAATAAAATATAAAAAAGAAAGAAAATGAACACAAAAGTTTATATGTGAAAACGTCCATGATTCATTAAAATGGCATATGAAGATGAAAAAATCAAACCCTTACAAATGGACCGATGTACCTCGGGTAAGGCACATGGTTAAAAGTGTACGAATTGTTTAGGAATTATTACAAACCAATAGAAATGTTTGAAAGATAAATTACTGATTGATGAAAGTAATGGGAATAAAGTCCTTTGCCTCCCAATTGCATAAGCCTCCTCCAACGGTAGGGAAAATCCAGTCTTCTAGGTTGCTCTCCTCTTCAACATCCTCCAAAGCATTGACTCCATGATGGGTGATCTTCACTGGTGGCCCTCCAGCCCGGGATCGACGCATAGCCTTTTGAGCAGAAGCAGTGAAACCCAAGCCGAATTTATCAGTCTTGAAAGGAAAATCGGGAAGTTGCCCCCAGACCGTGCTTCCTCCTTCTTCAATCACAACCTTTGTATCTTTGAGTGACAACATCCTAGGCGGAGGTCGGGTAATAATGGGTACAGAAGGCACTGCCGCAATCTCCTGAGTTACCTCTTCAAAATGTTGAAAGGGGGTTTCGATGAATTCACCATCCAATTCCATAAAGCGGAAAGAATTAAGATGGCTTATCATGTATTCCTCCTCACCGTGAACTGTTACAATTTTCCCCTGGACAGGGTACTTGAGCTTCTGATGCAAAGTTGAAGTGACGGCTCCAGCATGATGAATCCAGGATATTCCAAACAAGCAAGAATAGGAGGGACGAATGTCCATAACATGGAATGTGGAGTTGAAGGTTTCAGTACCCACTTTAATCGGGATGTCCACCTCCCCGTGGACCATCCATTTAGAACCATCAAAGGCTATGACAATGATGTTGCTGGGCTTCAAAGTTAGACCTTCACAATCTAGCCTATCCAATGCTTTCTTTGGTAAGACGTTCAGCGATGAACCAGTGTCTACCAGAACATGTGCCAGAGTAGTCCCTCTGCATTCTACCGAGACATGCAATGCATCATTATGTTTTCTCCCTTTGACTGTTAGATCGGCATTTGAGAACCCTAGATCGTTGTCTGCTGTTAGGCTAGCTACACATTCTTGAAACTGATCCGCGGAGGTTTCCTGGGGCACATGGGCCGTCTTCAAGAATTTTATCAAAGCTTTGGCATGAGCTTCTGAACAAAGCAGCAAGGCCAGCATCGAGATTTTTGAGAGGGTTTACCCCAGTTGCTCCACAACATTATAATCGCTTCTCTTGATTATTTTCAAAATCTCTTCCATTTCTTTTTGAGAGATCTCAGGGATGATCAACGGCTGAGCCCTCGTCCTGACAGGCTCTTCTTGGATCCCTTTCCCTTTATTATCAGTAACAGCAGAGGGTACAACTTCAGGAGTCACAACTTCTTCACTAACTGGAGTTCTCACAGATATGTTGACTGGTACAGGGGTAACTTTAGGAGCGGCTGAGGGTCCGAAGATTTCCTTTGGAGGCACAATCTCCGGAGATAAAATTCTTCCACTGCGGGTGATTTTACTCGTTCCGGCAATGTTTCCAATGTCGGAAGTCTCTTCATCAGAAATCTCTTCAGTTAATTTAATTTGCTTAACACCGTGGTAGAAGATCTCTCCCCCATAGTTCCACGGTATTGATTTGTTGGATTTGTACGGGATAGGCCCCAACATGGTTATCTTCAAAGGTACAATCTTCGGATCAGATGTAATCTTAACAGGTCTTTTGGAGACCTTGGAAAGATTGGCGGATATGGTAATTATCGAAACATCATTGACAGGAGTCGGTGTAACAGGAGTCTTCTCAAAAAGGATCCCTTGATTATCCATTAGGCGCTGGATGCCTAACTTTAACAACGGACAGTTGGTTGGTAAGGATGAACAAAGGCAGCAATCTTCTTCACAGCCTGGGAAAATCCCGGCCTTCAGCAAATTCAACTTGATTATCGGTAGCGGAGTCATCAAATCATCAATAGTAGCAACAAAAAGATCTTCTTCAACAGCATGGACATTGTGACCATGTTTTGGCATTGGAGCAGAGATCACATTAGGCTTTTCAGGGGCGTCGAATTCCACCTCTTTAGCATCTATCAAGTCCTGGATCTTATTTTTGAGGGGCCAACAATTGTTGGTGTCATGCCCCAGGCTGTCTGAATGATAAGCACACTTGGCATTTGCATGGTAGTAAGGAGAAGATGTATTCGGATTCTTCGACGCCTCTTTCAAACTTGCAAGGTTTAACTTTAAGAGATGAGGGAGAACCTGAGCAGGTGTCATATTGATCCGGGTGAATTTCCGTGCAGGCCTTTCCACCCTTGCTTGGTTGGTTCTGGGTTGATTGTTTCTAGGTTGATCAGCTGTAGACTTCTGAATCATTATAGCCCCCACCGCTGGCCGGGGTTCAACTCTTCCTTGACTTCTCTGAGAGTAGACAACTCATACCTCTTTCTTGGCTGGAAAAGTATTTTTAATGGCAGCGGAAGCAGATGCATCTGTGATACGGTGGGAGAACTGACTTGAGGTTTTGCGTTTGTGTTCGCGATTGTTCGGTTTAGCAAGAGTCGCCACCGACTTTTTATTTTATCCTAAGGAAAGGTCAAAAAGCACAGGAAAGACCTTTTAGATGTTTTCTTGGGTTCGGGGGGTAGATTATGAAAAGGGAAGGTGCAAGCACCCTTTTCATCCATGGTTTTCCATGGGCTCTTAGTTACTTGTTTTAGATCACTTGCCTTTGCTTTTCAATTGTTTGAAATGGTGCTTTGTGTGTGGTTTTTGAAAATGCTTTGAAAAAGAGGCCTTGTCTAGGCAATCTTTGTAATGATTCTTGTTTGAATATATACAAAGGTATGTGTCTTTTTGAAAAGATATTTCAATGTTTTGAAAGTTGTTTTTGGAAAATGTTTTGAAGTTGTGCTGTGATGTGTGTTTGAAAGTAGCAAGGATGTTTTGCAAGCTTTTGATCAAGTAACTAAGAGTTGTCTACCCTATTTTACTCAAAGATCTTTCTTATGTTTTTAACCCTTTTGACAGTGTTATTTCACCATTACATTTGGTGAACAACCTTGTGTTAGGATGTTAAACGGGACAGGCGCGGGTCATCGCATACAATCATTGAAAGCAACTTGTGAGACGCTCTAGCAATTTTGTAAGGGACGAGATCGTTTTATCGAAGGCAACGTCGAGGGTCATCGAGGGACTACGATCTTTGTTTATCTAAGGGTGTTTACCGTGAAAAATGGTAAACAACCACTGATCTTCCAAAAGGTAACTTATTTGGTGACTCGCAGGATCGATCAGATTGATCCTAAGACATGGCTGATTCTTATCGTTTAAATGCTTTAAAATAGAGAGTTTCGACTAATCCTAATGGTGATTAACACAAGTAAGGTAGAGACACTTTAAGTAAATTGCATGGAGAAAAGCTTGATAAATTAAATAAAAGCATTAAAGGCTTGTTAAATAAATGACTTCGACTGAGATAAATAAGTGAAAGCAATAAATTGCTTGAATGTAAAAGATTTTGATTAAGGTAAATGGTGTTTCACACATACATTCTCAACAATTCTTTCTCTCACGCTGGGTACTTGAATCTAAATGAGTGACTTGTATACAATGATGAACACCCTTAATAACTACGTGAACACTTAGTATTTATACTAAAAATCCTAAGTAACTGCTGGGCAGTTACATCGCTTCGTGGTGACACCACATGGCACGTTCACAACCCTCGACGCCTACTTCCATGCCACGTTGCGCTTGGTAACTGCTGGGAACCGTTTTCCCTCCAACAATTCAAAATTCAAACCGTTCGATCTTGGGCATCAGAGACCTTGGTCGAAAGGTTGCTCCTTCGACGTTGAAAACAACATGATTCCAACTTAGAGAAATTTCTCTAAGTATCTTGTCATTCTTTGATAAGCCTTCGATGTGATCAGCTGATCGAAGCCTTCTCGTGTAGGAAACTCTTCTAACTCATAATTAATGATCTATATGATAATAGAATGTGGGTGTCGAATTTAGGAGCCAACAAATTGCCCCCCAAGAATGTCTTATTTCGATGCTTAGAAGAAAGAGGCATTCTTTGATATTCCATTCGACACCTGTCCTTCACTCTCAGCCACAGATTAGTTTGTGCACTTTTCGTCTCCTACCAACCATCTGACAATCTCAAAAAATCATCATTTCAACTTTTCCCAAGATGTCACTTCAGTAAGGCACTTCGCACGCACAATGGCCTTTCATACGCTGTCATCATGACCATTCTCTGAAATCGAGGAAGCATGCTGCAACGTTTCCGTTTTTCAGAACGGTTACAACGCCAATGCGTGCCACGTGCCCCACTCCCATCTGTGGCATTAAATGACCTCGAGCCCTGTGATTTTCCAATCACTATAAATAGCACTAAGTGCTTCATTTGGACTCTTTACGCTTTCTCGCATCCAAACCTTCGACCGAACGAAATCTTCTGCAAACAACCCTTTGCTTCTTCCTCTCCAAACCCAGTAATCTTTATTCTTCATTCACCCTCATTTAAACCAAAAATGGCTTCACGTACTCGTGCTCTCAATGCCCCAAGAGCTAGCATTCTCTCCAAGACTGCTCAACCAGAAACCTTCTCAACTGCTCCGGTAGTTAATTCTATGGGAATGCGAAGGGTTCCTGAACCCATGGGTGATGCTGAGCGCAAAACCTATGGCTCTCAACTGCTGATTCCCGTTGGGTATTCCAACCAGGTTTTTGCCATGTCAGGCCATCTTTCAACATGCATTACTGACCCCACAAAAATTGAGGGTTTCTTCCCCGCGCATGAGGCACTCAAACCCATTGGGTGCTCAAAGAAGGCGAAAGATGATACTGAAGATCCTGCGAAAGAGAAAATAGATCTTCGGTTTTTGAATAGGGGGGTTAGGGCTTTTCGATCTAGCCCTAGCCTTACACCAGAATATACCGCTTGGCTCAACAAGATGGAGAAGTGCCAGGCTTTGATTTGGAAAGGCATGGGCATTTATGACCTGGTTATGTTGTCCAAAACTGGTCTTAACTACTGTCCTGACATGCTGGTAGCTTCATTGCTGTTTTGGGACTACACTCACTATACCTTCCACTTGCCTTGTGGAATGGTTACGCCCACTCTCTTTGATGTGACCGCAATTGCTGGTCTTCGACCAACTGGGGACTACTTCGACCCAGAGGAAATGTCTGAAGACCAGATTGGGTTTTCTGCTACCAAACCCACCTACACCACTTACACCAATCATTACCACGACAAATCAACGGTTGCGGTGACTGATGTGGAGCACATCGCGTTTCTAGCCCTTTGGCTGTCGCGCTTCGTGTTCTGCACGAAATCCCTGCAGGTGACGAATAAGATGGTCACCCTCACTACTCAGCTTCATCACGGCCAAAACATCTGTTTGGCCGAATTAATATTGGCGAACTTGTACGAGTCGATAAGCAGTGGAGCGGCTCAATTAAAAGTAATCGAAAATAGAGCCAGCCTGCTGCTTGCTGGTCCCTTCTGGCTACTTCAACTCTGGCTGAATGCCACTTTCGAGTCTTTTCTACCCCAGAAGACTCAAATAAATGAAAAGAATCCTGAGATAGCCAGAAGGCGCGTTGAAGGCACCAAGCTCGCCTTATTGACTCCTACTGAGGATGGGCTGGAACTACAAAAGACCTTCACAAACTTCGTTCAGATGTTTGCGGGGAGGAAGAAATTCACTTCGACCATGGCCCCTTTCGCCGGTCGAAAGTGTGGTCCAGGATGGTTTACCAGGCCCCATCCTAAATCACCAGAGGATCCTCACTTCGAAGAGCATACAATAATGTGGGAAGCGTTTCTCACCCCAAGGATAATGTCGTTGCGTTTCAAGAGTTCGAAAAATCAGTTGAGCCTGATTGCCTACCAGCCGAATCTTGTCTCTCGACAATTTGGCATTATCCAATCGCTTCCTTCTCCGATTTATCCTCGGGAGAAATCATTGTTGTTCTTTTCTAATGACTACTCTGAAGACGCTGCTACTAGGCATATTAGTAGGTACGTTGGTCGGACCGTACTATCATTGTTCGACTACCAACTCAACTTCCTCTGTTCACCAGCCTTTGAAGAATGGTGGAAGAGATATTACATCGAAGAGTTCTTCGACGAGAAGGACTTTGCAGACGAACTCAAGAAGTCCTTCGTCATGGTCCTCGATAAAATAAAGAAATGTATGTTCCCTCTTCAAATTATATTTGTCTTTTCATTTCGACTTATATCTGTCAATTATAACTTGTGAACGTTTCTCTTTCAGTTGTTCGAAAACCTGTGGCTAAGAAGGCCACAGACAACAATCAGGGTGGAGGTCCCTTTGCAAAACCTCCAGTACAGGTAACAATTTTTCCTTCTTTCCCTATTTGGTTTTAAACATCCTGGTTTTCGATGTTGTGTTTTAAATCGACTCCGTTTGGGATTTTCAGAAACCTGCGCCTAAGAAGCGACCCATATTAACGGTCGAAACTTCGAGTGGCAAAGAGGAGGAATCTCCTCCTGTTCCTCTCAAACGGAGAAAGCTGAAAAAGGCTGCTCCTGCTCCTGAACCTCGACCTGCGATAAGAACTAAAGTAACAGGGAATAAACCTAGGCCGCCCCCTGTGATTATCAAAGAACCCATGGAGGAGGAGCTAAATGTATTGCTCAGTAATCCTGTTGAGAGCGACAACTCTAGCCCTGGGGCTGAGGTTCCTTTACAGGTAATGTCTCCGACCACTTTTAACTTAAATGTCGATGATCACCTTCAATTGTGCATCTCTCTAATCAGAGTTTTTTGTTTCTACTTTCAAGAAACGGATGGCACTTCAGCGCCAGCTGGGCATCCTGTCGAAGGTTCCGGTACCTTCGTAAACAGCGCAGGGGAACCCACCTGCAATCCTTCTTCTTTCGTCAGTTCTTCTAACGAAGTGAATCAAACTTCGGAGCCGCAGGACTCTACTGACCATAGCAGACAACACGAAGAGGAACTGGTGGGTGATGAGTTTCCTGCTGAGACAGAGGGTGCCCCTGAGGAGCACCACCAGGAGGAGGTTCAAGTGGTCAACGAGACAGAAGAGCAACATGATGAAGAGGGTCATGTTGACGCTGATGCTGCTGAAAATGTTCAGCCCTAAGCCAACATTGTCGCAGAAAAGGTTACCTCGACAAAGCCCAGGTCTAAAGAGGACTTGGCTCTCTTGAAGCATAATGATCCAATTGGCTATCTGAACGCCATCGTCGAGAGTAGGGAAAATTCATCTGACCCTAGTCATGATGCTTCTACTGCATCAGGGAAGTCTACTTTGACTTCTCCTTTCGATGAGGCCTTGAAGAAAGTTAAGGCTCAATTATTCAAGAGGGACCTAATGAAGGCTTTGGAGGGGGATCCTACTGCCCAATCTTGTTTGGGGGCTGTCTTGGGTGCAGTCGATTTGCTTGCTGTTTCTCCAGAGATTTCCAGCTTCATCTTGGAGTTATACTCCATTATTGACCAAGCCTCTGCGGATTACAATCGTCGAAGGGGGTTCAACAACCAACTCGAAACGCTGCATGGCAAGAGTTCTTCTGCTTGGACTGAAGTAGCTGAATCGACCTCTCGAATTAAAGAGTTGTCGAAATAGAGAACGTCCAAGCAACAGGAAATCGAAGACATCGATCAGGATAATGTCTCTATACGGGCGCAAATCGAGGAGTTGGAAGCCAGGTTAAACGCTAATACTAAGCGCAAGGAAGAACTTCTTTCGACTGTTTCAGACGCGGAGAGCCAAGATGAAGTTGCTCGAGGCCTAGAGTTCGCTGAAAGGGCCCAGGCTCTAGATTACCAGATTGCCAAAATCTCTCAGGCGAATGCCTTGTGCAACAAACGACTGGAGTTACAGCGATCAAAATATCTTCGTCTCAAAGCTTTCGCCCCTTTTTAATTTGCTCTGTACTTCATTGACCATGTACTCGAATATTCTGTAATTTTTGTCGCCATTTTGGCTTATCAATGTTATTTTCCATTTTGGCTTTATTGTTAACTTAATCATTAATTGTTATTTATTTTGATCTCTTGGAGCATAGGTTTATATTTTTTCAAATATTTTCCGTTTACTCTCAAGAGTCTTTTATCTTCGCTTAACTCTTCGACCTCATATGCTCCACCAGAAAAAGTTTGAATAATTTTGAAGGGTCCTTCCCATTTGGGTGACCATTTTCCCATGCTTCGATCTTTTCGATCCATGGGAAGAATTACCTTCCAAACTAGTTCTTCAGGCGAGAATGCCTTAGGTTTTACTTTCTTATTGTAAGAGTCTTCCACTCTTTTCTTCTGAATTCTCAGTAGGTCAAGAGCTCATAGTCTTTCTTCGTCTAAATCTACCAATTCGTCTAACATCATATCCCAATAAACCTCAGGGGGAATATCTTGATGTCTTTGAACCCTTGCTGATTGAAGACAAATTTCTGCTGGCAGTACTGCGTCATGACCGTAAGTTAGCCGATATGGTGTTGTACCTGTGGCTTCCTTTGGGGACATTCGACAAGCCCACAAGATCTGGTCTAACGTTTTATGCCAATTTTTTGGCTTCTTTCCTACATGCTTTTTTATCAGGTCAATCACTATTTTGTTCTCCGCTTCGACTTGACCATTTGCCTGCGCGTAATAAGGCGTTGATGTTAGGAGTCTGAAGCCTGTTTCTTGCGCAAATTCCTGCATCTTTCGACCAGTGAACACTGACCCTTGATCAGTTGTTATAGTCTCAGGGATTCCAAATCTATAGATAATGTTCTTTTGAATAAATTCAATGACATTTTCTTGGTCTGCATTGACTAAAGGGATAGCTTCGATCTATTTAGTGAAATAATCAATGCCTACCAGTATATACTTCTAGCTCTTCGATGATGCTGGTTGAATCTCTCTAATAAGATCCAACGCCCATCCTCTAAAAGGCCAAGGTTTCACTATTGAGTGAAGCTCGCTTGCTGGTACATGTTGGATACCAGTATGGACTTGGCATTCCTGGTAACCCTTCGCGAACTCGACACAATCTTTCAAGATAGTGGGCCAATATAGTCCTTGTCGAAACAACAACCATTTCATCTTATGACCTACTTGGTGAGCCTCACATGCTCCAGCATGCGTAGTCAAAAGGGCTATGTATGCTTCGGTTTCGCTTAAGCATTTTAATAATACCCCTTCAGGCGTCTTTTTAAACAACTCATTCCCCATGAGTACGTAACTTAATGCCCTATATTTTATTTTTCGTTCGGTCAAAGCTGCTGGATTTTGTAGATAATCTACAATGGGTTTCCTCCAATCTTGCTCCGATAAATTGTCTATGAACGAAATTTCGAAATCCCTTTGATCGGCATATCCTAGTCTTGTCGATTTTAAATCAGTTGGAGATAAGCTGGTTGCTGTCATTTTTTCTCGGACTTCGATTGCTCTTTGTAATCTCGTTTTTGAAATCCTATACCCAGATGCAATTTGTGCCAAATCATTGGCTATTTGGTTTTCCAATCTAGGTATGTGTCGAATATTAACCACTTCGAATTTTTTCAATAAACGATTTGCTATCACAAAGTACATAATGAGATTTTCTCTTATACATTTGTACTCTTTTGTGATTTGCTTAATGACTAACTCTGAGTCTCCCATTATTTCGACTCGAGTTGCCCCCAATTCCAACAATATTTCAAGGCTAGTAATTAGAGCTTCATATTCAGCCTCATTGTTCGAACAAGTACCTTCTATCTTGTACTTGAATGTTGTTGGAATTTTTTCTAGAGAAATAATTAAGACCCCTACTCCCGTTCTATCTTTATGGCTGGAACCATCGAAGTAAAATTTCCAGGGTTCTATCTCCAAGTAATTTATATTTTGTACCTGAATTGAGTGGTCGACTATAAAGTTTGCTACCACTTGTCCTTTTACTGCCTTGAGAGGCATAAAGGTTAACAAATACTCAGTTAATGCTAGAGCCCACTTGCCAATTCGACTGTGCAAGATGGGTTTCGACAACATGTATTTGAAAACATTAAAATGGGACGAAACATACACATCAACTGGTTTTATATATTGTTTGAGCTTTGTACAAGAGAAATAAAGACATAGACATAATTTTTCAACTTCGCTATATCTAGTTTCTGCATCGTTCAAAACTCTACTAAGGTAGTAAATGGGTCTTTCGACTCCATTTTCATCCTCTTGGGCTAACACGCTTCCCAAAGTTTTGTCGGATGCAGCTATGTACAATCTCATACTCCTATTTCTACAAGGAGGCACCAAAATAGGTGGCTTGGTGAGGTACCCTTTGATCTTGTCGAAGGCTTCTTGTTGCTCTTGCCCCCACTCGAACCCTTCCTTATTCAATCGAAGTAAGGGTGAGAAGGCTTGCGCTTTTCCACTTAGGTTAGATATAAATCTCCTTAAGAAGTTTATCTTGCCCAACAGAGATTGCAGTTCCTTCTTGTTCGTTGGCGCTTTCGCTTCCAAGATTGCCTTCGTCTTGTTCTGGTTGATTTTGATTCCTTTCTTGTGGAAGACGAAGCCCAAGAAATCTCCATCTTTCACACAGAACGCACACTTCAAAGGGTTCATCTTCAGACCATGCTTTCTCATTCTTTCGAATGATTGTCGAAGGTGGTCTATATGGTTCTTCCTGGAAAAAGATTTTACAACAATATCGTCAATATATACTTGCATGAAAGTGTTAATAAAATCATGGAAGATAGAGTTCATTGCTCGCTGATATGTTGCCCCAGCGTTTTTTAGGCCAAAAGGCATTACTACCCATTCGTAAGTGCCTAAGGCCCCAGGGCATCGAAAAGCTGTTTTCGACACATCTTCTTCAGTAATGAAAATTTGATTGTATCCTGAGTAACCATCGAGCATGCTCAGGTACTCGTGGCCAGCGGTAGAGTCGACAAGCATTTCCGCCACAAGCATAGGATATTCATCTTTGGGTGTTGCAGCATTCATATCTCTGAAATCTATGCACACCCTCAATGTACCATTTTCTTAATAACTGGCACAATGTTTGCAATCCATTCGACGTACCTCGTAGTTCGTATGAATTTGCACTTCAGCAGTCTTTCGACTTCCGTTTTGATCTTTGACAGTATTTCTGGAGCGAAGCGTCTTGGAGTTTGTTTGACAGGATTTTTCCCAGGTTTGATTGGTGTTGTACCCCAAAATTTGCCCTCCCATATTCTTCAAGATTTGCCAAGATCAAGGTTCAAAATCTCTCAAGGGTTGCACAGTCCAATTGCCTCCTAACACAGTCAAAATTAGGGTTTTGGTTCTGGCAAAGAAATTGAAGTTTCCAAGGGTACAAACAAGTCCCACATGCCTACATACATTGTCAAGCATCCATATGCCAAGTTTCAAGACTCACAACACCAAATTGCACAATCAAAAACCCTAAATGCTTCACAGTCAACTGCAGGGGCAAAATGGTCATTTGACAGTCAAAAGTCAAAATTTTTGGTCAACATCTTATTTTTAAGCCACAAACATCATTTGATCAATTCTTGATCATGATTCTCAAAGCATGGCTCAAAAAGTCTCAAGATGCAAAAGTTTTTATTTTTGGACAACTGAAAAAGTCAACTGCAAATTGACCAGGGCATAACTTCCACATGGTTTATCAGAAAAATTCCATCCAAAGCTCATTTTTAAGATAATGACATTTCCTACAACTCATCTTCACACTTCAAGTCCAAGAAATGCTCTCACAAAAAGTTATCAATCTCAACATTATAGGTCATTTTCAAAAGTCAACAAAAAGGCACTTTAAGTCAAAGACCATAACATGAGATTGGTAAATCAAAATGGCATGGGACCAAAGTAATTGGTTATAGGACTCCAAGACCTTTCCAAAATGTCCAAGAACATGATCAAATCTTAAAAAGTGGGCAAGATATGCCTTGTGTAAGTTGGGAAATTTTTGGGAATTTTGAAAAGTCAACTTTGCTTCAAATGCCTCAAAATTGCTAATGGGCCTCAATTTCTTCCATGAATCATTACCCAAAAGCTATGCACGACCCATTAAGCTAAAAGGGAGTTATTTTCTTATTTTTAATTAATTAATTGAATTTTTAATCCTATTAATTCATTTAATTAAAATTAAATATGAGAAAAATACTAAATAATGATTTCAAATCTTTTTGGTGCAGCAAATCCTTCCATCATGACCTAAATATTTCGTGCACATCCTAAAAGGAAAGAATCTTCCATGATTTGGCATAATTGGCATGAAAAAGGTTGAAGAAAAGATATGGAAAATCAAAAATTCAAAAGCATTGATTCAAGGACTTTGGGCTTGGTCTTTCTAACCTAATTCATTCACACATATATGCACAAGAGAACCCTAATGCAAAAAAACAACAAGCTGCGCTCAGAACAAAAGAAAAAAACTTGCATTTTTCAAAAAAAACCTTGAAACTGTTTTCATAGCTAGAGCTCGTTTCAAAGCAAAAAAGCCATTCCAATAGACTCTTGACACTACCAGGAAGCTGTTCCAATCAAAACCACGCCTCCATACTCAAGGAATTGGTAGATTGAAGTCTCACTTTTCATAAAATTATTCATAATCGTGTTTTAAATTCCATGCACCATTTGTGATTTTTAATTGTTGATTTATGCTAACATGATTGTTCTGAAGCTATTGGTGCCCTCTAATTGAACTAATAGTGTCTGTGTCAAAAGTTGCCATGAACGGATATTAGGGTTTCTGAAGCTTTGATTTGGGGTTTCACACATAAGGAAAAATTGGACAATCAAACCAGTACCATTGAAATCAGGACCTTCAAACGAATGGAACCCACACCTCGCGCCCTTTTTCTTTTTGACTATCACCTAATCGCTATTTTTCAGGTTAAAGCTTAGTGGGGGTTTAAAACCCCCGCTATCTATTTGTTATTTTCAGGCAAAACGAAGAAACAAGGAAGGAGACGCTGAGTTGTTGGACTATGGTTGGCCAGTTTGAATAATTGGCGCTTTTTTGATTTGTTCAACATATAATTGCTTTTCCCATTATAATATTCACGTTCCATTATAATATCAAGATAACGCGTTGGTTGGGTTGGTTGATGCGCTGGCTTGCAGGTATTGGGACCTGGGTTCGATTCCCAGGTCCCCCACTTCTTCAATAATATTTTTCTCAATACGTTTCCATGCAGCATGCTCTCCCAGGGTTCATCATGTGCTCTCACCTGCTTGCTTGCCACGCGCCCAGGAGATCAATCCAAGGGTCAGGAGGTGCAGTCCACCATGCACGCTGGTCAATCATCCCATACACGCGCTGGAAAAGTCAACCAGGCCTCTGATTCAATGGGCCTATTTGCTTCAACAAACCTCTCAATTGGGTCAGCCACCCCCATGGTTTGCCCATTTTTATTTTTCTTTGTATTTTCCTTTTTTTATTCTTTTCATTGTTTTTTAAATTATTTTCTTTTAATTCCACAAAATTAATTTTCATAATACAAAAACCAGAAAAATCAAAAACTAAAAAAATATGTTTATTTTTTAATGCATTAATATTTATTTGTAAATAAATTTAATAATCAACTTAGTAAAATTAGGTTAAAACTTCAACGTTTTTCTTAATAACTAAAATACATAGAAATTAGGGTTTTTTTTAGCATTTTTACCTTTTCTTTTAATAAATAATTTTTTCTTCTTCTTATTATTATTAACTATTAATTAATTTTGTAAATACTCATGTAATTATATAATTAGTATAAATTAGGTTAAAACTTTAATCTTTTTTCTTTAATAATTAAAAACAATTTAGAACTAGGGTTTTATTTAATTTCTAATTTTAATTAATTCTCTTTATTTCCATTAAATACCAAAAAACATAAAAATAATTTCTTTTCTTTATTTAATCATTAATCAACTTTTAATTTCAACTTAATCTTTAAAGGGTCCAACGCCCTCGCATATTCGATTCTAATTTCTTTTCGCGCGTTTGTCTTTATTTTTTGTTTCAAATATTATGTAATTGTTCAAAGCCTTATAATAGTAATTAGGAAATTTATTTATTTTCCGCATTTTATTAAAAAAACGGGTCTTTGTTAATTTGGCGATGTATAGACCCGCGCCTTGTAATAGCGTAGGACCTTTATTTTCCGCACTTTAATTTCCGCACCCCTTAATTGCTAAACTTTGCATGAAAGAATGAATGACCTAAATTAAAAACAATGCGTAGCTCACCAAATGCATGACAAGATAAAACATAACTGAAAACAATACACAAATTCACACACCACTCTTAGGGTACGCCTCACAGTTGCCTTTCCCTCGAAACGTGGTCGTCGAGTATAGGACATTTTAGTAAGTCCTTATGTCCATGACACATGGCATAAGGGTAGCTTCTAAGGTGTCCTACTGTTGCTCTGGTGACCACACTGTCCCTAACAAACGAATTGACCCGAACACCTTCAACGGTGGTGCTACCTACCTCTCAATGGTGGGATGGCACTACCTTAAGGACATTTACACAGCCTAATTCCTTAGGGTAGGTAGATGACTCGTAGATACTTGCTCCAATTCAAAACAAATCAAAAACTTCTTTTCACACTGACACTTTTCAAAAAGCTTTCAAAAACAATTTTTCAAACACTCTTGAGGACAGATACAAGAGTCATTCTGAAACTTTAAACGAAACTTTTTCAAACTCACTCACAATTGAAAAGCAAAAATTTTGAAAACACAAATGAGCAAGCATCTAAGAGCCCATGGATAACCATGGACAGAAAGGGTGCTAACACCTTCCCTTTCTATAAATCTACCTCCCGAACCGAGAAACTATCTCATAAGGAATTTTTCTGTGCTTTTGTCCTTTCCATGTTGGAGAACATAAAAGACGGTGGCGACTCTTGCTTCCGCGACATTTCGCGAACCAGCTTTAAATAGTCAGTTCCAGATCCACCGATCACAGAACTGGCGACTCTGCTGGGGAGTCTTTTAAAGTGAGGTGTACCTTAGGACTAGGATCACTTGTGTTTTCAATTGCTTTGACTTGTTTGCTTTATTATTGTGGGACTATCTTGGGAGTTCTATAGATCCTAACCTGGATCTGGGGATACCTTCTTAGAAAGTAGCAACAAGGCTGTGAGGGAACTGTGCGGGGTATACCGACATGGTTGAAACAGTCTGCTACGTTGATGTGGCACTTTGGTGTGTACTGGTAACCCTTGAGTTCAGTCAAGGAGAGTACGGGGCCTCCGCGTGGTGTCGTGAAGCATCAACTGACCTTAGGAACCTTAATTGAATCATCTTGGCCTCTTTAGGGTAGTGAGATAACTGACTTTGGTGCAGTCCGAGGTTGGTTGATACTCGATACTACACTCAATTGAGGGTTGTTTTCTTGGAATATTTCGGTCGCCAGTTCAGTGGCTAAATCGAAACGATGAACAACGAAAGCAATCCTATGATATTGGGACCCTTAGAACCCGGTTACTTCTGATAGGACAGGTTGAGCCCACCAACTTCAAGAGAGTAATACCTAGACCCCATGCTGGCCTAAACTCTAAGGCTTTCTCTTGTGTGACTTGTGTGCCTTCCAACTTGACTATTTGCATGCTCGTTATCTGACACTTGAGTTTCTTGCAGGTTTTATTTACAGTCCTTAATCTGGACTCATAACAGTGTTTACCTATGTTACGCCACGCATAGCATAACATCATACCATTGCATATATCCCGCATAAGGACTAATCCATTTCAAAGATCTCAAGGGCTTGTGATGCAGGTCATGATGAACAAAAATGTCTAGCAAAGGGCAAAGGGGATTTATTTTCCTCTAGCCAAGGGTGTCAGGGGCTATGACCCACTGGATATGGTGAGCCTTTGACCCTTGAAGAAGGACTCTCAACAATATGCAGTGCTTTCCATCAAGCTACAAAATGCAGATTCTAACAATTTTTCTTGTCTACCCCGCGAGATCCTTGAAAACATTGCATACATATATCATACACATCATTGCATAACAGGTACCTTTGTTTACAGGTCACTTACCTTCTCCGCTGTTTATTTCAGCAATGGCTTCCCAACAATACAACCAGGACCTTCATGCTCAAGAGACTCGGTTCGGGGAAATCCTCCTGAATCTATCCAAGGGGCAGAAAGAGCTGAGAACACTTCTCATGGGGACTTTGGTCAGGAACAGTGCTGAGGATGAGCGGCTGAAACATCTGCAAGCTGAGGTGGATGTAATGAGAGCCCAGATGCTGGGGCAGGTGACTATCATTCAAGGCTTAGCTCAAAGACAAGAAGATCTCGGGGTTCTTGTCAACCAACTGCTTCAGGGTAACCAGCTGGGGCAAACATCTAAGGGTGAAAACCCAGTCATCATTCAACCACCTTTGAGACAAGAAGACAGGGGAAGAGCTCCTCAAATGGCTTCAGTGCCACAAATTCAGCATCAACCTCACCAGCTTCAGCCAGACAAGCCCAAAAGGCAATTCACCAAGCTCAACGTGTCGTTGCCTCAAGCTCTACAACAACTGTTGAGGTTGAATTTGGTAACTCTAAAGGACCCTCCTAAGAATCCCAACAGGACACCTTCCAGGTATAACCCCAACGCCCGCTGCGCTTATCATTCTGACAGCCCAGGGCATGCTACGGATGATTGTTGGACCTTGAAGAACAAGATCCAGGACCTGATTGATGAAGGAGCTGTGGATTTCACTCAGATGGGCCAGGCTGAATGCTCCTGCCATCCCTACAGGATTCACCAGTTGGAGTGACAAGCCCTGAGATGAAAAGACTTTTTGTTCATTAGGATTTTCAAGTTGTAATTTTCTTTTGTTCAAACATTTACTCATGTTAAACGTTGTTATTTCATTAATGCATCGCATATGTCTGTTTTGAATCAATATATTCGCATTCGCTATATTTAAAATTGCTTTCATTTTTGTGATGTTCAATGCTCGATTAATAATTCTAAGCCTCTTGAGGGAGGATGACGAAAACGATACCGCTATCCTTACAGTATGCTTTTGAACGGACCCCGCTGATGAGGTACAGGCATTGTTTCAATTCCTAAACACTGGAGTAATAAGGAAAATAATCCCTCGTCAACCCCTTTGAGCCAAAGAAGTAGGAGTTTTTCTTTTCGAAAATTAAAACCCTTAATCATAACTTGGGGCAGGGTAGTTCTCTCAGTTGATCCAAATGCATAACGAATGGCACCAAAGAGGTCCTTACAAAACAAAAGACAATGATGGTTCCGAATAATCATAAAGACATGCAGTCATTACCAAAACAAAAAAAAACTAAAGCCCAATAAGTCAAAACCTATAAAGGAGACTTACAAAACTGGGGCATCCCGCTGACTGTAATTCCAAAAAGGAAACAACTCAGGCAAAAAACAGGGACAACAAAATCAAAAAAGAAAGAGGTTCTACAAACCCTCAACAACAAGGAAATGACTGTCTGTTCAAAATAAATTGTCAATATTCGAACCATCACTGGAATATCAGAGCAAAGACTCAAACAAGGTCTAACGCACGATTAGCTGAGTTTAGGTTTGAAGAACATCACGAAGAGCGGGTGGGTACAAATAATTTGAGCCTTTATCTTTTGTTTCTTAAACCGTGAACCAGGCCACGTTATAACCCTTAAAAGTCCTAGCTGAAGCATGGGTTAGTTCGAAAGCATATTGTTACAAAGGTATCCTGACTCCTTAAGGCTTATGGTAAAATAACGAGTTGACATCACCGTTTTACAAAATTCACTTGTTTTTACTAAAAAAGGATGCATGTCCAAAAACTTCGAAACAGACATAAGCTTTGCATTTTTAACATAACCTTGTTTGCATATGACTTCTTGTTTGAACAGCAGAGAAAGTCATACGACAAATATCCAGTGAACAAAATCTTCTCAACAAAAGCTCAAATGGAAGAAGCACTCCCAATCAAGGGGCAACCATGATCATGGTCTATTATCTGGGGCAGTCCAATCAAGATTTGGAGAATCTCTCAAAGGCCAAATAGCCTGGGGAAAATCTCCGCCTGAGTCACTTGGGGGCATTCCAGCAACGAATCTTGCCTGATCAAACATCTTCTGGTGGCATGGCAAAACACTTCTAACAGGGGCAACTCCCTACATTCTGAGAGTGTGGATATAGTCAAAAGAATACTGCGCATAATCAAAGACCCGCTAGGTTGACACACCTAGGCAAAAATAAGGGCTTCCCGGCGAACCAAAAGGGTTCGGGCAAAAATAAGGGATGAAAATGAAAAAATCTGTACACCTGGCAAGTCGAAAACCTGAAAAGGCGGCTTGGGCAAAAATGGGTATCCCGGTGGACTGAAAACCCGAAAGAGCGGTCCAGGCAAAAATTAGGGATCAAAGCGTACGACTATGTCCCGACATCTCGTCACTTGCCTATCAGAAGAAGGTTTGTCAAACGGCAGTTATCAAGACCCCACCAGTATCTTCTCCCACAGAAACAGGGGCAGTAATGAGTTGTCTAAGCGATCTAATTGCTCTGTCCACCAGGGTACCAAGGTAAGTTCAGCTGAAGAACGTAACCAAGATAGCTTAAATCCCCAGAGAGTGAGTCAGCAAGTCAATGCGCTCTCCCCAAGCAGAGTTATCCTGTCAGCCTTAAGGAAGTTGGGCATCCTTCAGTAGATATCAATATTCCCCACCGTAATATACGAACATTCCTAACAAGCATCCCCGGCAGTCTTGATCTAAGACTGTTCCCCGGCGGTATACCAGGCATTCAGTGGAGCCACTTCCCCAGTACATATCAAATTAATTTCCCCAGGAGAGTCCAGTCCAAAGATTCCCCCAGGAAAGTGGAATCCATCTCCCCAGCAGTAAGCTTATCCCCAGTAGATTCTGGAAGCTTCCCCCCCGCAGAGCACGAACGCGACTCCCGGCTTTATTCAAAGGTTATTTCCCTACCAGGATATAACTGGGTTATCCTCAGCCAAAAGCCACGAAAAGATCGTCCTCGGCGAAGTCTTCTTATCCCCAGCGGAGTCTATTAACGCTTCCAACATAACAACGGTATCCCCAGCGGAATTATCATCAAGCATCTCAACAGAGTACCTCTCTCCCCACAGAGTATTGTTCCCCAGCAAGATCGCTAGAGTAATTTCTCCCCACAGAGTAATCTATTCGCCAAGTTTATTCCCCAACGGAGTTATCTTCTCCTACCGGTATTCTTGCAACCATCACTCCCCAGTGGAAACAAAAGCTCTATATCAGCCCCAGATTTAACTTCCCGGCATCCGTCAAGGATTTACTTTCCTAGACGAAAACATACATTCATAAACATCGCATCTTCATACATTATAGCATGCATACGCATCATAAACATACATTCTCACTTATCTCATCACGCATGTCATACATCATGACATCGCATACAACTAACATTTTGTCTTTTCAGGACAAAGGTTAATACCAAGATGATTACCATCAACGGTCGCAACTAAAGACCCGATTCCTGTATCTTGCCAGGGTGCGTCTGAAGAGTTTGAGGATCCGATTCCTGTATCTTGCCAGGGTGTATCTGTTGACGAATAGCATTACCAGACCCGATTCCTGTATCTTGCTAGGGTGCGTCTGAAGAGTTTGAGGATCCGATTCCTGTATCTTGCCAGGGTGTATCTGTTGCGACTAGCATTACCAGACCCGATTCCTGTATCTTGCCAGGGTGCGTCTGAAGAGTTTGAGGATCCGATTCCTGTATCTTGCCAGGGTGTATCTGTTGACGACTAGCATTACCAGACCCGATTCCTGTATCTTGCCAGGGTGCGTCTGAAGAGTTTGAGGATCCGATTCCTGTATCTTGCCAGGGTGTATCTGTTGACGACTAGCATTACCAGACCCGATTCCTGTATCTTGCCAGGGTGCGTCTGAAGAGTTTGAGGATCCGATTCCTATATCTTGCCAGGGTGTATCTGTTGACGACTAGCATTACCAGACCCGATTCCTGTATCTTGCCAGGGTGCGTCTGAAGAGTTTGAGGATCCGATTTCTGTATCTTGCCAGGGTGTATCTGTTGACGACTAACATTACCAGACCCGATTCCTGTATCTTGCCAGGGTGCATCTGAAGAGTTTGAGGATCCGATTCCTGTATCTTGCCAGGGTGTATTTGTTGACGACTAGCATTACCAGACCCGATTCCTGTATCTTGCCAGGGTGCGTCTGAAGAGTTTAAAGATCCGATTCCTGTATCTTTCCAGGGTGTATCTGTTGACGACTAACATTACCAGACTCGATTCCTGTATCTTACCAGGGTGCGTCTGAAGAGTTTAAAGATCCGATTCCTGTATCCAGCCAGGGCGCATCTACACAAAAAGTTTGAAGATCAACTCCTGTAACAGGCCAGGTAATTATCTTTCTTTTTCAGGCACGCAAGTTCTCGCTAAGGAATCTCTTACGCGATCGACAACCTCCCGATGGCATCTATAAGCCCATCTTCCTATCCATCAATCTCCAAATGGCATTTGTAAGCCCATTCCCACCATCACACTGCTAACACGTGAGCGCAAATTTCTGGGCACTCTAGTGTTCAATCATCTTCCACCTTTGGATTACGAAAGGCACGCCAACCAATCTACATCCTCAGGTCTAAGAAGATTGAACAGGGGCAACTGTTGTACCCCAAAATTTGCCCTCCCATATTCTTCAAGATTTGCCAAGATCAAGGTTCAAAATCTCTCAAGGGTTGCACAGTCCAATTGCCTCCTAACACAGTCAAAATTAGGGTTTTGGTTCTGACAAAGAAATTGAAGTTTCCAAGGGTCCAAACAAGTCCCACATGCCTACATACATTGTCAAGCATCCATATGCCAAGTTTCAAGACTCACAGCACCAAATTGCACAGTCAAAAACCCTAAATGCTTCACAGTCAACTGCAGGGGCAAAATGGTCATTTAACAGTCAAAAGTCAAATTTTTTGGTCAACATCTTATTTTGAAGCCACAAACATCATTTGAACAATTCTTGATCATGATTCTCAAAGCATGGCTCAAAAAGTCTCAAGATGCAAAAGTTTCTATTTTTGGACAATTGAAAAAGTCAACTGCAAATTGACCAGGGCATAACTTCCACATGGTTTATCAGAAAAATTCCATCCAAAGCTCATTTTTAAGAGAATAACATTTCCTACAACTCATCTTCACACTTCAAGTCCAAGAAATTCTCTCACAAAAAGTTATCAATCTCAACATTATAGGTCATTTTCAAAAGTCAACAAAAAGGCACTTTAAGTCAAAGACCATAACTTGAGATTGGTAAATCAAAATGGAATGGGACCAAAGGAATTGGTTAGAGGACTCCAAGACCTTTCCAAAATGTCCAAGAACATGATCAAAGCTTAAAAAGTGGGCAAGATATGCCTTGTGGAAGTTAGGCAATTTTTGGGAATTTTGAAAAGTCAACTTTGCTTCAAATGCCTCAAAATTGCTAATGGGCCTCAATTTCTTCCATGAATCATTACCCAAAAGCTATGCACGACCCATTAAGCTAAAAGGGAGTTATTTTCTTATTTTTAATTAATTAATTGAATTTTTAATCCTATTAATTCATTTAATTAAAATTAAATATGAGAAAAATACTAAATAATGATTTCAAATCTTTTTGGTGCAGCAAATCCTTCCATCATGACCTAAATATTTCGTGCACATCCTAAAAGGAAAGAATCTTCCATGATTTGGCATAATTGGCATGAAAAAGGTTGAAGAAAAGATATGGAAAATCAAAAATTCAAAAGCATTGATTCAAGGACTTTGGGCTTGGTCTTTCTAATCTAATTCATTCACACATATATGCACAAGAGAACCCTAATGCAAAAAAACAACAAGCTGCGCTCAGAACAAAAGAAAAAAACTTGCATTTTTCACAAAAAACCTTGAAACTGTTTTCATAGCTAGAGCTCGTTTCAAAGCAAAAAAGCCATTCCAATAGACTCCTGACACTACCAGGAAGCTGTTCCAATCAAAACCACGCCTCCATACTCAAGGAATTGGTAGATTGAAGTCTCAATTTTCATCAAATTATTCATAATCGTGTTTTAAATTCCATGCACCATTTGTGATTTTTAATTGTTGATTTATGCTAACATGATTGTTCTGAAGCTATTGGTGCCCTCTAATTGAACTAATAGTCTGTGTCAAAAGTTGCCATGAACGGATATTAGGGTTTCTGAAGCTTTGATTTGGGGTTTCACACATAAGGAAAACTTGGACAATCAAACCAGTACCATTGAAATCAGGACCTTCAAACGAATGGAACCCACACCTCGCGCCCTTTTTCTTT
Source organism: Vicia faba (assembly GCA_948472305.1). Lineage (NCBI taxonomy): Eukaryota > Viridiplantae > Streptophyta > Magnoliopsida > Fabales > Fabaceae > Vicia > Vicia faba. Next base: position 326,222 of record CATIWC010001710.1, read on the forward strand.
TTGACTATCACCTAATCGCTATTTTTCAGGTTGAAGCTTAGTGGGGGTTTAAAACCCCCGCTATCTATTTGTTATTTTCAGGCAAAACGAAGAAACAAGGAAGGAGACGCTGAGTTGTTGGACTATGGTTGGCCAGTTTGAATAATTGGCGCTTTTTTGATTTGTTCAGCATATAATTGCTTTTCCCATTATAATATTCACGTTCCATTATAATATCAAGATAACGCGTTGGTTGGGTTGGTTGATGCGCTGGCTTGCAGGTATTGGGACCTGGGTTCGATTCCCAGGTCCCCCACTTCTTCAATAATATTTTTCTCAATACGTTTCCATGCAGCATGCTCTCCCAGGGTTCATCATGTGCTCTCACCTGCTTGCTTGCCACGCGCCCAGGAGATCAATCCAAGGGTCAGGAGGTGCAGTCCACCATGCACGCTGGTCAATCATCCCATACACGCACTGGAAAAGTCAACCAGGCCTCTGATTCAATGGGCCTATTTGCTTCAACAAACCTCTCAATTGGGTCAGCCACCCCCATGGTTTGCCCATTTTTATTTTTCTTTGTATTTTCCTTTTTTTATTCTTTTCATTGTTTTTTTAATTATTTTCTTTTAATTCCACAAAATTAATTTTCATAATACAAAAACCAGAAAAATCAAAAACTAAAAAAATATGTTTATTTTTTAATGCATTAATATTTATTTGTAAATAAATTTAATAATCAACTTAGTAAAATTAGGTTAAAACTTCAACGTTTTTCTTAATAACTAAAATACATAGAAATTAGGGTTTTTTAGCATTTTTACCTTTTCTTTTAATAAATAATTTTTTCTTCTTATTATTATTATTAACTATTAATTAATTTTGTAAATACTCATGTAATTAAATAATTAGTATAAATTAGGTTAAAACTTTAATCTTTTTTCTTTAATAATTAAAAACAATTTAGAACTAGGGTTTTATTTAATTTCTAATTTTAATTAATTCTCTTTATTTCCATTAAATACCAAAAAACATAAAAATAATTTCTTTTCTTTATTTAATCATTAATCAACTTTTAATTTCTACGTAATCTTTAAAGGGTCCAACGCCCTCGCATATTCGATTCTAATTTATTTTCGCACGTTTGTCTTTATTTTTTGTTTCAAATATTATGTAATTGTTCAAAGCCTTGTAATAGTAATTAGGAAATTTATTTATTATCCGCATTTTATTAAAAAAACGGGTCTTTGTTAATTTGGCGATGTATAGACCCGCGCCTTGTAATAGCGTAGGACCTTTATTTTCCGCACTTTAATTTCCGCACCCCTTAATTGCTAAACTTTGCATGAAAGAATGAATGGCCTAAATTAAAAACAATGCGTAGCTCACCAAATGCATGACAAGATAAAACATAACTGAAAACAATACACAAATTCACACACCACTCTTAGGGTACGCCTCACTGTTGCCTTTCCCTCGAAACGTGGTCGTCGAGTATAAGACGTTTTAGTAAGTCCTTATGTCCATGACACATGGCATAAGGGTAGCTTCTAAGGTGTCCTACTGTTGCTCTGGTGACCACACTGTCCCTAACAAACGAATTGACCCGAACACCTCCAACGGTGGTGCTACCTACCTCTCAATGGTAGGATGGCACTACCTTAAGGACATTTACACAGCCTAATTCCTTAGGGTAGGTAGATGACTCGTAGATACTTGCTCCAATTCAAAACATATCAAAAACTTCTTTTCACACCGACACTTTTCAAAAAGCTTTCAAAAACAATTTTTCAAACACTCTTGAGGACAGATACAAGAGTCATTCTGAAACTTTAAACGAAACTTTTTCAAACTCACTCACAATTGAAAAACAAACATTTTGAAAACAAAAATGAGCAAGTATCTAAGAGCCCATGGATAACCATGGAAAGAAAGGGTGCTAACACCTTCCCTTTCTATAAATCTACCTCCCGAACCGAGAAACTATCTCATAAGGAATTTTTCTGTGCTTTTGTCCTTTCCATGTTGGAGAACATAAAAGACGGTGGCGACTCTTGCTTCCGCGACATTTCGCGAACCAACTTTAAACAGTCAGTTCCAGATCCACCGATCACAATTGGCAACTGAAGTTCTACCAATCTTCTGTCGAGACCAGGCATCTCGTCGTAATCCCATGCAAAGCATTCCTTGAACTCCTTCAGTAATTGGATCACTTCGACCCTGAGCTCTGGGTCTATTTTGGCACTGATGTAAGTGGGTCTTTTATCTAACCCTTCGCCCAAGTCGATTTCTTCTAAAGGATCCTGTGCTAACATTTTGATGTTGTTCGCCAGGGGGTCCTTTTCGAAACCCAAAGGCTCATCGTCGTAGATGGCGTCGAGCCTCTGTTCCTGCATTCCTTCTGTCGAGATATTGGGATGTTCTGGGTAGAAATCTTTTCCAGGACCTATATCTGGTGGCTCTGGGTCGAAATCTTTTCCAGGACCTGCAGAAGGTAGTACTTGGTCATTGGCCTTGGTGGCCATATATTTTACTTCGGCTTCGAGAGCCGCTATCATTCTTGTTTCGGCTACGTAAGCCGAAATTCGCTGTAACGCTTGCGACTCAGTCATTATCACTGAATTCGCTTCCCCAACCAGTTGGCTGGATGTTAGTTAGCCCACTGAAATCAATGTGAGACAAGTCTTCTTTATCCCATTGAAACCCATGATCAGGATGCAGGTACAAGGAACAAAAAGCATTTGGCGCTGGCGCCATGTCGAAGTCAGGTGCTAGACATGGCCCAATGTGAGCCAAATTTTTGTCGAAGTCAGCTCTCCCTAGGTGATTAACTTCGCCTAAGTAGTAGCTCTGATCTGCTTCTATATTCTCGACAATCCCATTGGGACGCCATAATATCACCCTTTGGTGCATCGACGATGGTACTGCTCCGACACCATGTATCCATTCTCGGCCTAACAGTAGGTTGTAATTTGGTTTAGCCGATATGACCATGAACATGGTTGGTCGAAGGATGGATCCCACTTTGAGGTCTAGTTGAATCACACCCATGGTGGTCCCTATTCCGTCTTCGTAGTTCGATAGGACCATATTATGAGGCTTAATGTCTTCATCATTCTTGCCTACTTTTCTTAGCATGAAGTGGGGAATTATGTTGATAGTCGCCCCACAGTCCACCAAGATTTTGTTTACAGTGGCCTCTTCGAGATTTGCCCTTATGAATAAAGGCTTGAGGTGACTTTTCATCGCCTTAGTTGGTGGTTCGAAGAAACCATTTTGCTCTTCAGTGCAACCATTACCCATGACGAAGTAGCATACTGGCCTATGCTTGGCCATCTCTTGTTCGACTTCCCAGTCGTTTGCTTCGACTTCCATTTGGCGGTTGAATTCTCTTGGCAAGACTGAAACTATATTTATCATGATGTCTAATGTGTCGTCGGACTCGGAGCTATCTTCGTCACCAGCTTCGTCTTGATCAGGCCATACCAATCTATTGGCCACTGGTTCCCTCTCCAAAGGATTTCTTTACTTTCGCTGGGGGACATTTGAGCTCGACTCTGGTTTTGGTTCGTTGGCAGCCTCTCTCTCAGCCTTGCGCCGCCTTTGGTACCTTCTCCACTGGGATCGAGACATTGGGTTCTTTCCCTTGTAGTTACTCGATACTTGAGAAACTTTGGTGGCACCTACATGAGGTTCTTTCTTGAGTGTCAAAGATGAACCTCTTGGCACTTCAAAGGAATGCCACCTTTCTTTGTTGGGTCTCTTTCGACTCGATGTTTTGAGCCATGTATCGACTGGCACATTGGTTGGAGGCCTGAAAGTTAGTGGCCTCTTTTCCTGACTTGAACCCTTTTGATAGGTTCTTCTAGGATCGTGTCAAACATCAGAGCCTGCACTTGTTTGGGCATTTCTGCTCCATTTTTTGTTTGCTTCTCTCACACCTTCGATGTGTTCAGCAGCTTTCTTGTCAAAAATAGAGCTGCATCGAGGACACAACATTACTTCTGATTTTTTCTTCTGGCATCGTTGCAAGAATTCTGCCAGATTTTCGTTCTCTCGGGGGAACGCTGTTCTGTTTGCTTGCTCTTGCCTGATGGCTTCCTCTGAAACTTTTGATTCAGAGATTTCGACCATGTTGACATTCATGTTGTCTTTAGTAGCAAGAGTCATTTGCTTCATTTGAGCCTCCAGGTCTTTTGTTTGGCCTTGCACCGCAGCCAAGTAGGAAGTGGGTTTAGTTCCACATTTTGAGACTCCACCTGTTTCCAGTTTTGGGCCCCCAGCGGCCTTTTGGAATGCTTCGATTGTTTTTCTAGAAAGGGTCCCAGAAAAACTGCCAAATATTGGCATATTGATATGATCTTTGGTGACTTCGACCATAGTTATCCCTGGCCTTTTCACCTGACTCCTGGAAGCTTCGATCACATATACCCCTTAGGGTTCAGCACAGTGGGCTTCCGCCTGCAAAGGGATCGAATCCACATTCACGGGGGCCTTGTCAGCGATCTTCAGCCTCCCTTCTTTGATAGAATTTTGCACGAGATCCCTGAAAAGAAAACATTGAGATGTTTTATGGCCCAGAAAGTTATGATATTTACAATAGCCTCTTTTCTTTCTTTGATCAAGAGGAGGCACTTTTACCCCTGGGGGTATTATCATTTGGCCATCTTTTACAAGTAAATCAAAAATTTCATCACATTTCGTAATATCGAAACTGTAAGTCTTTTTAGGGAACCTATCATTGGCCTTTTCAGACTCAGTGGGGTTTTTTCCACTTGAGGGGACTAGTAATTTGCAAGAGTATGGTGGCCCTCGTTTTAACTCAGCTAAATCGACCTCACTCTCCTCGACAGCTATAAGTTCGTCGAATGTTTATGGATCTTCATCATTCATTTCGACATATGCTATCTTTTCTCTTTTATGAGTTTTCGTCGTCCTAGCTTTTTCAACTTTAAGGCGTTCTACCTGTCGAACCCTATCGGCCAATTGGGCCATGTCCCTCAGGTACTGAGTGTCTAATTTCTTCCTAATGGAGTAATCTAGACCTCCAACGGCTATTTCGACTAACTCATGCTCTGGCACTTGCGTAAAGCATCTTGCCTTGAGCGATCTAAACCTATTTAGGTATTCGTCTATAGGCTCAGTGAATCTCCTCTTTACACTAGCCAACTCTTTCAAGCTTATCTTGGTTTGTCCCATGTAGAATTGCTCATGGAACAATCTCTCCAACTGGGTCCAATGGTGGATCGAATTAGGGGGGGGGGGGGGAGTTGTGAACCAAGTAAACGCATTCTTTGTTAGGGAACTTGGGAAATACTTAATCCTTAGGTTCTCATTGTTTGAGATTTCTCCATCTTCAATTAAATATCTTGCCACATGTTCGACAATGGATTCTATCGTGTCCCCTGAAAACTTAGTGAACTTAGGGACTTTGCATCTAGGAGGCAAGTCCGTTTGTAACACAAATTCCGACAGCGGGTGTTGCACCCCAAAATTTGCCCTCCCATATTCTTCAAAGATTTGCCAAGTCATGCTTCAAATCTCCCCAAGGGTTGCACAGTGCAAAGGTCTCCTATACAGTCAAAATTAGGGTTTGGGTTCTGATCAAGAAAATGAAGTTTCCAAGGGCCCAATCAAGTCTCATATGCTTACAAATATGGTCAAGCATCCTCATACCAAGTTTCAAGACATTCAGCTCAAAATTGCACAGTCAAAACCCTAAATTGCACTATAGTCAACTGTAGGGGCAAAACGGTCATTTGACAGTCAAAAGTTCAAATTTTTGGTCAACATATCATTTTGAAGCCATAAACATCATTTGATCAATGCTTGATCATGATTCTCAAAGTTTGGCTCAAAAATCATCAAGATGCAAAAGTTTCCTTATTTGGACAGCTGAAAAAGTCAACTGTAAATTGACCAGGGCATAACTTTCACATGGATTATCAGAAAAATTCCATCAAAAGCTCATTTTGAAGAGAAAGAAATTTCCTACAACTCATCTTCATACTTCAAGTCCAAGAAATGCTCTCACAAAAAGTTATCAATTTCAACATTATAGGTCATTTTCAAAAGTCAACAAAAAGGGACTTTAAGTCAAAGGCCATAACTTGAGATTGGTAAATCAAAATGACATGGGACCAAAGGCATTGGTTAGAGGACTCAAAGCCCTTTCCAAAATGTCCAAGAACATGAGCAAAGCTTAAACATTGAGCAAGTTATGCCTTGTGGAAGTTGGGAAATTTTTGGATATTTTGAAAAGTCAACATTGATTCAAATGACCTAAAATTGCTAATGGGCCCATTTTTCTTCCATAATTCATCATCCATGACATGTGCACGACCACTTGGCCCAAAGGGAAGTTTTATTCATTTTTTATTTATTTATTTGAATTTTTATTAATAATAATTCATTTAAATCAAATTAAATACATGAAAAATGCTAACCTAAGTTTTCCAATCTTTTTGTACATGTTTTATCCTCAAGATTTCGTGCATATTCAAATAGGGAAAGATTTGGATTGATTGAGCATGATTTGTACAAAAGCACATGGAAAATATTTGAAAAAAGATATTGAAAATCAAATCTTTCAAAGTCATGAATGCCAAGCTTTTTGATCAGAATTCTTAACCTAATTCATTCCTACATAAGCATAGAACATAACCCTAATGCCTGGGACAATTGAACTGCGCCAGAAACCTTTGAACAAACTTGAAAAATTAGCAAAAAATCTCAATTCTGAAAATACACTTGCAAGGCGATTCAAGCCTCCAAACCTATCCCATTAGCTTCTTTGAGGATTGCAGAACGCATTCCAATCAAAATCGATCATCTCAGCGCCTAGAACTGGTATACAGAAATCCAGTTTTCTCTTATATTTTTCAAAAATCGTATTTCCAGATTTAGGCGTTTTCATGGCATTTTGATTATGCATTTATATTGAGTAATGTATTCTGAAGCTAACTATATAGATTGATTGTGTTTTTATGAGCTATACGAGAAATCGCCATGGTTGTATTTTAGGGTTTGCAGGACCTCAAATTGGGGGTTTTTAATTAAAGAAAAATTGGCCTTCAAGACCACCACCATTCAACTCAGGGCGTTCAGACGGTTACAAGGATACCCTCGCGCCTAATTTATGGACCCCCTAGGGCTAGTCGCTATTTTTCCAAAGCTGGCCTAGGAGAACACGTGAAAAACCGTTGTCTAATGTTTTGTATTTCAAGAATAATGAAGAAGACGACCTCGTGGCAAGATGTGATAGGCCAGTTCAAATTTCGCGCTCGTTGGTGGCCCCTGACTTTCTTTTCTTTTATAGTGTTTATTAATTATTATATATCCAACGCGTTTGAAGTGGCTCAGTGGCAACCAGGGTTGTTGGTAAGGTACATGACCTGGGTTCGAGCCCCAGGTCTTCACCCTTTCAATATTATTTTCCAACTCATGTTCACATGCAGCGCCAACGTTCAAGTCCATGATACACTCTCACAATCCAATGTCCACGCGTCCAATGGAATCAGATCAAAGGCCAAGAATTGAAGCACATGATAAGTCCCAGTCAATGCATCACATGCTAATGCCAAAGTCAAACGGACCAATGTCTTAATGGGCCTGAATTTCTAAAGAATCACCTCCTATTTGGGGTCTGAACCCCCTAGGTTTGCTATGTTTTTTTATTTATTAATTCTATTTTTCTTTTAACTATTATTTGTTTAGTTAATTAATTGTTTTCACAAAATATAAAATATCATAAAAAATCAGAAAAGGGTTAAAACAATAAATAATTTTTATTTTAGTATTTTCTTAAATAAATTTGCATGTAATTAGACTTAGTTTTAAATTAGGTTGTAATTTTAATTCTTTTCATAATAAAAATCTAAAAAAACATAGAATTAGGTTTAATTAATAATTTTTTCATCTTTTTATTTTTCTTTCATAAATAAGTAAATAGATAAATATTTATTTTTATAATTAAATTGCATGTAAAAATTAGGATTAATTTTAGGTTAAAAACTTCAACATTTTTCTTAATAAATTAAAAGCCATTAGAATTAGGGTTAGTATTAATTTCAATTAATTTTCCCCTTTTCATATTAAATCCTAAAATACTAAAAAATACCAAAAAAACAAGTTCTTTCTTTCTCTTAATTTTAATTAATTCCTCATTAATTTAATTTTTGCAAAAGGGTCCAACGCCCTTGTTCTTAATTCCTTATTAATTCGCATACTTATTTCTTTTCTGTTTAAATATTTATGTATCTCTCCCGAAGCCTTGTGATTAACTTTCTCGCACTTTTCTTTACTTTATTTATTTTTCTGTCAAATCGGGTCCTGGTTAATTTTGGCGATGTGGACCCGCGCCTTTTGTAATAGCTTAGAATCTTTACCTTTCTCGCACTTTTAACTGTTAAATAAATGAATACAAGAATGAATGGCCTGAAATAAAAACAAACGCTTAGATCACCTCGACATGAATAAGACAAAATAACCGAACATGACACACAAATCACACACCACCACTAGGGTACGCCTCACTGTTGCCTTGCCTCGAAAGGTGATCGTCGAGTAGAGGATGTCTTAGTAAGTCCTCATGATCCGGGAACCTGGCATGAGGGTAGCTTCTAAGGTGTCTTCCCATTGCTCTGGTGATTACCATGTCCCTACAAACTCGAATTGACCCGAACACCTCCAACGGTGGTGCTACCTACCTCTCAATGGTGGGATGGCACTACTTTAAAGGACATTTACACAGACGAATTCCTTAGGGTAGGTAGACGACTCTAGATACTTGCTCTAAATTTCAAAACAAATTCAAAAATACTTTTCACACCAACACATTTTCAAAAAGCTTTCGAAAGCAATTTTTCAAACACTCTTGAGGACCGATACAAGAGTCGAACTGGAATTTTCAAAGAAACTTTTTAAAACCCACAGTTGAAAAGCAAACAAACCATTTTTGAAAACACAATGAGCAAGTATCTAAGAGCCCATGGATAACCATGGATAGAAAGGGTGCTAACACCTTCCCTTTCTATAACCTACCTCCCGAACCGAGAGCAATCTCTTTAAGGAATTTTTCTGTGCTTTTGTCCTTTCCATTTGGAGAAAATAAAAGACGGTGGCGACTCTTGCTTACCGCGACATTTCGCGAACCAGCGTTAAACAGTCAGTTCCAGATCCACCGATCACAGAACTGGCGACTCTGCTGGGGACTATACTTAAAGTGAGGTGTACCTTAGGGCTAAGATCACTGTGTTTTCAATTGTCTTCTTTGCTTGCTTTATTATTGTGGGTTGCTTGGGAGTTCTATAGATCCTAACCCGGATCTGGGGGATACCTTTCTTAGAAAGTAGCAACAAGGCTGTGAGGGAACTGTGCGGGGTATACCGACATGGTTGAAACAGTCTGCTACGTTGATGTGGCACTTTGGTGTGTACCGGTAACCCTTGAGTTCAGTCAAGGAGAGTACGGGGCCTCCGCGTGGTGTCATGAAGCATCAACAGACCTTAGGAACCTTAATTGAACTATCTTGGCCTCCTTAGGGTAGTGAGATAACTGACTTTGGTGCAGTCCGAGGTTGGTTGATACTCGATACTACACTCGATTGAGGGTTGCTTTCCTGGAATATTTCGGTCGCCAGTTTAGTGGCTAAATCGAAACGATGAACAATGAAAGCAATCCCGTGATATTGGGAACCTTAGAACCCAGTTACTTCTAATAGGACAGGTCGAACCCACCAACTTCAAGAGGGTAATACCCAGACCTCATGCTGGCCTGAACCCTAAGGGTTTCTCTTGTGTGACTTGTGTGCCTTCGTACTTGACTACTTGCATGCATGTTATCTGACACTTGAGTTTCTTACAGGTTTTTGTTTATAGTCCTTAATTGGGACTCCTAACAGAGTGTACTAAGTTTCCTGCAGGTTTTGTTTATAGTCCTTAATTGGGACTCATAACAAGGTTTACTGAATTTCCTGCAGGTTTTATTTAACAGTCCTTAATTGGGACTCATAACAGGGTTACTTACATTACCCCATGCATAGCATAACATCATACCATTGCATACATCCTACATAAGGACTAACCCATTTCAAGGATATCAAAGGCTTGTGATGCAGGTCATGATGAATCAAACATCTAGTAAGGGGCAAAGAGGATTTATTTTCCTCTAGCCAAAGTTGTCAGAGGCTATGACCCACTTGATATGGTGAGCTTTGACTCCTGAAGAAGGTTCCCCTAGCCAAGGTTGTTTGGAAAGCAAAATAAGGTTGATGACTTGAGTCAGGGGCTATGATCCACTTGATATGGTGAGCCTTTGACCCTGGGAAGAAAGACTCTCAACAAATATGAAGTTCCTTCAATCAAGCTACCGGATCCCAGCTCTAACAAATTTCTTGTTTACCCCGCGAGGTCCTTGAAAACATTACATGCATGTCATACTCATCATTGCATAACAGGTATCCTTGTTGCAGGTCACTTACCTTTCCCGCTGTTTATTTCAGCCATGGCTTCTCAACAAGATAACCAGGACCTTCTTGCTCAAGAGATTCAGTTTGGGGAAATCCTCCTGAATCTATCCAAGGGGCAGGAGGAGTTAAGGACACTTCTCATGGAGACCGTTGTCAAGAACAGCGCTGAGGATGAAAGGCTGAAACACCTGCAAGCTGAGGTGGATACATTGAAAATCCAGATGCTGGGGCAGGTGACTGCTATTCAAGGGTTAGCTCAAAGACAAGAAGAGCTCGGGGTTCTCGTTAACCAACTGTTTCGGGGTAACCAGCTGGGGCAAACATCTAGGGTTGAAGAGCCAGTCATCATTCAACCACCCTTGAGACAAGCAGACAAGGGAAAAGCTCCTCAGATGGCTTCAGTATCACCAATTCAGTATCAACCTCACCAGCTTCAGCCAGACAAGCCTGAAAGGCAGTTCACCAAACTCAATGTGTCACCGTCTCAAGCTTTACAACAATTGTTGAGGTTGAATCTGGTGACGGTAAGGGGCCCTCCTAGGCGTCTCAATACAACCTCCCTAAAGTACAATCCCGAGGAAAGATGTGCGTACCATTCTAACAGTCCAGGACATGACACCGACGACTGCTGGGCTTTGAAGAATAAGATTCAAGATCTGATCAATGAAAGAGCTGTGGATTTCACCCAGATGGGCCAGGCTGAATGCTCCTGCCATCCCTACAAGATGCACCAGTCGAAGTAATAAGCCCTGAGACTGGAAGACTTGTGTTTATTAGAATTTTCAAGTTGTAACCTTCTTTTAACTGTTCAAACATTTATTCATGATTAAACGTTGTTAGTTCATTAATGCATCACATATGTCTGTTTTGAAGCAATATATTCGTATTCACTATACACAAATTATTTTCATATTTTTTCTGATGTCAACTCTCAATCAATAATTCTAAGCCTCTTGAGGGAGGATGACTAAAACGATACCATGATCTTTACAGTATGCTTTTGAACAGACCCCGCTGATGAGGTACAGGCATTGTTTCAATCCCTAAACACTGGAGTTATAAGGAAGATAATCCCTCGTCAACCCATCTGAGCCAAAGAAGTAGGAGTTTTTCTTTTCGAAATTTAAAACCCTTAATCATAACCTGGGGCAGGGTAGGTCTCTCAGTTGATCCAAGTACATAACGAATGGCACCAAAGAGGTCCTTACAAAACAAAAAAACAGTGATGGTTCTGAACAATCGTACAGACAGACAGTCATTATTTCTCAAAATAAAAAAAAAAACCCATTAAGTCAAAACCCATGAAGGAGACTTACAAAACTGGGGCGTCCCGCTGACAGTAATTCCAAAAAAGGAAACAGTTCAAGCAAAAAAAAAAAAGAAAGGGATAACAAAAAATCAAAAAAAGAAAGAGGTCCTACCAAAACCTCAACAACAAAAAGGAATGACTGCCTATTCAAAATAAGTTATCAACATCTGAATCATCACCGGAAAATTAGAGCAAAGACTCAAAAAAGGTCTAATGTATGATCAACTGAGTTTAGGTTTGGAGAACATCACGAAGAGCGGGTGGGTATAAATAAAATTTGAGCCTTTATCCTTTGTTTCTTAAACCGTGAACCAGGCCACGTTATAACCCTTAAAAGTCCTAGCTGAAGCATGGGTTAGTTCGAAAGCATACTGTTACGAAAGGTATCCTGACTCCTTAAGGCCTACGGGAAATACGGAGTTGACATCACGTTTTACAAACATTCACTTGCTTTATGAAAAAGAATGCATTTTCAAAATCTTCAAGACAGACATAGGCTTTGCATTTTTAACATAACTTTGTTTGCATATGACTTTTTGTTTGAACAGCAGGGAAATTCGCACGAGAAATACCTAGTGAACAAAAGCACTTCCAACCAAGGGGCACGACATGATCATGGTCCAATCATCTGGGGCAATCCAATCAAGATTCGGAGAATCTCTCAAAAGGCCAAATAGCTTGGGGCAAATCTCTGCCTGAATCACTTGGGGCATTCCAACAATGAATCTTGCCTGATTAAACATCTTCTGGTGGCATGACAAAAACACTTCTAAACAGGGGCAACTCCCTACATTCTGAGAACATGGACATAGTCGAAAGATACTACGCAAAATCAAATACCCACTAGGTTGACGTACCTAGGCAAAAATAAGGGCTTCCCGGCGAACCAAAAGGGTTCGGGCAAAATGAAGGGATGAAATGAAAAATCTGTACACCCGGCAAGTCGAAAACCTGAAAAGGCGGCTTGGGCAAAAATGGGTATCCCGGTGGACTGAAAACCCGAAAGGGCGGTCCAGGCAAAAGTTAGGGATTAAAGCGTACGACTATGTCCTGTCATCTCGTCACTTGCCTACCAGAAGGAGGTTTGTCCATCAACAATCATCAAGCACCTTCACAGGTATCCTCCTCTCCTGCATCAGAAACAGGGGCAATAAAGAGTTGTCTAAGCAATCTAATTGGTCCACCCACCAAAGTGCCAAGGTAGGCTGAAGAACATGACCAGTACATCTCAATTCCCCAGAGAGTAAGCCAGCAAGCAGTGCATTCTTCTCCAAGCATATTATCAAATCTTAAGGAAGTTGAGTATCCTCCAGCAGATCTCAACATTCCCCAGCAGCATATATTCTTAACAAGCATCCCCGGCAGTCTTGGTCTAAAGATTGTTCCCCGGCGGCAGATCAACATTCAAAGGAATCACTTCCCCAGCATATCAAAACTTCCCCAAGAGAGTCCAATCTAGTTCCCCAGGAAAATTGGAATTCATCTCCCCAAGCAGTAAGCTTATCCCCAGTAAATTTTGGAAGCTTATCCCTCGCAGAGCACGAACGCGTTGTCCGGCTTTATTTAAAGAGTTATTTCCTTAACAGGATATAACTGGGTTATCCTCAGCCAAAAGCCACGGAAAGGTCTTCGTCAACACAGTCTTCTTACCCCCAGCGAAGCCTATCAACACTTCCAATACAACAAAGATATCCTCAGCAAGTTATTATTATCAACTCAACAAAGCATCTCTATCCCCCACAGAGTATCACTCCCCAGCATGGTCGCTAGAGTATTTTTCTCCCCGCAGAATATTCCGTTTGCCAAGTTTATTCCTCAACGGAGTCATCTTCTCCTACCGGTATTCTTGCAGTTATCATCCCCAGCGAAAGCGAAATCTATTTTTCAACATCAGCCCAGGAGTGACTTCCCGGCACCCGTCAAGAATTTACTTTCCTAGACGAAAAACATACATACATAAACATCACATACATCATTATAGCATGCATAGACGCATCACATCATACAAATCTCATTTATGTTGAGAACGTCATTGCTTGATCCATATCATGCATTGCATATGACTGACTTTTACCTTTCAGGAAAGATTCAGTTAAATTCTCCATCATATTTCAAGACCTAGACCGGTTCAGTTAATCGACTCCAAAGATTTCTTATCCAGTCCAAGGCCTTCTCTAGTCCAGCTAAATCGACTCCCAACAGATTTTTCTGATGAAGACTCAGTAGAAGTTTTTAAGGTTTTTCTTTGAGATTGTAATTTCCTATGGTCCTCTCCCCGACGGTGCGTGAGATATAATTCCATTTTAAGGTTTTTCTTTGAGATTATAATTTCCTATGGTTCCCTCTCCGATGGTGCGTGAGGTGATAATTCCCTTTTAGGTTATTGTGATCGGTGGATCTGGAACTGACTGTTTAACGCTGGTTCGCGAAAATGTCGCGGAAGCAAGAGTCGCCACCGTCTTTTATTTTCTCCAGTTGGAAAGGACAAAAGCACAGAAAAATTCCTTATAGAGATTGCTCTCGGTTCGGGAGGTAGGTTATAGAAAGGGAAGGTGTTAGCACCCTTTCTATCCATGGTTATCCATGGGCTCTTAGATACTTGCTCAATGTGTTTTCAAAAGTTTGTTTGCTTTCCAATGTGGGTTTTAAAAAGTTTCTTTGAAAAATTTCAGTTCGACTCGTACGTCAGAGTGTTTGAAAAATTTGCTTTGAAAGCTTTTGAAAAGTGTTGGTGTGAAAAGAATTTTTGTTTGAAATCAGAGCAAGTATCCTTGAGAACCTACCTACCCTAAGGAATTCGTCTGTGTAAATGTCCTTTAAAGTAGTGCCATCCCACCATTGAGAGGTAGGTAGCACCACCGTTGGAGGTGTTCGGGTCAATTCGAGTATGTAGGGACATGGTGATCACCAGAGCAATGGGAAGACACCTTAGAAGCTACCCTCATGCCGGGTTCCCGGATCATGAGGACTTACTAAGACGTCCTCTACTCGACGATCACCTTTCGAAAGGCAACAGTGAGGCGTACCCTAGGGGTGGTGTGTGCGATTTGTGTGTCGTTTTCATTGATAATTTGTCTTGTCAAGTTCATTGTGATCTACGCTTGATTTTATTATGTCCATTCATTCTTGCATGCTTATTTAACAGTTTAATATTTGCGGAAAAGTAAATCTACAGCTATTACAAATGGCGCGGGTCCACATCGCCAAAATTAAACCGGACCCGATTTGACGAAGAATAAATAAAGCGAATAAAAGTGCGAAAAATTAAATTGTTACAACGCTTTGGGAGAATTACATAATTATAATAAGCGACATAAAATAAACGTGCGAAATTAACAATTAAAAATATGGGCGTTGGACCCTTTCGTAAGAAATTAAAGTTAATGAATTTAATTAATTAGATGAGGAATAAAAAATTAAAAATTAAAAAGGAATGTTTTTTGGTGTTTTCATGTTTTTAAGATTTAAAAGAAAAAAGAAGATTAATTAAAATTAAAATAAAATGTCAAACCCTAATTCTAATTATTTTTTAGTTATTATGAAAAATATTGAATTTTTAACTAATTTAAACCTAAGTTAATTTACATGCATTTTTTAATTATGAAAATAAATAAATAAATATTATTATTGTAAAAAAAAAGGAAATTAAAAGAAATCAAAATTAATTACACCTATTTCTACATATTTTTGGATTTTAGTTATTAAAAGGATTAAAATTACAACCTAATTAAAACTAAGTTTATTTACATGCAAAATTTAATTATAGAAAATAAATAAAATAAATATTATTATTGTAAAAAGGAAATTAAAAGGAATAAAATTAACAATTAAACCTAAATTCTATATTTTTGTATTTTTTGTTATTAAAAGAAATTAAAATTGTAACCTAATTAAACTAAATAATTACATATTAATTTATTTATGAGAATATTAAAATAAAATAATTTATTATATTTTTATCTTTTTCTGATTTTTCTGTATTTTTTATGTATTGTAAAAATAATGAATTAAATTAAAACAATAAAACAAATAAAAATAATAATTAAAAAAAAGATATGAGAAAAATAAAAACACTTGCAAACCAGGGTGGGGGTGTAGTCCCAAATGGTGAGGTTAAATTATGAGGAATCTGGCCCAACAAGCAGTGGCCTTTTTGACTTTTTGCATAGCGCGTGGATGCGTTGACCTGAGAGTAGCGTGTTCATCCATCCTCAGCCTTGTGATTGTGGACGTTGGGCACGTGGACGCTCTGATCTGGGGGGTGTATGGTATGCTCCCACCTGAAAACTGCATATGAGCGCGTTTTGCAAAATATTATTGAAATAACGTGGACCTGGGGCTTGAACCCAGGTCATGGGAGTCACCAACATCACACTTGGCCAGCTGAGCTACAACGTTTCAATTAACATATTATAGTAAATAAATAACAAAAAGAAAAACCAACGCGTAGTGGAGAGGAACGCGCGCAATTCAAACCAACGAACCACTGATTGACACGATGTCGTCTTCTTCCATTTTCCTGAAAACACAAATATGAGGCAACGGTTTTTAAGCGTTGCTGTAGACAACCTACAAGAAAATAACGATTAGCTGCTGAGTGCTTATAAATTGAGCGCGACTATATCAATCTCTTCGTCCAGATGCGTTGATTGCAATGGTGGTACTGGGGATGTCCAATTTTTCCTCTATTAAAAATCCCTAATTTGAAGCTCAGGAAACCCTAACATTCAATCATGGTATAATCCCGTATAGCACAGAAAAACGCAATTAAAGGTGATGGTTAGCTTGTAAACTTCATCAGGAATGCAAAACACATATCAAAACTCATAAAAAATGCATGAATTGGTATGCACGATTGTGACTTTTATTCGATACAGTCTGCCTTCATATTACCGATTCTTGGAGCTTTTGTTGTTGTTCTTGATTGGCACACGTTCAGAGAACCACAATGAAGCTATTGGAATCAAGATTAAGGCTTGAATCGTCCTCTAGAGTGCTTTTCAGTTTTTGAGTTTTATGGAAAAATTTCAAGTTTGCAAAGTGTTTTTTCTGCGCAGCTTCAGTGTCTTAGCATTAGGGTTGTGATCCTGGTTATGTAATGAGCATATTAGGTTAAGAAAATTGCACAAAATCTTTTGAATTCAATGGTTTCAATATTTGATTTTATAAGATCTTTTTTGAATCTTTTTTCATGTGTATTTGGTGTCAATTAGCTCAAATCAAACCAAAACTTGCCTATTTAGCATGTGCACGAAATATTGAGTCTAGAATGTGTACAAAAAGATTTTTTAGGTCAAGTTTTATATTTTCCACATATTTATATAATTTAAATGAATTAATATTAATAGAAATTCAAATAAATAGATAAAAAAATGAGAAAATACTTCCCTTTGGGCCAAGTGGTCGTGCATATGCTTGGAATGATGAATCATGGAAGAAAAATGGGCCCATTAGCAATTTTGGATCATTTGCATCAATGTTGACTTTTCAAAATATCCAAAAATTTCCCAACTTCCACAAGGCATAACTTGCTCAATTTTTAAGCTTTTCACATGTTCTTTGACATTTTGGAAAGGTCTTTGAGTCCTCTAACCAATTCCTTTGGTTCCATGTCATTTTGATTTACCAATCTCAAGTTATGGCCTTTGACTTAAAGTCCCTTTTTGTTGACTTTTGAAAATGACCTATAATGTTGAAATTGATAACTTTTTGTGTGAGAATTTCTTGGACTTGGAATATGAAGATGAGTTGTAGGAAATGTCTTTCTCTTCAAAATGAGCTTTGGATGGAATTTTTCTGATAATCCATGTGAAAGTTATGCCCTGGTCAATTTCAGTTGACTTTTTCAACTGTCCAAATATAGTAACTTTTGCATCTTTGATGATTTCTGAGCCAAATTTTGAGAATCATGATCAAGCATTGATCAAATGATGTTTGTGGCTTCAAAATGATATGTTGACCAAAAATTTGAACTTTTGACTGTCAAATGACCATTTTACCCCTACAGTTGACTGTAGTGCAATCTAGGGTTTTGACTGTGAAATTTTGAGCTGAATGCCTTGAAACTTGATATGAAGATACTTGACCATCTTTGTAAGCATATGAGACTTGATTGGGCCTTTGAAAACTTTCAATTCTTGATCAGAACTCAAACCCTAGTTTTGACTGTATAGGAGACCCTTGTACTGTGCAACCCTTGGGGAATTTTGTGACTTGGCTTGGCAATTTCTTGAAGAATATGGGAGGGCAAATTTTGGGGTATAACAGTTATAATTTCCTATGGTTCCCTCTCCGATGGTGCGTGAGGTGATAATTCTCTTTTAGGTTATAATTTCCTATGGTTCCCTCTCCGATGGTGTGTGAGGTGATAATTCCCTTTTAGGTTATAATTTCCTATGGTTCCCTCTCCGATGATGCGTGAGGTGATAATTCCCTTTTAGGTCATAATTTCCTATGGTTCCCTCTCCGATGGTGCGTGAGGTGATAATTCCCTTTTAGGTCATAATTTCCTATGGTTCCCTCCCCGATGGTGCGTGAGGTGATAATTCCCTTTTAGGTCATAATTTCCTATGGTTCCCTCTCCGATGGTGCGTGAGGTGATAATTCTCTTTTAGGTTATAATTTCCTATGGTTCCCTCTCCGATGGTGCGTGAGGTGATAATTCCCTTTTAGGTTATAATTTCCTATGGTTCCGTCTCCGATGGTGCGTGACGTGATAATTCCCTTTTAGGTCATAATTTCCTATGGTTCCCTCTCCGATGGTGCGTGAGGTGATAATTCCCTTTTAGGTCATAATTTCCTATGGTTCCCTCTCCGATGGTGCGTGAGGTGATAATTTCCTTTTAGGTTATAATTTCCTATGGTTCCCTCTCCGATGGTGCGTGAGGTGATAATTCCCTTTTAGGTTATAATTTCCTATGGTTCCCTCTCCGATGGTGTGTGAGGTGATAATTCCCTTTCAGGTTATGATTTCCTATGGTCCTCTCCCCGACGGTGCGTGAGATGTAATTCCCTTTCAGGTTATAATTTCCTATGGTTCCCTCTCCGATGGTGTGTGAGGTGATAATTCCCTTTCAGATTATAATTTCCTTTGGTTCTCTTCCCGATACTGCAAAGATGGTAATTCCCACCAGGATTTTCTCAACGAGCGTTGTTGAAGTTAAAGTCACCCAAGGTTCTCTTACCGTTCATGTTAAGGTAGTAACCTATCCCTGGTTCATTCATCGCCGTTTGAAGCTCCAGACTCAGCTCCTGTAACCAGTCAGGACACATCTATACCAAGCATCTGAAAACCAGCTCCTGCAACATGTCAGGTACTCTTTTTTCTTTTGCAGGTACGCAGGTTCTCGCTAAGGAATCTCTTACGCGACCAACGTCCAGATGGCATCTATAAGCCCATCATCCCCCATCAATCTCCAAATGGCATCTATAAGCCCATTTCCATCACACTGCTACTATGTGAGCGCAAATTTCTGGGCACTCTAGTGTTCAATCATCTTCCACCCTCGGATTACGAAAGGCACATCAGCCAACCTGCATCCTCAGGTCTAAGAAGATTGAACAGGGGCAACTGTTGCACCCTAAAATTTTCCCTCCCATATTCTTCAAAGATTTGCCAAGTCATGCTTCAAATCTCCCCAAGGGTTGCACAGTGCAAAGGTCTCCTATACAGTCAAAATTAGGGTTTGGGTTCTGATCAAGAAAATGAAGTTTCCAAGGGCCCAATCAAGTCTCATATGCTTACAAATATGGTCAAGCATCCTCATACCAAGTTTCAAGACATTCAGCTCAAAATTGCACAGTCAAAACCCTAAATTGCACTACAGTCAACTGTAGGGGCAAAACGGTCATTTGACAGTCAAAAGTTCAAATTTTTGGTCAACATATCATTTTGAAGCCATAAAAATCATTTGATCAATGCTTGATCATGATTCTCAAAGTTTGGCTCAAAAATCATCAAGATGCAAAAGTTTCCTTATTTGGACAGCTGAAAAAGTCAACTATAAATTGACCAGGGCATAACTTTCACATGGATTATCAGAAAAATTCCATCCAAAGCTCATTTTGAAGAGAAAGACATTTCCTACAACTCATCTTCATACTTCAAGTCCAAGAAATGCTCTCACAAAAAGTTATAATTTTCAACATTATAGGTCATTTTCAAAAGTCAACAAAAAGGGACTTTAAGTCAAAGGCCATAACTTGAGATTGGTAAATCAAAATGACATGGGACCAAAGGCATTGGTTAGAGGACTCAAAGACCGTTCCAAAATGTCCAAGAACATGAGCAAAGCTTAAAAATTGAGCAAGTTATGCCTTGTGGAAGTTGGGAAATTTTTGGATATTTTGAAAAGTCAACATTGATTCAAATGACCTAAAATTGCTAATAGGCCCATTTTTCTTCCATAATTCATCATCCATGACATGTGCACGACCACTTGGCCCAAAGGGAAGTTTTATTCATTTTTTATTTATTTATTTGAATTTTTATTAATAATAATTCATTTAAATCAAATTAAATACATGAAAAATGCTAACCTAAGTTTTCCAATCTTTTTGTACATGTTTTATCCTCAAGATTTCGTGCATATTCAAATAGGGAAAGATTTGGATTGATTGAGCATGATTTGTACAAAAGCACATGGAAAATATTTGAAAAAAGATATTGAAAATCAAATCTTTCAAAGTCATGAATGCCAAGCTTTTTGATCAGAATTCTTAACCTAATTCATTCCTACATAAGCATAGAACATAACCCTAATGCCTGGGACAATTGAGCTGCGCCAGAAACCTTTGAACAAACTTGAAAAATTAGCAAAAAATCTCAATTCTGAAAATACACTTGCAAGGCGATTCAAGCCTCCAAACCTATCCCATTAGCTTCTTTGAGGATTGCAGAACGTATTCCAATCAAAATCGATCATCTCAGCGACTAGAACTGGTATACAGAAATCCAGTTTTCTCTTATATTTTTCAAAAATCGTATTTCCATATTTAGGCGTTTTCATGGCATTTTAATTATGCATTTATATTGAGTAATGTATTTTGAAGCTAACTATATAGATTGATTGTGTTTTTATGAGCTATACGAGAAATCGCCATGGTTGTATTTTAGGGTTTGCAGGACCTCAAATTGGGGGTTTTTAATTAAAGAAAAATTGGCCTTCAAGACCACCACCATTTAACTCAGGGCGTTCAGACGGTTACAAGGATACCCTCGCGCCTAATTTATGGACCCCCTAGGGCTAGTCGCTATTTTTCCAAAGCTGGCCTAGGAGAACACGTGAAAAACCGTTGTCTAATGTTTTGTATTTCAGGAATAATGAAGAAGACGACCTCGTGGCAAGATGTGATAGGCCAGTTCAAATTTCGCGCGCGTTGGTGGCCCCTGACTTTCTTTTCTTTTATAGTGTTTATTAATTATTATATATCCAACGCGTTTGAAGTGGCTCAGTGGCAAGCAGGGTTGTTGGTAAGGTACATGACCTGGGTTCGAGCCCCAGGTCTTCACCCTTTCAATATTATTTTCCAACTCATGTTCACATGCAGCGCCAACGTTCAAGTCCATGATACACTCTCACAATCCAATGTCCACGCGTCCAATGGAATCAGATCAAAGGCCAAGAATTGAAGCACATGATAAGTCCCAGTCAATGCATCACATGCTAATGCCAAAGTCAAACGGACCAATGTCTTAATGGGCCTGAATTTCTAAAGAATCACCTCCTATTTGGGGTCTGAACCCCCTAGGTTTGCTATGTTTTTTTATTTATTAATTCTATTTTTCTTTTAACTATTATTTGTTTAGTTAATTAATTATTTTCACAAAATATAAAATATCATAAAAAATCAGAAAAGGGTTAAAACAATAAATAATTTTTATTTTAGTATTTTCTTAAATAAATTTGCATGTAATTAGACTTAGTTTTAAATTAGGTTGTAATTTTAATTCTTTTCATAATAAAAATCTAAAAAAACATAGAATTAGGTTTAATTAATAATTTTTTCATCTTTTTATTTTTCTTTCATAAATAATTAAATAGATAAATATTTATTTTTATAATTAAATTGCATGTAAAAATTAGGATTAATTTTAGGTTAAAAACTTCAACATTTTTCTTAATAAATTAAAAGCCATTAGAATTAGGGTTAGTATTAATTTCAATTAATTTTCCCCTTTTCATATTAAATCCTAAAATACTAAAAAATACCAAAAAAACAAGTTCTTTCTTTCTCTTAATTTTAATTAATTCCTCATTAATTTAATTTTTGCAAAAGGGTCCAACGCCCTTGTTCTTAATTCCTTATTAATTCGCATACTTATTTCTTTTCTGTTTAAATATTTATGTATCTCTCCCGAAGCCTTGTGATTAACTTTCTCGCACTTTTCTTTACTTTATTTATTTTTCTGTCAAATCGGGTCCTGGTTAATTTTGGCGATGTGGACCCGCGCCTTTTGTAATAGCTTAGAATCTTTACCTTTCTCGCACTTTTAACTGTTAAATAAATGAATGCAAGAATGAATGGCCTGAAATAAAAACAAACGCTTAGATCACCTCGACATGAATAAGACAAAATAACCGAACATGACACAGAAATCACACACCACCCCTAGGGTACGCCTCACTGTTGCCTTGCCTCGAAAGGTGATCGTCGAGTAGAGGATGTCTTAGTAAGTCCTCATGATCCGGGAACCTGGCATGAGGGTAGCTTCTAAGGTGTCTTCCCATTGCTCTGGTGATCACCATGTCCCTACAAACTCGAATTGACCCGAACACCTCCAACGGTGGTGCTACCTACCTCTCAATGGTGGGATGGCACTACTTTAAAGGACATTTACACAGACGAATTCCTTAGGGTAGGTAGACGACTCTAGATACTTGCTCTAAATTTCAAAACAAATTCAAAAATACTTTTCACACCAACACATTTTCAAAAAGCTTTCGAAAGCAATTTTTCAAACACTCTTGAGGACCGATACAAGAGTCGAACTGGAATTTTCAAAGAAACTTTTTAAAACCCACAGTTGAAAAGCAAACAAACCATTTTTGAAAACACAATGAACAAGTATCTAAGAGCCCATGGATAACCATGGATAGAAAGGGTGCTAACACCTTCCCTTTCTATAACCTACCTCCCGAACCGAGAGCAATCTCTTTAAGGAATTTTTCTGTGCTTTTGTCCTTTCCATTTGGAGAAAATAAAAGACAGTGGCGACTCTTACTTACCGCGACATTTCGCGAACCAGCGTTAAACAGTCAGTTCCAGATCCACCGATCACAGCGGGGATGTGAAGTTGGGCCTACGGAAGCCCGTATTCATCCCATTTTGCATCATGATTCTTTCAATCATGGCTGTCAAGTTATTCTCCAAACCAACATTCTGGTATTGGATTTACTGAACTACTTCGTCAGCGTTTTGGTTTCTATTAACCATCCTTATTTCCGGGGCTACGACTCTCGGCTCTTCGACCCCGGGTTATTCCATTTGTACCCTAAGGTTCTCTTCGACAGGCTGCTGGACTTGGTTAATAGTGGTTTCTTCCTCTAGAAGTATGCCTTGGTTTCCCCTTATCTGTGCCCTTTGGGGCTGTCAAATGGGTTGGGGTACCCCAAAAAAGTCATCTAGACGCGACATTTGCGCTGTCATTTGCTGATTCGACTGGGTGGTATTATGTATTAGAGGATTTAGCACTGTACTTAAAGTTTGCGCCAACATTTGAACCATGTCGTGGTTGCTTTCGTCCATTTGTTGCCTCAAGACTGCTGTCGAGGCATTCGTAAGGCCAGGCATTACATGGGACGTTCCTCCTAAGAGTTGGTTCCTACCCATGTTCGCCATACCAACTCCAGAGCCTTGGAGTGGCGAAGAGGCGCTCACTAAAGGTCCTGAAAAGGTGGACGTAGCGTTCGTCAAGCTAGTCAATTCAGAAGTTGGCATGCCGTAGGGTGGTTCTCGATTTAACCAGATTGTCGAAAAACCTGGGGGAACATATGGTCTGGTTCCTTGGTTTCCCCTTGGTGGGGGAGTTCCCAAAGGCATTTTGGGGCTTGTAAATGAAGGTATTGGCCCCGTTTGTGTAACCGTTACTGCTGGCGTTGAACCAATGGTTACCACTTCGCTTATGGTTGGGATAACCGTCGCTCCCACGTTTGTTTGTGGGTTTTCTCCATTGTTTGGCGGATTCGCCATTTCTCTACTTCTTCTCCTAGTATTGGTTTCGTTGGTGTATATTCTACCACTTCTCAATAACATGCAATACTCTCGAAAAAGGAGTATATTTTATAAAAAACGATTAAACTCGTAAAATCAACACAAGGTCCCACCAGGTGTGCCAATTTGTTTACCGTGAAAAATGGTAAACAACCGCCGATCTTCCAAAAGGTAACTTATTTGGTGACTCGTAGGATCGATCAGATTGATCCTAAGACATGGCTGATTTTTATCGTTTAAATACTTTAAAATAGAGTGTTTCGACTAATCCTAATGGTGATTAACGCAAGTAAGGTAGAGACACTTTAAGTAAATTGCATGGAGAAAAGCTTGATAAAGTAAATAAAAGCATTAAAGGCTTGTTAAATAAATGACTTCGACTGAAATAAATAAGTGAAAGCGATAAATTGCTTGAATGTAAAAGATTTCGATTAAGGTAAATGGTGTTTCACACATACATTCTCAATGATTCTTTCTCTCACGCTGGGTACTTGAATCTAAATGAGTGACTTGTATACAATGATGAACACCCTTAATAACTACGTGAACACTTAGTATTTATACTAAAAATCCTAAGTAACTGCTGGGCAGTTACATCGCTTCGTGGTGACACCACATGGCACGTTCACAACCCTCGACGCCTACTTCCACGTCACGTTGCTCTTGGTAACCGTTGGGAACCGTTTTCCCTCCAACAATTCGAAATTCAAACCGTTCGATCTTGGGCATCAGGGACCTTGGTCGAAAGGTTGCTCCTTCGACGTTGAAAACAACATGATTCCAACTTAGAGAAATTTCTCTAAGTATCTTGTCATTCTTTGATAAGCCTTCGATGTGATCAGCTGATCGAAGCCTTCTTGTGCAGGAAACTCTTCTAACTTATAATTAATGATCTATATGATAATAGAACGTGAGTGTCGAATTTAGGAGCCAACAAAGGGGCATTTGCTAGAGTGTTTCATATTCGAGGGACATGATTGCATTTTCCGAGGCAACAAGCGAGAATACCCTAGAGGTGTAAGTGTGCATTGTGTTTGTCAATTTACATGCATTTAGGTTCTTGTATTAGGTCATCTAGCGATTGATTTTAGATTTTCACATACAAACCCTAATCTCTAATCATGGCATAACTGAAAGCATAAAGTGCGAGAATTAAATTCTAAGCTATTACAAAAGTATCCAGGGATGGGGGTACAAATTATTTACAAATGGGGATGAATCTCACAAGGATAATAAAGTCCAAATATTATGTGTTACAACCAAATCGAATTGTCGCAATTCAATATAAATTATAGCAAATTATAAAATAAGGAAAATCAATAAATTATGGATGCATGTATAAATTTACAAGTAAACAAGTAAAAATCTATTCTAAAAAAAGAAAGATTAAAAATTATTATTATTATTTTTTGTATGTGTTTTTTATTAATTATGAAAAGAAAAAGTTTTAAAGAAAGAAAAATTTACTTTAAACTAAATCTCTATTATTTACGTATTTTTATTAATCAATAAAAAGGGTTAAAGAAAACTAAAATTATTTAAATCAAACTAAATGTTCTTTTTTGGTATTTTTATTATATTAAACAAGATTAATTAATAATAAAATAAAACTAACTTAAAAGAAAATAAAACAAAGTTTATTTAGTGTTTTTATTAACTAAAAGAAAGAAAACAAATTAGTTAAAATTAAATAGTAAAAAAAAGTGTTTGTTAATTTAAAGAAAAGAAAATAAGGAGATCGGGCTTAAGGTTTGAGGAGTTGGGCCCAAGACAAAGAAAAGAAAGAAGGCAGAAAGGGGGTCAGAATAGAGAAAATGGGGGGGTTCGCCAGTAAAACGTTATGGGCTTAAGGCAATTGTGTGGGACAGGCCCATTTGCAAGCTTGTACAATTTTTAGGGTTCAGAGGCAATTAGGGTTAGTGTGTTTGGCTACAGCAGCGCCGCTCTCTTGTTCTCTTCTTCGTTTTCATCTTTCTCAGTCACGATGCTCCGATCTCCCTCCATGAGCCCTAGGTCGCCAGATCTCCACCTCACTCTCTCACCTCTTCACGATAATCCAAGGCATTTGCTCGAACGGTATGATTCATTTCTTGTCTTTTAGGGTTTTTACAGTTTCGTTGTGTGATTGATTTTTACAGTTTGTTTTGCATGTTCATGTTACTTTGTTTTAATCCATGGTCTTTACATGTTTTGAGATGCAGTAAGGGTTTGAAAAAACGTACCTTTGGAAAGATGGAGAGGAAATGTGAGATGGAGTTGGTGGCGGTGTTCCTGGTGGCCAGAGGCAGAAGGGAAAAGAAATGATGGGCGCGCTTTTTCTGGTAACCTTTTTCCTCTTTCCCAGATATTGATGTTGATGATGAAAGAATTTTGAAACTTGTTGTTCTTGATTTTTGTTGATGATGATGGATACGATTCTGAAACTGTTATTGTTGTTTTGCTTCTGAACCTCTTCCTCTTTCTTTGCTTTTGATGGTTAATAAGGAAATCTAAAACTGTTTGCTTTTTGTTGTTGGTGAATGATTTCTGGAACCTTTGGTTGATTGTTCATGATGACATGTTTCTGAAACTTTTTGTTGGTTTGTTTGGCAAGCCTGCAATTTTGTAGTAGTTTGAAACTGTCAACACAGGTTTTGTTCTGTGTTGATCCACAAGGTTTTTTGTGATCTTTGTGAAATTGTTGGACAGTTTCTTGTATATTGCAGTTTTTTTTGAACAGTTTGGGATCGCTGGTTTAGCAAGCAGGTTGGGAAGCTTTGTTGGTTGGCTTGCTGAGTTTGTAGTTTTTGGAATTGTTGGTTTTGGAACTGTTAACAGTTTTGCAGGTTTTGTGGTTTGTAGTTTGACAGGTTTGTGTAACTTGGCTTGGCAGTTTTTTGCTAGGCTTGTGGTTTGTAGTTTGACAGGTTTGGAGCTTGTTGTTTGAGAAAGCTTAGCTTGTTGAATGTGTTTTGGGCAAGCTTGGCTTGTTAAATTTGTTTTGGGCAAGCTTGTTTGCAGTTTCAGACTTGGCTTTTGTTCAGGTTATGTGATTTGCTGCAGGTTTGAGGGTTTACAGTTTGTTGACAGGTTGGGTGATTTGAGCAAGCTTGGCTTGTTGAGTTTGTGGTTTTTTCACAAAATGTTTTTGTTCTCCTCTACTGTTATGTAGTTTGTTTTGTTTTATATCCTCTTTTCTTTTGTTGACTTGTGACAGCCTGCCCTTTTAGCCAAACTGTCAAACTTCACCCAAGGTGATATCTTTTCCTCTTTCTCTCTCCATGAAAACAAACATTTTTGCTTTGTTTATTATTATTTCTGAAAAATTGCCTATGGAAAATGATGACAGCTTTTTGCAAGCTTTGACTTGTCAAGTGGGTTACCTCCTGCTGTTTTACTTTTGCCTGCTGTATTTTTCTGTTTCCATGCTGCATTGCTACATTTATCCAATTTGTCTTGTAACTCGGTTTTGGGCAATTTGTTTTATAGCTGAATTTGGGACTTTGCTTGCTGTTGCATTGTATATTTGTTTGACCTATGCTTTGGCAGTTTTGGCGCCTGTTTGCCCTTTTGAATTTTGTAACTCAGTTTGGTTTGGCTGCCATGTTTAGTTTGCTTAGTTTGACAGCTTGGTTTGCAATGCAGTACAATGGGCGCCTATGTTTGCCTTGTATGCTAGCATTTTTCCATTTGTATTTTTTAATTTTCTCTTTGTGAACCAAGAAGAGCAATTTTCTTGTAATTTGCAGAGAGAAAAATAAAGCGTGATGAAAAATAAGCATTCTGATTCCAGACGGCCAATTTTAATGATGACTTTCTTCTTTCTTTTTTCATTTGAAAATTCTTTTCAATTATTTGTACTAATTTTCTTTTCCTTTGTCTTTTGCAGGTGAGCACCAATTGGATGATAGAGGAAGCAGTAGAAGCCGGAGACCTTGAGCATGGGAGCACCGAAGCTTAGGAGACTTAGGCTTAGAATTTTTTATTCATTGTAATAATTTATTCTTCAAATACTATAAGTTGTAAAATGTATAATATTCAAACAATAAATTATTTTTGTAAAAATCATTTGCAATGAATAAAAAAAGTCTTTTATGAGATCAATTGATAAATCAATAAATCCTTCTACTGTCAATATCTTTCAATTCTTCCTTTGCATCTTCACTTTATCATTTAAGATTCTCAAATCAAAAATAATTGAAACTGCATTTCAACAATTCTAATCCAGATAACTTAAATTCCAAATAATCAAAAACTTTGCAGTCTCGTAACCTTGCATCAGTATTCCAATCACAATACGCATTGTATAATAAACAAGCAAGCATTCAATTAACCGGCAAACGTTTCACTCCATTAACAAGCAGATGCCTTAATATTCCAAATAAAAGTCTCGGCTCTTATCCCAGATAATCAGGCTTTGAGAACAATCAGTTAACCTTTCAGCAAACTTTGAAAAGTGTGAAAACAATGTAACAGTAAACTGAATTCCTGTGGATTCAATTTCTTCTGAGAAATGCGAGAGAAAACCTGATTCTTGATTTACTGCCAAAGAAAAGTCTGCTTGATCAATTCCTGAGCCAATCTTAAAAAACAGAGAAAACCCTAGGGTTGTGATTTCTTGTGAAAAAGGGAGGGAAAATTTTGGGGTACAACAGCTGCCCCTGTTCAATCTTCTTGAACATGAAGAGTCAGATTGGCAATTTTTCCGTTCGAGACTCGAAGGTAAAAGATGATTGGACACTAGAGTGCCCATAAATTTGCACTCGTCAAAGCATAGTTGAGGGAATGAGCTTAAAGATGCCATTTGGAGATGTGACAGAACCTTGTCAGAGATGGGCTTAAAGATGCCATCCAAGAATATTTATTGAACTGTATGTTGTAGGAGAAAGAATGAATATCAGAAAGGTATCCATGTTTGGAACGTCTCTGAGCTGGGGGTCTGAATAAGCAATAGATTAACAACCCTGTTTGGAGAATCCGTAAACTGTTTTCAAAAGTCTTGAAGTTGAATAAGCAATAGATTAGCATCCATGTTTGGTGCATCCGTAAACTGTTTTCAAAAGTATTTAAGTTGAATAAGCAATAGATTGACATCCATGTTGGGAAGCATCCGTAAACTGTTTTCAAAAGTTGAATCTGAACAAGCGATAGATTGACATCCATGTTGGGAAGTATCCGTAAACTGTTTTCAGAAGTTGAATCTGAACAAGCGATAGATTGACATCCATGTTGGGAAGTATCCGTAAACTGTTTTTAGAAGTTGAGGTTGAATAAGCAATAGATTAGCATCCATGTTTGGTGCATCCATAAACTATTTTTAGTGAGCTGAATCTGAACAAGCGATAGATTAACATCCGTGTTTGGAAGCATCCGTAAACTGTTTTCAGAAGTTGAGGTTGAATAAGCAATAGATTAGCATCCATGTTTGGTGCATCCGTAAACTGTTTTCAGTGAGCTGAATCTAAACAAGCGATAGATTAGCATCCGTGTTTGGAAGCATCCGTAAATTGTTTTCATGATCCTTGGGTGGAACAAGCAATAGATTAACATCCATGTTGGGAAGCATCCATAAACTGTTTTCAGAAATCCTTGAAGTTGAATAAGAATAGATTAGCATCCATGTTTGGTGCATCTGTAAATTGTTTTCAAAAGTTGAATCTGAACAAGCGACAGATTGACATCCATGTTGGGAAACATCCGTAAACTGTTTTCATGATTCTGAAGTTCGAAGCTTGCTAATCTTATCCTGAAAAGGGTAAAATATCAGCTGAAACACAAAGTTATGTTGCATGAAATGTATGATGCAATATATGTGTTATATCAATGTTTATGAATGCAATGCATGCGCATGTAAGATGATGGGCTGTCTTGTTGAGGAAGATAAATCCTGGATAGCTAGAGATAATAAAATCTTTGACCGCTGTCGGGGAAAATAAATCCTGGACCATTGTTTGAAGAGTATGTATGTCTTCAAGCTCTTTGACAACCTCTGTGGGGAGAAGTTATACTGCTGGGGAAATCAGGAGTTTGAGTTGTATGCCAATCTACTGGGGATTTCTGTTTCATTGTTTTAAGGAGAACTCCGCTGGGGAATATCTGAAAGCTCCATGGGGAATTGAGAATGAGAATCTTCATTCTGTTAGGGGAATTTGCGCCGAGGAATCAAGAATGAGAATCTTTGATCTGCAGGGGATTAGAAATTCCGTGGGGAATAGCCATACTACTGGAGAGTAAACTCAGGACCCTGGGAAAAGTCTATTCCTGTTTGGAAGAAGTTCAAGAGCTTAGGTTGTATGCAATTTTGAGAATGAGAATCCTCATTCTGTCGGGAATATCAGGAGCTTGGGTGTATGCCAATCTACTGGGGAAGCAAAAATGAGAAACTCCATTCTGTTGAGGATATCAGGGGAAAATTGAATGGTTTCCGCTGGGGATTGGTAGCTCAAAGTTTCTTCTTCGCTGGGGTCTTAGTGACGTGCTGATTCAATTGGCGACTTCACTGGGAAAAAGTTTAAAAATAAATTTCTGATGAATTATATGGTTTAAAAGCAACTCTCCGGGAGAAGGTAGGAAACTGGATGGTCTTCACTGGTGTTCACAGGTTTAAGGTTTGACTCTGCTTGGGGAAGAAAGTTTCATTCTTACTGAGGGTCTATGGTTCAAAGTTTTGCTCCGCTGCTGGTTGGGAACTTGAAAACTTAACTCTGATGGGGATCCTTGAAACTTAACTCCGCTGGGGATATGCATTTCAAAGCTTTAGTTCTGCCTAGGATCTGGATGATGTATTACAGGGGATTTCTCCTGGAATAGCCTAAAGACACTTTCCTACACATCCACCCTATCAGTAATTATTCTTTCTCATTTCGTTTTATTTGTAAGCAGTGATTGCATTCAAATGCATATGCTTATTTACTAAATCATTGGACGTTTTCAAATAAAACACAAGTGTAAAAAAAAAGAAAGAAAAGGCAAACAGTTTTTTTTGTATTTTGAAGTAACTTTGTATTAACTGTGTGTAAGTATTTTGTACAAAGGAGACAAACATCCTAGTGAGAGAATGTTGTCGTAAAAATTTGAGAAAAAGTTATACAAAGAAAGGTGGCTATGTGTAACAATTCCATGGGGTTCCCATTCTGCTATAGCCTTCGCAACTCTGAGTATCTTGTCCATTCATCGCTTCGTCCGCAGATGATTGGATAGATCAGAAGCTTGGAGCTTGTCCGTGAAGAGATTGTCCTTAAAGTGATTCAACGAGACATAGTCATACGCTTTAATTCCCTAACTTTTGCCTGGATCGCCCTTTCAGGTTTTCAATCCACCAGGAAACCCTTTTTTGCCCAAGTCGCCCTTTCGGGTTTTCAACTTGCCGGGTGTACATATTTTTTTGTTTATCCCTAATTTTTCCCCGAACCGCCCTTTCGGGTTTTTGATTCGCCGGGATGCCCATTTTTGCCCAAGTCGCCCTTTCGGGTTTTTAACTTGTCGGGTCGTTTATGCGTAGTATCTTTTGACTATGTCTGCGTTCGCAGGGTGCAGCAGGTCGTCGCTGTCCATGGTGGTCAAAATCATTGCCCCGCCAGAAAAGACATTTTTGATCACAAATGGCCCTTCGTAAGTAGGAGTCTATTTGCCCTTGGGATCACTTTGCGGCAAGATGATCCGCTTGATTATAAGATCCCCGACATGATATACCTGGCGCCTGACTTTCTTGTTGAAAGCCTTGATCATCCGTTTTTGATACGTCTGACCATGACAAACAGCAGTAAGCCGCTTCTCGTCAATCAAGTTAAGTTGATCAAGCCGGGTCTGAATCCAATCGTCTTCATTCAAACCAGCGTCCTTCATGATTCTTAAGGAAGGAATCTGAACTTCTATAGGTAAAACAGCTTCCATGCCGTATACCAAAGAAAAGGGTGTTGCCCCAATTGATGTTCGCGCCGTGGTACGGTACCCGTGTAGAGCAAACGGTAACATCTCATGCCAGTCCTTGTAGGTGACTGTCATCTTTTGAATGATCTTCTTGATATTTTTGTTTGCAGCTTCAACAACACCGTTCATCTTTGGCCGATAGGGAGATGAATTGTGATGTTAAATCTTGAACTGCTCGCACAGAGCGGTGATCATAGTGTTGTTCAGGTTTGTACCATTGTCCGTAATGATTCGGTCAGGAATACCGTACCGGCAAATAAGGTTCTGCTTGATGAAGCGGGCAACCACGTTCTTTGTAACGGAGGCGAAGGAAGCTACTTCGACCCATTTGGTAAAGTAATCAATAACCACCAGGATGAAGCGGTGTCCATTAGATGCCGTAGGCTTGATTTCTCCAATCATGTCGATACCCCATATTGCGAATGGCCAAGGAGCTTCTAGGACATTGAGAGGAACCAGAGGAATATGCACTTTGTCTGCATAGACTTGGAATTTGTGACAAGTACGGGCGTATTGATGACAGTCAGCTTTCATGGTAGACCAGTAGTAGCCTGCCCTTAGGATCTTCTTAGCCATCATATGTTCGCTCAAATGGGTGCCAAATGTGCCGCTATGCAGCTCAGTCATGATCTGCTCGACTTCAACCTTGTCCACACAACGAAGTAGAACACAATCATGGTTGCGTTTGTATAGGATGCCATTGCTCAGGAAGAAATTGGCCGCAAATCTCCTTAAGAACTTTCTGTCATTGACTGAAGCTCCTTCAGGGTATTCTAGAGTCTCGAGATACCTTTTGATTTCATGAAACCAGGGTTGTTCCATTACTTCTTCGGTATTAATCTCATGACAATGTGCAGGTTCATCCATTCGCTCGATGGTGATTTGGGGAGCCTCATTATCCCAGTTAAGTTTAAACATGGAAGACATTGTGGCTAGAGCATCTGCTAGCTGATTTTCTTATCGCGGGAAGTGCTCGAAGGTAATTTGCTCGAAATGAGGTAACAATGTCAGGACATGTTCTTTGTATAGGATGAGGTTAGGATGTTTAGTGTCCCACTCTCCTTTGATTTAACTGATAACCAAAGCTGAGTCTCCAAATACAACCAAAGATTTGATTCCCAAGTCAATCGCAACCTTAAGACCAAAGATACAAGCTTCATACTCGGCCATGTTGTTGGTGCAGTTGAAGTAGAGTCTAGCAATGAAAGGTGTATGGCAACCTTCTGGAGAGATAAGTACCGCGCCGATACCGTTGCCAAGAGCATTTGAAGCACCATCAAAGTACAGGGTCCATCGGGATCCTTGTTCAGGTCTGTCATACGGTCCGTTACCTTAAATGTTGTCCAATGTCATAATGTGCTCGTCGGGAAAGTCGAATTTCATGGATTGGTAATCTTCGACAGCTTGATGAGCTAGATGGTCAGCTAGTACACTCCCGTTTATAGCTTTTTGGGTTGTGTACTGGATATCATACTCAGTCAGGATCATTTGCCATCTAGAGATTCTTCCAGATAAAGCAGGCTTTTCAAAGATATACTTGATTGGATCCATTTTAGAAATCAACAGAGTGGTATGTGTCAACATATACTGCCTTAGCCGGCGATCAGCCCATACCAAAGCGCATCAAGTTTTCTCCAGCAGTGAATAGCGAGTCTCACAGTCGGTAAAATTTTTGCTAAGGTAATAAATGGCATGCTCTTTTCGACCAGACTCGTCATGTTGGCCCAATACGCACCCCATTGAATTATCCAAAACAATCAGATACATGATTAACGGCCTTCCTTCGACGGGTGGCATCAAGATAGGAGGCTCTAGCAAATACTCCTTGATTTTATCAAAAGCAGCTTGACAGTCATCAGTCCATTCAACCACCTGATCTTTCTTCAACAACTTGAAGATTGGTTCACAGGTAGATGTTAGATGAGAAATGAACCTTGCAATGTAGTTTAGGCGTCCTAAGAAACCTCTGACCTCCTTTTCAGTGTGGGGGGCAGGCATTTCTCGTATAGCTTCGACTTTAGCAGGATCAACCTCAATGCCTTTGTTGCTGACGATGAATCCCAAGAGTTTACCAGACCTGACTCCGAAAGTGCACTTGCTAGGATTCAATCTGAGCTTATACTCCTTCAATCTGACAAACAACTTTTGTAGATGGTCGAGGTGTTCTTCTTCTGTTTGTGAACGGGCTATCATGTCGTCTATGTAGACTTCGATCTCATGATGTATCATGTCATGAAACAAAGCTACCATGGCGCGCTGATAGGTTGCCCCGACATTCTTCAGTCCGAATGGCATCACTTTATAGCAGAAGGTCCCCCACTGCGTAACAAAAGTAGTCTTCTCCATGTCTTCGGGGGCCATATTGATCTGGTTGTACCCTGAAAATCCATCCATGAAGGAAAATACCTTATGTTGAGCTGTGTTGTCGACCAAAATGTCAATGTGCGGTAGTGGAAAGTCATCTTTAGGGCTAGCCCTGTTTAAGTCTCGGTAATCCACGCACATTCTTACTTTGCCATCTTTCTTTGGCACGGGCACAATGTTTACGACCCATTGTGGATAGGAAGTAACAGCAAGAACCCGACATTGAATTGCTTCATCACTTCGGCTTTGATCTTTTCAGACATATCGGGCCTCATTCGGCAGACTTTTTGTTTTATTGGTGGACAGTATTCTCTTGTAGGGAGACGGTGAACCACAATATCTGTGTCGAGTCCCGGCATATCTTCATAGGACCAGGCAAAGATCTCAACATATTCATTTAACAGCTGAACTAAGCGCTCTTTGACACTTTGCTCTAGGTTGGCACCCATTTTAACCTCTCTCCTGTCTTCGGCAATACCCAAGTTGATAGTTTCTAACAACTCTTCATGGGGCAGAATAGCCCTCTCTTCCTGTTGTAGAAGTCTAGCCAACTCTCCAGGCACTTCACAGTCTTCATCACCTTCGTATTCGACATGATTGACCAGATCTTCAGAGTCACTGAAGGCCATAGCAGAATTGTTACCCATGGAATCCGGAGTGGATGGGTACCTGCATTTTGTGAGTGTGGGTGTGTGTAAGGGATAGCCACCTTTAAACAAAATAAAATGTAAAAAGAAAGAAAATGAACACAAAAGTTTATAGATGAAAACATCCATGATTCATTAAAAATGGCATATGATAATGAAGAAATCAAGCCCTTACAAATGGACCTATATGCCCCGGGTAAGGCACAAAGCAAAAAGAGTGTACGAATTGTTTAATTATTACAGACCAAATAGGAAATGTTCAAAGATAAATTACTGATTGATGAAAGTGATGGGAACGAAGTCCTTCGCCTCCCAATTGTTTAGTCCTCCTTCAACGGTTGGAAAGATCTAATCTTCAAAGTTGCCTTCTTCATCATCATCTTCTAAGGCATGAACTCCATGGTGAGTGATTTTTAAGGGTGCTCCTCCAGCCCGGGAGTGACGCACATATTTCTGGCCAACAATAGTGAAACCCAATCCGAACTTGTCCGTCTTGTGAGGAAAATCTGGCAGTTGCCCCCACACTGTACTTCCTCCTTCTTTGATTACAGCCTCTGCATCTCTAAGGGATGACATCCGGGACACAGGCTTGGTAATGATAGGCACATCATTCATTGTTTTCACTACCGCGACCTCAGGAGAAACCTCTTCAAAGTGTTGGAAATGTGTTTCTATGAATTCGCCATCTAACTCCACATAGCGGAAAGAGTTAAGGTGACTTATCATATACTCCTCCTCACCATGAACCGTTATGATCTTACCCTGGACCGGATACTTTAGCATTTGGTGTAGAGAAGAAGTGACTGCCCCAGCGTTGTGGATCCATGGCCTTCCCAATAAGCATGAATATGAAGGACGAATGTCCATCACATAAAATGTAGAGTTGAAAATTTCGGTTCCCACCTTAATTGGGATGTCCACTTCTCCGTGAACCATCCGCTTAGAACCGTCGAAGGCTCTAACAATGATGTTACTGGGCTTTAGGGTCAAACCTTCACAGTCCAATCTGTCCAACGCCTTTTTTGGTAGAACATTTAAAGATGAACCGGTATCAACCAGAACATGAGCAAGTGTGGTCCCCCTACATTATACCGAGACATGCAGCGCATCATTATGCTTTCTTCCCCTGGATGTCAAATCAACATCAGAAAAGCCAAGACCATTATCGGCTGTGAGGCTAGCCACGCACTCTTGAAACTGGTCCGCAGAAGTTTCTTGAGGCACGTGTGCCGTCTTTAAAAATTTGATCAAGGCTTTGGCATGAGCCTCAGAGCAGAGTAAGAGAGCCAGCATAGAGATTTTGGAAGGGGTTTGCCCCAGCTGCTCTACGACATTGTAGTCGCTCTTCTTGATTATCTTTAAGATTTCTTCCATCTCTTTTTGGGTGGTCTCGGGGATAACCAATGTCTGAGCCTTCGTCCTGACAGGCGCTTCTTGGATCCCTTTACCTTTATCAGTAGTAACAGCAGAAGGTACAACCTCAGGAGTAACAATTTCTTCAATTATTGGACCTTGCGTAGATATCTTGATTGGCACACGAGCACTTGAGGGTCTGAAGACTGCCCTTGGAGGAGCAATCTCCGGAGAGAAGATTCTTCCACTACGAGTTATCTTACTCGTTCCCATAATATTCCCTACATCAGGGGTTTCATCATTGGAATTCTCTTCGGCTAATTCGATCTGCTTGATACCATGGTAGAAGATCTCTCCTCCGTAATTCCATGGTATCGTCTTGTTAGATTTATACGGGATAGGCCCCGACATGGTAATTTTCAATGGTACAAACTTAGGATCAGGTGTAATCTTAACAGGCCTTTTGCAAGTCTTGGAAAGATTGTCGGAGATGGTTATTATAGCAATGTCATTGATTGGAGTAAAAAGGTAACAAGAGTAACATGAGTGGTAGTAGCAACAAGAGTTTTCTGAAAGAGGATCTCTTGGGTATCCATCAGGCGTTGGATGCCTGATTTCAATAGTGGGCAGTCAGTTTGCAGGGTTGAACAAAAGTAACAGTCTTTTCCACAGCCTGGGAATATCCCGGCTTTCAACAGATTCAATTTAATCATTGGCAACAGAGTCCTTAATTCGTCAACGGCGGTAACATGAAGATCTTCCGCAATTGCATGGACATTATGACCATGCTTGGGCATTGGGGCAGAAATCACATTCGGATTTTCGGGCGCATCGAACTCTACCTCCTTGGCATCTATCAAGTCTTGGATCTTGTTTTTGAGGGCCCAACAGTTGTTGGTGTCATGCCCTATACTGTTTGAATGGTATGCACATTTTGCATTGGGATGATAATGTGGAGAAGTGGTATTTGTATTCTTCGGTGCCTCTCTCAAATTCGCAAGGTTTAATTTCAGGAGATGTGGAAGGATCTGAGCGCGTGTCATATTTATCGGGGTATATTTCCGTTGTGGCCTTTCTACCCTTTACTGATAGGTTCTGGGCTGATCATTCCTCGATTGATTGTTTCTAGGCTGATCTGACGCGGACTTCTGAATTAACACGGCCCCCACTGTTGGCCAGTGTTCCTCTCTTTCCTGATTTCTCTGGGTGTAAACAACAGAACTTTCCTTTGGCTGGGAAGGTCTTCTTTATAGCGGCTGAAGCAGATGTATCCTTCTGAATCTTACCACTCTTAATACCAGCTTCGACCCTTTCACCTGTCAGAATTAATTCAGTGAACCCTGCAGATGAGCTCCCTATTAGGTGATTGAAGGACGGACCATACAGGGTCCCCAAAAACATATCAACAAGTTCCCTTTCAGACAATGGTGGCTGTACCCTTCCAGCCAAATCCCGCCACTTCTGAGCATACTCTTTAAATCCCTCGTTAGAAACCATACCCATGCTCTGTAGTTGAGTACGAGTAGGTGCTAAATCTGCGTTGTATTGGTATTGTCGGTAGAAGGCAGCAGCCAAGTCCTCCCAGTTATGAACATCAGATCTCTCAAGTTGGTAGAACCAGTCCAATTGCGTACCCGATAAACTATCTTGAAAAAAGTGGACCCAAAGATCCTTATAGAAAGAGTGAGGTTGGATTTTTCTGACATAGGATCTCAGATGCATCTTTCGACAGGACAAACCATCGTATTTAGAAAATGTAGGTACTTTGAACTTTGGAGGAATGACGATTCCAGCAACCAACCCTAGTTCTTCAAAATCCAATCCAGGAACTCTTTGCACTTCCATGGCTGCCAACCGCTCTTCCAGATTTTTATACCTGTCGTCCGCAGGAGGGTACTGCTGCTCGGAGTAATATTCATCCATTTCAGCTTCTTCCTCTTCAGCCTCAGACTCGGAAGGTACTGCAATTCCTTTTCCTTTGCTGGTCCCTTCATCAGACGTCGAGGGGAACTCCAGAACTCTCCTAGCTTCGTTCTCAAATCTTCTTCCCAGAGTAGCTACTCCGACTCTTTTCTTTTTCTTTTTTCCTTTTTCCTTTTCTTTCTTCTCTAACAGTGCTTTAAGGTCCTCTTGACCCTTTGCCAAGGTCATGAGGAGTTATTAGAATTGCGAATTCTGTGCTTGCAGATCTTTGACCGTCTGCTTTATATCCATCTTGCTGAAATAAACAGCAGAAAGATAAGGAAACCTGGTGTGAAGACCTGTTTATGCATATGATGAATGATATGTTTATTCATGTAATGCATCCAAGATTCAGAAATTCAAAGTTGTTGCAGAGAAAAAGAACACACGTCATATTAATAAGAAGAAATTTGTCAGTACATAAATGCCCCATGGGCAAAATATTACAAAGCTTCTTAAGGTAAAAAGACGTTGCGCATCCTTTTTGGCGCGATGTAAGTGTTAAGAGTCTCCTCTTCATGAAGTCGGTGGGTAAGCTCCAAAACCTTCTTCTCACTGGCATAGAAGCTGGCTTCAAAAGTGTTCCGCTCTTCCTTGAGTTGTATCCAACTATTTTGCAATTCTTCCAATGATGTTGGCATATCTGGATGTAGGAGGGTGTATGGAACCTCTCCTTCCATAACAGACTCTTTAATCACGGGGAGAATGTGGGCGTAAGGCATCATAAGACTCTGGGCGCGTGTTCGTACCCACTTGAGGTAAGGCTCAAGAGGGATGGAATTCTTGTGCCCCAGTGTCTTACTATCCACTTTGCTGGGCATCCTCCATGCTGGAATAAATCTTTGTCGACATCCTTGAGCGTTGTTGTCAAAGTCAAAAACCAAGTCATGGATCAACATATCATGAGGGCCATCTCTTCAGGCATACCCGAATTGCCTCAGAGCTAAACATGGGTTGTAGGTAATACCTCCCCTAATGCCAAGTAGTGGGACATTATGGAATTCCCCACAATGATCAATGATGATGACATTTTCTCTGGACCGAGAACACCAATGAACATCAGAGTGTGTAAGAGTCATCAACCGTTGTGACCACCTCAAGCCTTATTCATTCTTCAAGGCTGATTGGGGAAGGCGCGAAATAAACCACCTTGCTAGAAGAGGAGTACAACACATGAGAACACCTCTTTTCCTCATTGTTTGTGTGTAAAATGAGTGTAGGATGTCCCCAAGCAATGTAGGCACAGGATTCCGAGATATGAAAATCTTGACAGCATTCACATCTATAAGCTGATCAGGGTTTGGGAACAAGACCAACCCATAGATGAGAAGTGCTACAATCTCCTCAAAAGCTTGTAGATCTAAATAATTCCAACAGTCTTGTGCCTTCTCAAACAGAAACTTTGCCAAGAAACCCTTGACACCACTTCTGGTTTCCCAATGACCTTTGATATTAGATGGTTGCAAGTGTAAGGCTTGAGCAACATCTTCAGGCTTTGGCTCTCTTTCGGTACCGTTGTAGGGTAGTTGATGGAGAATAGGAATCCTCAGAAATTGAGAAAATTCATCCAAAGTAGGTACTAGTTGGTAATCAGGGAATGTGAAACAATGGTGAAGGGGGTCAAAGAATTGGAAGAGAACTTTCACCACGTCTTCTTCAATGTTGGAGTTGACCAAGTTGAGGAGTCTACCATGTCTTTCACTGAAGAGAGAATTCTCTGGAATCTTGGAAGTGAGCTCCTTGAGTTGAGGAGGGATTCTCACAAGGTTGACTTGAATTGTTTTCCTGCGAAGAGATTCCATGACCTACAAAACAAGAACAAAGATGAAGATCCAAACCCTTGAAGTGGTTAGTGGATGCAAATGATGCTTCATGATGTTCATGATGTATGCACAAGCATATGTACAAGCAAATCACTCAAGATCCTATTTTCAGGCTTGCATGAGGTTTCATAGGTAAGTACCCTCTTGAAGTTAGTTGGCTCAACCTGTC
Organism: Vicia faba; assembly: GCA_948472305.1. Taxonomy (NCBI): domain Eukaryota; kingdom Viridiplantae; phylum Streptophyta; class Magnoliopsida; order Fabales; family Fabaceae; genus Vicia; species Vicia faba. Next base: position 366,417 of record CATIWC010001710.1, read on the forward strand.
CTATAAATAGTAACCGGGTTCTAAGAAGCTCAATATCACTAGATTATTTTCTGTGTTCATTGTTTCAGTTTAGCCACTTAACTGGCGACCGAAATATTCCAAGAAAACAACCCTCAATGAGTGTAGTATCGAGTATCTACCAACTTCGGACTGCATATTGTACCCCAAAATTTGACCTCTCATTTCATCAACACTTTCTCATCATAAGACTCTTGGAATTCAGGATCAAGCTAGGGTTTGCTCTGCTCAAGACCCCTCCTTGCACTGTTAACCCAAATTAGGGTTTGAGTTTGCACAAGGATATTTTGACCTACAATACCCAAATTGACTTTCATGCTTCATGTTGGGTTCACAAGGTTGCCCATACCAAGTTTCAAACCTTGATTCAAATCTTTGCCCAGTCAATTGGACAGTTGACCTAGAAATCAACTGTATTGGGGAAAAAGTCAACTGTGGCCAATTGACAGTCAAACCTCATGAAATTTGACCCACATCAACATTATGAACTCATATGAACCATTTGATCAAGTTTGGATCACAATTCCACAAGAAATTTGATCAAATCACCAAAAGGGCAAAATGGTCATTTTTAGGGTTTTGATTACACAAAGGCAATTTTTGACTGTTTGACCTAACCAATGGCAAACCAAGCTCACATATGGACTCAAGGACTCAATGACATTGTCTTTACCCATTCAACAAGTTCAAAAGATCTCAAATGCATGGGATTGACAGATGAATTTTTCAGTCAACTGATCAAAATTTGACTGTATACTGAAAAGTCAAACTTTGACTTTTTGGTCAAAGTCAAGTGCCAAGGGTAATTTTTCATCAAGACATGTCAAATTATGAAACTTTTTCATCAAGAAACCCAAAAATGCAAATTAGGGTTTAAAATGGAAAAATTTCATAACTTAGAATTTTTCTAAGTTATGAAATTTTCTTATTTTTCCCTAACTTTGTCCCATTTTTTCACCAAGATGAAAATGGATTCAAACAAGACTTGAAACATGAAAGTTGTAGTCCATCACAAATTCTACAACTTTGATTCACAAAGTTTTCTCAAAATAAGCTTGTATCTCAAGTTATGATTTTTGGAACAAGGGTACCTAAAAATTTTAACTTAGAGAAAATTTGCCCTAATCTAGGCAGGATTTTGACCCATCTTCTTGGCCATTTTTCACATAGTTCCACTTGGAGTTTCAAGTTGCATTACAAAGATGGATTGTAGTACATGTTCCAAGGTTTCCAAATTGTCCAAGAACTCCTCAAACACCCTTGTGGTTAGAGAGAATCGAATGCTTGAAGTTGGCAAAAACTCACTTTTGTCCATGGTCAATACATGTTCATAACAACTTGCAATTCTGATCTAGCTAGCTTGGTTCAACATTAAAGGCCTCAAAACCAACTTTTACTCCATAATTTAATGCCAATCCATCAGTCTAAGCCTTTGTTTTGTTCATTTGGACATTATACATAAGATTAAGCCTTAAGTAGAAAAAGGCAAATTTCCATTTTTGCTTAAGTATGCTTTATGTCAAACCAACAATCCTTGAGCATTGGTCCAAGATCTCTTGTAGCAAAACAAATCTACAAATCAGAGGGGCCAAGAGCAATGTAGGCAAACATGTTTGACATCCTATAGAAGCCTGTAACTTCACTTCCACATTGGAGCTTAAAGTAGAGAAAACTTGCAAAACATAAGCAATCTCTCATATCTGTTAACACAAGCTTAGACAAACATTGCATACAAGTTCCATACCTCCCAACAAGCCTAAAGCACGACCCTTTTTCCCCTAAGACCTCCTCATACTCAGAACCACTGTCTTTCTGCAAAATAGGGCAGGTTCTGCATTTTGCAAGCCACAACAAAATTCCATCGTGCGTTTTGTCCCAAGATAGTTCCAACACCTTCCAATCAACTCACCTGAACTATCCCAGGCCCCCATTGCAAGCTGTAACACCTCTAACTCACTTTGCCATTTTCATTTCAAAGCTATGCAGGTTGAGTTCTACAGCACGATTCAAGTTGTTTCAAAGCAAGCCAAGCATTGGAGAAGCTTCCTTGGACCTCAGGCAAGCTCAACAGAAGCTCAAACACCATTGAAGGTTGCTGCATTGTCCAGCTCGAAGTCAACTGAAACAGGTATTTCATGGACTTCTATCTCCCTATTTAGGAATGGTTAGGCTTAGGTTTGTGAATGAAATATGTTGTACTCATAGCCCTGAAGCCATACATATGCTTAGTTTTCATTTACATTAATCGTGCTGAGAGAATTTCACTCATGAACTTTCTGAAAAAACTAGGTTAAAAATTAGGGCCAGAGAAATTCTCTCTGGTCTTTGAGAGTTAATCCAAGTTTTTTATATGGTTGAATTCGTTGTTTAATTCTCTACAATGTTCATGTTATGAGTTTTATCAAAAAATCAAAGAATCGGGAGTTAGCCATTGATACACAGGAGCGCGTGTTTTGTGAACAAGAGGAAGAAGAAGAAGTCTGGTGGGCTGGGCCTGTTGTGTTTTCACTTTTAACACCCCTATTTTCTGTTTACACCCCCCTGGACCATTTATTTAATATTTATCATTTTTGACGTTGTTATTTTCATTCTGACTACATTATTTTTTGTATAAATATAAAAAATGCCAAAAATAATTTTCTATATTTTTTTATATTTATTTGATATTTATTTTATTTTATTAAGTCTACATATGTAAATAAACTATTTTCTTTTTTAAAATAAAACTCAAAAATAATGCAAAACATATACTTATTTTAATTTATTTCATTTATTTATATTTAAAAACATTTTCTTAAAAATACTCATTTTTTGTAAATATATATATATATATATATATATATATATATATATATATATATATATATATATATATATATATATATATATATATATATATATATATATATATATATATATATATATATATATATATATATATATATATATATATATATATATATATATATATATATATATATATATATATATATATATATATATATATATATATATATATATATATATATATATATATATATATATATATATATATATATATATATATATATATATATATATATATATATATATATATATATATATATATATATATATATATATATATATATATATATATATATATATATATATATATATATATATATTATCTTATTAAATAATTCGGTCAACAATACAAAAATATTACATTTTCATTTTTATTATTATTTTGGACTAAAATATCATTTTTATAATATACTTTTATTTTTTGTATAAATTAGTATATTATTACACATAATTAATAAAAAATATTATTCATCAAGAATTAGGGTTTCTTGCCCTAAATAGAAAAATAATAAAAATTGACTTTTTATTTTATTTACATTTCACATTGAAAAATACTTTTTACATACTAAAAACATTTTGGCATAATACATTTTATTTACATTTATTTATTGTATTTATTTCAATTATTGTACATTTAAATATTGTATCTTGTACATTCAATTTGGTTGTAATAGTAATCTAGGGTTTAATTTCTTGTCAAATATCCCCAATTCAAATTTGTACCCCCCTCCCTATATCATGTTGTAATAGTGTAGCATTTAAATTCTCGCACATTTAAAAGCTTTCAAATATGCCATGTTAGACCTAGGGTTTATATGCAAATAAAATCAACAACTAGCTTGACCTAATCAAAGATAAATATGCATGAAAAGCAAACACAATGCACACTTGCACCCCTAGGGTTTCATCCACTTGTTGCCTTCAAAAATGGGCATGGTTGCATGTCAAATACTTTGGCAAAACAAAAAAAACAAACAAAAAGATCATAGTCCCTCGATGACGCTATCTGAGTTGCCTAAATAAAATGATCAAGTCCCTCAAGAAAATTGCCAAAGATACTTGATATTATTGCTATCATGGTCTATACGATGACCCACGCCTGTCCCGTTTAACATCCTAACACAAGGTTGTTCACCAAATATAATGGTGAAGCAACACTGTTAAAAGGGTTGAAAACATAAGAAAGATCTTTGAGTAAAATATGGTAGATAGCTCTTAGTTACTTGATCAAAGCTTGCAAAAACATCCTTGCTACTTTTCAAAAACACACTTCACAACACAATTTCAAAACCCTACTTTCAAACATTGAAAACTTTTCAAAAGACAAAAAACACCTTTGTATACATTCAAACATGAATCATTACAAAGGTTGCCACAACAATGGCCTCTTTTCAAAACATTTTCCAAAATCACACACAAAGAACCATTTCAAACAATTGAAAAGCACCATTTCAAACTATTGAAAAGCACCATTTCAAACAATTGAAAAGCACCATTTCAAACAATAGAAATGCAAAGCAAGTGATCTAAGCAAGTAACTAAGAGCCCATGGATAACCATGGATAGAAAGGGTGCTAATACCTTCCCTTTCTATAATCTACTCCCCGAACCCAAGAAAACATCTCAAAGGTCTTTCCTGTGCTTTTTGACCTTTCCTTAGGATAAAATAAAAAGTCGGTGACTACTCTTGCTAAACCGAAACATTTGCGAATACAAACGCAAAATCCCAAGTCAGTTCTCCCACCGTATCACAGAACTAGCGACTCTGCTGGGGAAATATATAATTAAAAGTGGAGTAACCTTAGGGCTTAGATCACCCTTTGCATGATTATTGTTTGCTTTGATTGCTTTACATTTTGGTTCTCTTGTTTGGGCTTGAAATCCTCCACCCGGATTTGGGAAACATTCATAGATAGCAATACATTATGGAAACTGTGCAGGGTATACCGACACGGTTGAAGCAATAGCTATATTAGTGCGACATATTTGTGAGTACCGGTAGCCTTTGAGTCAATCAAAGAGAATACGGGGCCGCTGAGTGATGTTATTAAGCACTAATGAACTAGAAACTTACTTGACCATCTTGGCCTTTTATTAGGGGTAGTGAGATGACCGGCTTTGGTGCAGTCCGAAGTTGGTAGATACTCGATACTACACTCATTGAGGGTTGTTTTCTTGGAATATTTTGGTCGCTAGTTAAGTGGCTAAACCAAAACAATAAACATAGAAAATAATCCAATGATATTGAGCTCCTTAGAACCCGGTTACTATTTATAGGACAGGTTTTGAGCCAACTAAACTCAAGAGGGTACTTACCTATGAAACCTCATGCAAGCCTGAAACTAGGGTTTTGTGTGACTTGCCTGTACATGTACTTGTGCATACATCATGAACATCATAAAGCATCATATGCATCCACTAACCATTTCAAGGGTTTGGATCTTCATCTTTGTTCTTGTTTTGTAGGTCATGGAATCTCTTCGCAGGAAAACAATTCAAGTCAACCTTGTGAGGATCCCTCCTCAACTCAAGGAGCTTACTTCCAGGATTCCAGAGAATTCTCTCTTCAGTGAAAGACATGGTAGACTCCTCAACTTAGTCAACACCAACATTGAAGAAGACATGGTGAAAGTACTGTTCCAGTTCTTTGACCCCCTACACCACTATTTCACATTCCCTGATTATCAGTTAGTGCCTACTTTGGAGGAATTTTCTCAACTCCTGAGAATTCCCATTCTTCATCAACTACCCTACAACGGTACGGAAAAAGAACCAAAGCCTGAAGATGTTGCTAAAGCATTACACTTGCAACCATATGACATCAAAGGACACTGGGAAACCAGAAGTGGTGTCAAGGGTTTCTTGGCAAAGTTTATGTTTGAGAAGGCCCAGGACTGCTGGAATTCTCTTGATCTACAAGCCTTTGAAGAGATTGTGGCACTCCTTATCTATGGGTTGGTCTTGTTCCCAAATCCTGATTAACTTATAGATATGAATGCTGTCAAGATTTTCATATCCAGAAATCCCATACCTACATTGCTTGGGGACATCCTACACTCATTTTACACACGAACAATGAGGAAAAAAGGTGTTCTCATGTGCTGTACTCCTCTCTTAGCAAGGTGGTTTATTTCTCACCTTCCATAATCAGTTTTGAAGAATGAGCAGCGTTTAAGGTGGTCACAACGGTTGATGACCCTCACACATTCTGATGTACATTGGTATTCTCGGTCCAGAGAAAATGTCATCATCATTGATCGTTGTGGTGAATTCCCTAATGTCCCATTACTTGGAATTAGTGGAGGCATTACCTACAACCCCTGTCTAGCTTTGAGACAATTTGGATATGCCCGGAGGGATGGCCCTCATGACATGCTGATTCCTGACCTAGTTTTTGACTTCGACAACGATGCGCAAGGACTTCGACAAAGGTTCATCAGAGCTTGGAGGATGCCTAACAAGGTGGATAGTAAGACACTAGGGCACAAGAATTCCATCCCCCTTGAGCCTTACCTCAAGTGGGTACGAACCCGCTCCCAGAATCTTATGATGCCATATCCTCACATTCTCCCCTTGATCAAAGAGCCTATTATGGAAGGAGAGGTTCCATACACCATCCTACATCCTGACATGCCAACATCATGGGAGGAAATGCAAAAGAGTTGGATCCAACTCAAAGAAGAACGGGATACTTTTGAAGTCAGCTTCTATGCTAGTGAGAAGAAGGTTTTAGAGCTCACCCGCCGACTTCACGAGGAGGAAAATATCAACACCTACATCGCACCAAAGAGGATACGCAATGTCTTTTTACATTAAGAATTTTGTAATATTTCGCCCATGGGGCACTTATGTACTAACAATTTCTTCTTAATATGACGTGCGTTCTTTTTGTTTACAACAAATTTGAATTTTTGAACCCTTGAATACATTACATGAATAACATACCATTCATCATATGCATAAACAGGTCTTCAAGCCAGGTTTCCTTATCTTTCTGCTGTTTATTTCAGCAAGATGGATTTGGAGCAAACAGTAAAAGATCTACAGGCACAAAATTCACAATTTCAGCAACTCCTCATGACCTTGGCAAAAGGTCAAGAGGATCTCAAGGTTCTGCTAGAGAAGAATAAAGAGAGGAAAAAGAAAAAGAGACCGGGGGTAGCCACTTTCGGAAGAAGGTTTGAGGGCGATGCTAGAAGGACTCTTGAGTTTCCTTTAACGTCTGACGAAGGGATTGACAAGGGGAAAGGAGTTACTGTACCTTCTGAGTCTGAGGTAGAAGAGGAGGAAGAGGAAGAAGACGAAGACTATTCAGAACAACAGTATCCACCAGCGGACGACAAGTATAAAAACCTTGAAGACAGATTGACAGCTATGGAGTTGCAGAGGGTGCCCGGATTGGATTTTGAGGAACTGGGGTTGGTAGCCGGGATTGTTATCCCTCCCAAGTTCAAGGTGCCAACATTTGCCAAGTACGACGGTCTGTCTTGCCCTAAGATGCACCTAAGGTCGTATGTTAGAAAGATCCAACCTCATTCGCCCGATAAAGACCTCTGGGTACACTTTTTCCAAGACAGCTTGTCTGGCACTCAGTTAGATTGGTTTTATCAGCTCGAGAGATCAGAGGTTCACAATTGGGAAGACTTGGCAGCTGCTTTCTATCGTCAGTATCGGTACAATGCTGATTTGGTGCCCACTCGTACTCAGTTACAAAGTATGGGGATGGCTTCAAATGAAGGGTTTAAGGAGTACGCCCAGAAGTGGCGTGATCTGGCTGGAAGGGTGCAGCCACCGCTATCAGATAGGGAATTAGTTGACATGTTTCTGGGGACCCTGTCTGGCCCCTTCTTCAACCATCTAATCGGGAGCTCTTCGGTGGGATTTACTGAACTGATTTTGACCGGTGAAAGGGTGGAAGCCGGTATTAAAAGTGGAAAGATTCAAAAGGATGCCTCCGCATCCACGACTGTTAAAAAACCTTTTCCAGCCAAGAAAGAAGCATCTGCTGTGTACTCTCAGAAGGGATTGGGAAGAACTGAGCGCCGACCGACTGTAGGGGCCGTGATGATTCAAAATTCGTCAAATGATCAACCTCGTAACAATCAGTCGAGACCTAATCAACAACGGGTAGAACGGCCACAACGGAAGTTCACCCGCATCAACATGACACCCGCACAGGTTCTTCCCCATTTGTTGAAGCTGAATCTGACTAGTTTGAAAGAGGCGCCAAAAAACCCTAACACCTCCTCTCCATACTATCACTCTAACGCCAAGTGTGCTTACCATTCCGACAGTGCTGGGCACAATACCAATAATTGCTGGGCACTTAAGAACAAAATTCAGGACTTAATTGATGCCAAAGAAGTTGAATTTGATGCTCCTGAGAAGCCAAATGTTATATCCGCTCCGATGCCCAAGCACGGCCACAATGTGCATGCCATTTTGGAAAACCTCCATGTTACTGATGTTGCCAATCTGTTGACTCCATTGCTTGTGATTAAAGAAAATTTGTTGAGAGCCAGGATCTTTCCTGGTTGTGGTAAAGACTGTTATTTTTGTTTGAACATTCAAGGTGATTGTCCAATGTTGAAGTCGGGTGTCCAACGCCTGATGGATACTCAAGAGATACTTTTCCAAAAAACCCCTGTTAACACTTTCAATCTGATTACTCCTGGTACTTGTGATACTTCAACCAACGATATTGCTATCATAACCATTTCCGACAATCCTCCCAAGGCTTGCAAAAGGCCTGTCAGGATTACACCTAACTCTGAATATGTACCTTTGAAGATCACCATGCCGGGACCTGTCCCATACCAATCAAGCAAAATGATACCGTGGAACTATGGGGGAGAAATCTTCTACCACGACATCAAACAAATCGAAACAGTCCCAGAAATTTCTGAAGAAGACCCTGACATAAGGAACATCGCGGGTACAAGCAAGATAACCCGCAGTGGCCGGATCTTTTCTCCGGAGATTGCTCCCCCCGAGCAGTTTTCGGACCCTTAAAAGCTTCTGCACCTGTTGGACCCTCTGTGCAAGGCCCGGTGATTGAAGAAGTGGATACTCCTGAAGAAAGACCATCTGCTGATAATACCAACAAAGGTAAGGGAATACTGGAAGTGCCTGTCAGGACGAAGGCCCATGCTGTGGTTATCCCCGAAACCACTCAGAAGGAAATGGATGAAATCCTAAAAATAATCAGAAAAAGTGACTACGACGTTGTAGAACAACTGGGGCAGACCCCTTCTAAAATTTCAATGTTGGCTCTTCTGCTCTGTTCTGAGGCCCATGCCAAGGCCCTAATCAAATTCTTAAAGGCGGAACATGTTCCCCAAGAGACCTCGGCTGACCAGTTTTAGGATTGTGTGGCCAGTCTTACTGCTGACAATGGCCTGGGCTTTTCTGATGCTGACTTAACTCCCAAAGGAAGGAAGCACAATGATGCGTTACATGTTTCAGTTGAATGCCGAGGAACCACTCTCGCCCATGTCTTGGTTGATACTGGTTCTTCCCTGAATGTGCTGCCAAAGAAGGCCTTAGACCGTTTGGATTGCGAAGGTTTGACCCTCAAACCTAGTAACATCGTCGTTAGGGCTTTCGATGGTTCCAAAAGAATGGTTCATGGAGAGGTTGATATTCCTATCAAGGTAGGCACCGAAGTGTTCAACTCCACCTTCTACGTAATGGACATCCGTCCGTCATACTCATGTTTGCTGGGAAGACCGTGGATCCATTATACCGGGGCAGTTACCTCATCTTTGTACCAAATGCTGAAATATCCTGTTAAGGGTAAGATTATAACAGTGCACAGCGAGAAAGAGTACATGATCAGTCATCTCAATTCCTTTCGATATGTGGAGTTGGACGGCGAGTTCATCGAAACGCCTTTCCAACATTTTGAGGAAGTTTCTCCCGAAGTAGCGGCGACAAAGACAATGGTTGAGGTGCCTATCGTTCCCAAACATGCATCCAAGATGGCATCTCTCAAGGACGCGGAGGCTGTGATTAAGGAGGGGAAGAGCACAGTATGGGGGCAGTTGCCCGACTTTCCCTATAAGACAGACAAGTTTGGGTTGGGGTTTACTGCTGCAGGACAAAAGGCTATGCGTCGCTCTAAGATTGGAAGACCATCCGTCAAGATTTCTCACCATGGAATCAATGCTATAGAAGATGAAGATGAGGAGAGCCATTTTGAAGACTGGATCTTTCCGACTGTCGAAGGGGGTTTGAGCAATTGGGAAGCAAAGGATTTTGTTCCTATCACCTTTATCAACCAGTAATTTTATCTTTGAACAATTTCCCATTTTTATGGTCTGTAATAACGAAAACAATTCGCACACTATTTTCACCTCATGCCTTGCCCGGGGCATGTAGGTCCATCTGTAAGGGCTTGATTTTCTTCATAATCATATGCCATGTTTTAATGAATCATTGGACGTTTTTCATCTATAAATTGTTGTGTTCATTTTCTTTCCTTTTTGCATTTTTGTTTGTTTAAGGATGGCTATCCCTTACACACACCCACACTCACAAATGAAGGTGCCCATCCACTCCGGATTCCATGGGTGACTATTCTGCTTTAGCCTTCGATAACTCTGAATATTTGGTCAATCATGCTGAGTACGAAGTTGACGAAGATTGTGAAGTGCCGAGAGAGTTAGCCAGACTTCTACAACAAGAAGAGAGGGCCATTCTGCCTCATGAAGAGTTGCTAGAAACCATCAACTTAGGGACAGAGGAAGACAGGAAGGAAGTAAAAGTGGGTGCCAATCTGGAACCAAGTGTCAAGGAGCGCTTAGTGCAGTTGTTGAACGAACATGTTGAAATCTTCGCTTGGTCTTATGAAGACACGCCAGGGCTAGACACCGATATCGTGGTTCACCGTCTCCCCACAAGAGAAGATTGTCCACCGATCAAGCAAAAGGTTCGCCGAATGAGGCCTGACATGTCTGAGAAGATTAAGGCTGAAGTAATGAAGCAATTCAACGCTGGTTTTCTGGCTGTTACAACCTATCCACAATGGGTTGCTAACATTGTGCCCGTACCTAAAAAGGACGGAAAAGTCAGAATGTGTGTGGACTATCGGGATTTGAACAGGGCTAGCCCTAAATACAATTTTCCGCTGCCACATATCGACATCTTGGTTGACAACACAGCTCAGCACAAGGTATTTTCCTTCATGGATGGATTCTCGGGATACAACCAAATCAAAATGGCCCCCGAGGACATGGAGAAAACAACCTTTGTTACACAATGGGGTACCTTCTGCTACAAAGTGATGCCGTTCGGACTGAAGAACGCAGGGGCAACCTATCAACGCGCCATGGTGGCTTTGTTTCATGATATGATACATCATGAGATCGAAGTTTATGTAGACGACATGATAGCTCGATCACAGACATAAGAAGAACACCTTGAACATTTGCAAAAGCTGTTTGCCAGGTTGAAGGAGTATAAGCTCAGACTGAACCCAAGAAAATGCACTTTTGGAGTTAGATCTGGTAAACTTCTGGGATTTATTGTCAGCAACAAGGGCATTGAGATTGATCCAGCTAAAGTAAAAGCTATACAAGAAATGCCTGCCCCCGTACTGAAAAGGAGGTTAGAGGATTCTTGGGACGCTTGAACTATATTACGAGGTTCATCTCTCACCTGACATCTACCTGCGAGCCAATTTTCAAACTATTGAAGAAAGACCAGGTAGTTGAATGGAACGATGATTGTCAAGTTGCTTTTGATAAGATCAAGAAGTACTTACTAGAACCTCCTATTCTGATGCCACCCGTCGAAGGAAGGCCGTTGATCATGTATCTGACTGTTTTGGATAACTCAATGGGGTGCGTGCTGGGCCAACATGACGAGTCTGGTCGAAAAGAGCATGCCATTTATTACCTTAGCAAAAAGTTTACCGACTGTGAGACTCGCTACTCACTGCTCGAGAAAACTTGCTGCGCTTTGGTATGGGCTGCTCGCCGGCTAAGGCAGTATATGTTGACTCATACCACTTTGCTGATTTTCAAGATGGATCTGATCAAGTATATCTTCGAGAAGCCTGCTTTATCTGGAAGAATCGCTAGATGGCAGATGATCCTGACTGAGTATGACATTCAGTATACTACCCAAAAAGCTATAAAAGGGAGTGTACTAGCTGACCATCTAGCTCATCAAGCCGTCGAAGATTATCAATCTATGAGATTCGACTTCCCTGACGAGGACATCATGACTTTGGACAAAATCGAAGGTAACGGACCGTATGACGAACCTGAAAAAGGATCCCGATGGACCCTGTACTTTGATGGTGCTTCAAATGCACTTGGCAACGGTATCAGTGCGATACTCATCTCTCCGGAAGGTTGCCATACACCCCTCACTGCCCGACTTTGTTTCAGCTGTACCAACAATATGGCTGAATATGAAGCTTGCATCTTTGGTCTCAAGGCTACTATAGACTTGGGAATCAAATCTTTGGTCGTATTTGGGGACTCGACTTTGGTTATCAGTCAAGTCAAAGGAGAGTGGGACACCAAACATCCTAATCTTATCTCATACAAAGAACATGTCCTGACTTTGTTGCCTCATTTCGAGCAGATTACTTTCGAGCATTTCCCGCGAGAAGAGAATCAACTAGCAGATGCTCTGGCTACAATGTCTTCCATGTTTAAACTCAACTGGGATAACGAGGCTCCCCAAATCACCATCGAGCGAATGAACGAACCTGCACACTGTCATGAGATTAATACCAAAGAAGTAGTGGAACAACCCTGGTTTCATGAAATCAAAAGGTATCTCCAGACTAGAGAATACCCCGAAGGAGCTTCCGTCAATGACAAAAAGTTCTTAAGGAGATTTGCTCCCAAGTTCTTCCTAAGCAATGGCATCCTTTATAAGCACAACCATGATTGTGTTTTACTTCGATGTGTGGACAAAGCTGAAGCAGAGTTGATCATGACTGAGATACACAGTGGCACATTTGGCACCCATTTGAGCGGACATACGATGGCTAAGAAGATTCTAAGGGCAGGCTACTACTGGTCTACAATGGAAGCTGATTGTCACCAACATTCCCGTACTTGCCACAAATGCCAAGTCTACGCCGACAAGGTACATATTCCTCCTGTTCCTCTCAACGTTCTTACAGCTCCTTGGCCATTCGCAATGTGGGGCATTGACATGATTGGAGAGATCAATCCCACGACGTCCAATGGACATCGCTTCATCTTGGTCGCTATTGATTATTTTACCAAGTGGGTCGAAGCAGCTTCCTTTGCCTCTGTTACAAAGAATGTGGTTGCTCGCTTCATCAAGCATAACCTCATATGCCGGTATGGTGTCCCCGACAGGATCATCATAGAAAACGGTACGAATTTGAACAATACTATGATCACCGCTCTATGCGAGCAGTTCAAGATTTATCATCACAATTCATCTCCCTACCGGCCGAAGATGAATGGTACTGTTGAAGCCGCGAACAAAAATATTAAGAAGATCATCCAAAAAATGACAGTTACCTTCAAATACTGGCATGAGATGTTACCGTTTACTCTGCATGGATATTGTACCACGGCACGTACTTCAACAGGGGCAACCCCATTTTCTTTGGTGTATGGCATGGAGGCTGTCCTACCCATGGAAGTTCAGATTCCTTCCTTAAGGATTATGAAGGACGCTGGTTTAAGTGAAGACGATTGGATTCAGACCCGGCTTGATACACTTAATTTGATCGACGAGAAGCGACTTACTGCTGTTTGCCATGGTCAGACGTATCAAAAACGGATGATCAAGGCTTTCAACAAGAAAGTCAGGCGTCAGGTATATCAAGTCGGAGATCTTGTAATCAAGCGGATCATCTTACCGCAAAGCGATCCCAGGGGCAAATGGACTCCTACTTATGAAGGACCATTTGTGATCAAGAGCATCTTTTCTGGTGGGGCAATGATTCTGACCACCATGGACAGTGACGACTTGCCGTACCCTGCGAACGCAGACATAGTCAAAAGATACTACGTATAAAACAACCCGACAAGTTGAAAACCCAAAAGGGCGACTTGGGCAAAAATGGGCATCCCGGTGAACCAAAAACCCGAAAGGGAGGTTCAGGCAAAAATTGGGGATAAAACAAAAAATCTGTACACCCGGCAAGTTGAAAACCCGAAAGGGCGACTTGGGTAAAAAAGGGTTTCCCGGTGGACCGAAAACCCAAAAGGGTGATTCAGGAAAAAGTTAGGGAATTAAAGCGTATGACTGTGTCTCGTCGGATCACTTTAAAGAATAATCTCTTCATCAACAAGCTCCGAGCTTCTGATTAACCTAGTCATCGGCGGACGAAGAAACAAATGGACAAGATATTTAGAGTTGTGAAGGCTATAGCAGAATGGGAATTCCATGGAATTGTTGCACATAGCCATCTTTCTTTTGTATAAATTTTTTTTCAATTTTTGCGACAACATTCTCTTACTAGGATGTCTGTCTCCTTTGTATAAAGATACTCACAAAAGTTAAATACAAATATACTTCGAAGCGCAGAAATTTGCTTGCCTTTCTTTTCTTTTTACACTTATGTTTTATTTGAAAACGTCCAATGTTTTGTTAAATAGGCATATGCATTTGAACATAATCACTGCTTACAAATAAAACGAAATTGAAAAAAGATAATTACTGATAGGTTGAAGGTGTAGAAAGATATATTTATGCCATTTCAGAAGAAATCCCCTACGATACATCATTCAGATCCTCAACAAAGATGAAATTTGGAATATATTTCCCCAGCAGGGTTAAGCTTCAAGATCCTCAGCAGAGCCAATGCTTTCTAAAGCTTGATTCCCCAGCTAAGCTGAATTTCAAAATTCCCATCAGAGTTAAGTTTCAAGATCCCTAGTGGAGCCCAAAAACCCTGAAAATCCTACCCCCGGCGGAGCCAGAATAGTGATCATTTCCCCACAGATTTATTTCCCAGCAGATTAAAGATTCTCAGTCTCATTTCTCTAGCAGAAGTCTCCCAGGTTTTAACTCCCCAGTAGAGATTTTTCAGAGTTTCCCTTATTCCCCAAGCAGTTAGCAAGGGTTTCTCATCTTCAAATCCTCAGCATCGGTCAAGGATTTATTTTCCCTAGCAGCAGTCAAAGATTTCGTTATATCCAGCTATCCGGATTTTATCTTCCTCAACGAGACGGCTACTCAGCTTACATGCATAACCATTACATTCATATATCATAAACATTGATGAAATACAGTTCATTACATCATACATATCATGCAACATAACTTTGTGTTTTAGCTAACATTTTACCCTTTTCAGGATAAGATTAAAAGGCTATCGTTAACAATTATTCAGATACAGTACGGATACACCCCAGACACGACGGTCATCCTATTACTCATTCAGAATTTCAAGTCAAATACAGTACAGATACACCCCAGACACGACGGTCATTCTACTACTCATTCAGACTTCAGCAATCCGATACAGACTAGATACGCTATAGACACGGTGGCCATTCTATCTCTCATTCAGATTCAATTATCAACTTCAAGTTCATATATGCTCCAGATACGGATGCCATTCTGACCCTTACACCAGCAGTTTGATTCCCTCAGTGCAGTCGCCACGGAAGTCATTCTGTCATTTATTCAGATCCCAGTTACAGTAGAGATACACTCCAGACACGGAAGTCATTCTACTAGTCATACAGATCTCAACTTCAGATACAGTCCAGATACGCTCCAAACGCGGTTGCCATTCTGTCACTCATTCAGAGTTTATCCCCAACACACAGTTGCTCCATACATAGATATTTCTCTGTTACCCGGATACAATACAGATACACTCCGGACACGACAGTCATTCTGATATTCATTCAACATTCAAACATAGTTACAGCTCAGATACGCCCCAGACGCGGACGCCATTCTTTTGCTCATACAAACTCAGTCTCCAGATATAGTTCAAGTGCATTCCAGACACTGATACCATTTTGATACTCATTCTTTTGGCCTACAGCATTGCAATTCAACAAAGGTTCTTGGATGGCATCTTTAAGTCCATCTCCAGCAAGATTCTGCCATCTCCAAATGGCATCTTTAAGCCCATTCCCACACCTATGTTTTGACGAGTGCAAATTTACGGGCACTCTAGTGTCCAATCCTCTTTTACCTTCGAGTCGCGAAAGGCAAACTTGCCAATCTAATTCTCCAGGTTCAAGAAGATTGAACAGGGGCAACTGTTGTACCCCAAAATTTTCCCTCTCATTTCATCAACACTTTCTCATCACAAGACTCTTGGAATTCAGGATCAAGCTAGGGTTTGCTCTGCTCAAGACCCCTCCTTGCACTGTTAACCCAAATTAGGGTTTGAGTTTGCACAAGGATATTTTGACCTACAATACCCAAATTGACTTTCATGCTTCATTTTGGGTTCACAAGGTTTCCCATACCAAGTTTCTAACCTTGATTCAAATCTTTGCCCAGTCAATTGGACAGTTGACCTAGAAATCAGCTGTATTGGGGAAAAAGTCAACTGTGGCCAATTGACAGTCAAACCTCATGAAATTTGACCCAAATAAACATTATGAACTCATATGAACCATTTGATCAAGTTTGGATCACAATTCCACAAGAAATTTGATCAGATCACCAAAAGGGCAAAATGGTCATTTTTAGGGTTTTGACTGCACAAAGGCAATTTTTGACTGTTTGACCTAACCAATGGCAAAACAAGCTCACATATGGACTCAAGGACTCAATGACATTGTCTTGACCCATTCAACAAGTTCAAAAGATCTCAAATGCATGGGATTGATAGATGAATTTTTCAGTTAACTGGTCAAAATTTGACTGTATATTGAAAAGTCAAACTTTGACTTTTTAGTCAAAGTCAAGTGCCAAGGGTCATTTTTTCATCAAGACATGTCAAATTATGAAACTTTTTCATCAAGAAACCCAAAAATTCAAATTAGGGTTTAAAATGGAAAAATTTCATAACTTAGAATTTTTCTAAGTTATGAAATTCTTATTTTTTCCTAACTTTGTCCCATTTTTTCACCAAGATGAAAATGGATTCAAACAAAACTCAACATGAAAGTTGTATTCCATCACAAAGTATACAACTTTGATTCACAAAGTTTTCTCAAAAGAAGCTTGTATCTCAAGTTATGATTTTTGGAACAAGGGTACCTAAAACTTTTAACTTAGAGAAAATTTCCCCTAATCTAGGCAGGATTTTGACTCATCTTCTTGGCCATTTTTCACATAGTTCCACTTGAAGTTTCAAGTTGCATTACAAAGATGGATTGTAGTACATGTTCCAAGCTTTCCAAATTGTCCAAGAACTCCTCAAACACCCTTGTGGTTAGAGATAATTGAATGCTTGAAGTTGGCAAAAACTCACTTTTGTCCATGGTCAATACATGTTCATAACAACTTGCAATTCTGATCTAGCTAGCTTGGTTCAACATTACAGGCCTCAAAACCAACTTGCACTCCATAATTTAATGCCAATCCATAAGTATAAGCCTTTGTTTTGTTCATTTGGACATTATACACAAGATTAAGCCTTAAGTAGAAAAAGGAAAATTTCCATTTTTGCTTAAGTATGCTTTATGTCAAACCAACAATCCTTGAGCATTGGTCCAAGATCTCTTGCAGCAAAACAAATCTACAAATCAGAGGGGCCAAGAGAAATGTAGGCAAGCATGTTTGACAGCCTATAGAAGCCTGTAACTTCACTTCCACATTGGAGCTTAAAGTAGAGAAAACTTGCAAAAACATAAGCAATCTCTCATATCTGTTAACACAAGCTTAGACAAACATTGCATACAAGTTCCATACCTCCCAACAATCCTAAAGCACGACCCTTTTTCCCCTAAGACCTCCTCATACCCAGAACCACTGTCTTTCTGCAAAACAGGGCATGTTCTGCATTTTGCAAGCCACAACAAAATTCCATCGTGCGTTTTGTCCCAAGATAGTTCCAACACCTTCCAATCAACTCACCTGAACTATCCCAGGCCCCCATTGCAAGCTGTAACACCTCTAACTCACTTTGCCATTTTCATTTCAAAGCTCTGCAGGTTGAGTTCTACAGCACGATTCAAGTTGTTTCAAAGCAAGCCAAGCATTGGAGAAGCTTCCTTGGACCTCAGGCAAGCTCAACAGAAGCTCAAACACCATTGAAGGTTGCTGCATTGTCCAGCTCGAAGTCAACTGAAACAGGTATTTCATGGAATTATATCTCCCTATTTAGGAATGGTTAGGCTTAGGTTTGTGAATGAAATATGTTGTACTCGTAGCCCTGAAGCCATACATATGCTTAGTTTTCATTTACATTAATCGTGCTGAGAGAATTTCACTCATGAACTTTCTGAAAAAACTAGGTTAAAAATTAGGGCCAGAGAAATTCTCTCTGGTCTTTGAGAGTTAATCCAAGTTTTTTATATGGTTCAATTCGTTGTTTAATTCTCTACAATGTTCATGTTATGAGTTTTGTCAAAAAATCAAAGAATCAGGAGTTAGCCATTGATA
>CATIWC010001711.1:0-23852 GCA_948472305.1 Vicia faba
TCATTTTTTAAATAAAAACTAAATAAAATATGGACTTTTCTCCTCTGTGGCTAAACAAACCGAGATAATACATTAATTCTATTGCAAAAGAACGTGAATGAAAACAATTGAATGTAACATGTATTACTTTATATTTCAATGTTTTACCATTCACCAATTTTTTTAAGTGTTGCAACAATCAAATAAAAGATTATATTCAAAACTAATATTTCAAGATCTTGTTTTGTGAAACAACAATATTACAATATGATTAGGAATTAATTTTTCAATGTTGATAGTCGAAGAAAACAATATAATATAGAATGTTTTCTTTGATTGATAGATATTGAGAAGTTATTCGAAAATATAACAATATTATCTTTTACAGTTAAATATTGGCAAGAGGTGGAAACAACAAAATAGTGTTGTAACCCCTTCTAATATTGATGTATTCTCTTGAACCCCTTCTAATATTGTTGTATTCTCTTGACATCTTCTATATTAGAGGTTACTGACAAGGCAAGTTCTCCTAAGGTGGAAGATTGTATCAAGTGGTAGTTTAGTCTTGTGCGGTATTTTATCAGCATCTTATAATCTTAAAGTGTTATGTCATATAGTTGTATGCTACATGTACCTTCATTACTCATTAATTCTTATACTTAATACAAATTTATATGTAAATACAAATGATTCAATTTTATCACATTATTCTATATAATTTGAAAGACTTTATTTAGTCATAGTACTTATATGTTATTTTTGTATGAAATTGAATATTTAGTTTTATATTTATACTTTTATTATAAGTCTTTTTAAAATTTTGGCATACTTTAATATCTTATAAATTATGCCTTTAGATTTAAAGTGAATTTTATAGTGGGTATACTATGCAGAAAAAAAAATAGAAAAAGTTTAAATTGGTATGTAACAAACATACTTAAAAAAATAATTTTTAAATTAGATTAAAAGTCTAACTTAACACTGCAAGACTTATTAAATGGAATATATAATTGATTTTACACATTTTTTAATTGATTTAACAAGTGTTTTATGCATAGTAAATTTTGATAATCTTAAAATTATATCAATATTTTCAAAATATAAATTTCTAATTGTTTATATTTTTTTTTGTAAGTGTGAATAGACACTTAATTACAATTTATTTAGTGATTGTGAGATCTAGCGAAAAAGTTCTAGAGCCATAAAAGATAGAAAAATTATAATTGCAATTTTTGTGAATATTTTCAAATCATTTTTTATTTAATTTAGTTTTTAAAGTTAGTAATAATTTTCAATGATTATGTTTTTTTTAAAATTTTAGACTTTTAGTAAGCCTCATATTTTACAAAATTAGAACATGCACCTATATTGTTTCAGACAATGTTGCATTGCATTGATGCATTCTCACATATAAGAATCCAATAAAGTTATAAAAATTAATAATAATTAGAAAAGCACTATGCAACAAATGATGGAAAAAATCTAACATTAACATGTGCATGATCATAATATTTTAAAAAAACATAACACAATATAATTGTACGTAACTTATAATTTATAGGTAATAATATATAATGTTATAAAACTTAATGAAATACTTTAAAAACGATTATCTATTTTTTGGTAAGCAAGTTATGGATTGAAACGAGAATTAAAGGTTTTCGAACTTGTTTATAAAAAACATAAAACGAGAAATTATAAATTAAATAAAATTACAGAAGATAATATAAAGGTTTTTTGCAAAAGTCGTAAAAATTACATTTATAATATATAATCTCATTTATGATAGAGCGTTTCCATAACATAAATTTAAAAACGATTATCTTATAGATAATGACAGATACAAAATACATAAATGATAGATAATGATAGATACAAAATACATAAATAAAATATTGGTTAGAATTTACAATCACTTTTTATTTTAACTTTTAAGTTATACAATATTTCTTCTCACACGAAATACACGATAAGGATAAGGAGAGACCTATTTAATAAATAAAGAATAAGGAAGATCATGTATATACTATTTGTAAGATATATTAGTTTTTCAGACATATAGTTAGTGTTTATGAGTGAAATGCATGACTCTGAGAATAATATTTAATTAATGAGTGAAATGTATATACTATTAATTAAAATTTATAATATATTAAATTTGTTTGATCTTTTCTTTACTTAATAAAATTCAATATTTTCACAACAAATATTTGTAACAATAAAAAACCAATGTCCATAATAATTCGATTATTCTATAAACAATAAAACATACTTGCACTATAATAAAAAAATCCATTTTATCTTAGTTAAAAAAGAATTTTTACCTCGATTTTAAGAGTGGGATAACATAAGGATCATAAAAGAATTTTACTTTTCTCCTCGGTTATGGATGAACGGAGTGAAAAAGTGTATGGTTTATGGGTTCGAACACATAAACAAAAATTCGTATTTTATAAAAAAATACTCATCTTTACTTCTTAGTGATAAAATTATATGAGGTGAAATGTGTGTCTATATATATATATATATATATATATATATATATATATATATATATATATATATATATATATATATATATATATATATATATATATATTGAAGTAAATGTTTTTATAATTTTACATTTTTTTGTTTTAAACCTACGAGTATAATTTTGAAGAAGAATCCTAACATTTTAATCATTATCAATGTTTGTGACTCAAATATATAGTGTGTCATTAGTGTTCTAAATGAGTATTGTGACAGTTGTACGTTGATTAGTAATATTTCATGTGGATTAATATGTTGGCACTGTGTTGAGCGTTCATACTCAATAAATAGATGACAAAAATTTGATTATGGACGACAAAGAAACTCAATAATCTAGATTACTTTTGATTTGAGACAAAAAATGCGTAAAAAAGTTTATTTCATTTTTTAAATAAAAACTAAATAAAATATGGACTTTTCTCCTCTGTGGCTAAACAAACCGAGATAATACATTAATTCTATTGCAAAAGAACGTGAATGAAAACAATTGAATGTAACATGTATTACTTTATATTTCAATGTTTTACCATTCACCAATTTTTTTAAGTGTTGCAACAATCAAATAAAAGATTATATTCAAAACTAATATTTCAAGATCTTGTTTTGTGAAACAACAATATTACAATATGATTAGGAATTAATTTTTCAATGTTGATAGTCGAAGAAAACAATATAATATAGAATGTTTTCTTTGATTGATAGATATTGAGAAGTTATTCGAAAATATAACAATATTATCTTTTACAGTTCAATATTGGCAAGAGGTGGAAACAACAAAATAGTGTTGTAACCCCTTCTAATATTGATGTATTCTCTTGAACCCCTTCTAATATTGTTGTATTCTCTTGACATCTTCTATATTAGAGGTTACTGACAAGGCAAGTTCTCCTAAGGTGGAAGATTGTATCAAGTGGTAGTTTAGTCTTGTGCGGTATTTTATCAGCATCTTATAATCTTAAAGTGTTATGTCATATAGTTGTATGCTACATGTACCTTCATTACTCATTAATTCTTATACTTAATACAAATTTATATGTAAATACAAATGATTCAATTTTATCACATTATTCTATATAATTTGAAAGACTTTATTTAGTCATAGTACTTATATGTTATTTTTGTATGAAATTGAATATTTAGTTTTATATTTATACTTTTATTATTAGTCTTTTTAAAATTTTGGCATAATTTAATATCTTATAAATTATGCCTTTAGATTTAAAGTGAATTTTATAGTGGGTATACTATGCAGAAAAAAAAATAGAAAAAGTTTAAATTGGTATGTAACAAACATACTTAAAAAAATAATTTTTAAATTAGATTAAAAGTCTAACTTAACACTGCAAGACTTATTAAATGGAATATATAATTGATTTTACAAATTTTTTAATTGATTTAACAAGTGTTTTATGCATAGTAAATTTTGATAATCTTAAAATTATATCAATATTTTCAAAATATAAATTTCTAATTGTTTATATTTTTTTTTGTAAGTGTGAATAGACACTTAATTACAATTTATTTAGTGATTGTGAGATCTAGCGAAAAAGTTCTAGAGCCATAAAAGATAGAAAAATTATAATTGCAATTTTTGTGAATATTTTCAAATCATTTTTTATTTAATTTAGTTTTTAAAGTTAGTAATAATTTTCAATGATTATGTTTTTTTTTTAAATTTTAGACTTTTAGTAAGCCTCATATTTTACAAAATTAGAACATGCACCTATATTGTTTCAGACAATGTTGCATTGCATTGATGCATTCTCACATATAAGAATCCAATAAAGTTATAAAAATTAATAATAATTAGAAAAGCACTATGCAACAAATGATGGAAAAAATCTAACATTAACATGTGCATGATCATAATATTTTAAAAAAACATAACACAATATAATTGTACGTAACTTATAATTTATAGGTAATAATATATAATGTTATAAAACTTAATGAAATACTTTAAAAACGATTATCTATTTTTTGGTAAGCAAGTTATGGATTGAAACGAGAATTAAAGGTTTTCGAACTTGTTTATAAAAAACATAAAACGAGAAATTATAAATTAAATAAAATTACAGAAGATAATATAAAGGTTTTTTGCAAAAGTCGTAAAAATTACATTTATAATATATAATCTCATTTATGATAGAGCGTTTCCATAACATAAATTTAAAAACGATTATCTTATAGATAATGACAGATACAAAATACATAAATGATAGATAATGATAGATACAAAATACATAAATAAAATATTGGTTAGAATTTACAATCACTTTTTATTTTAACTTTTAAGTTATACAATATTTCTTCTCACACGAAATACACGATAAGGATAAGGAGAGACCTATTTAATAAATAAAGAATAAGGAAGATCATGTATATACTATTTGTAAGATATATTAGTTTTTCAGACATATAGTTAGTGTTTATGAGTGAAATGCATGACTCTGAGAATAATATTTAATTAATGAGTGAAATGTATATACTATTAATTAAAATTTATTTTTTAATTAAAATTTTATAATATATTAAATTTGTTTGATCTTTTCTTTACTTAATAAAATTCAATATTTTCACAACAAATATTTGTAACAATAAAAAACCAATGTCCATAATAATTCGATTATTCTATAAACAATAAAACATACTTGCACTATAATAAAAAAATCCATTTTATCTTAGTTAAAAAAGAATTTTTACCTCGATTTTAAGAGTGGGATAACATAAGGATCATAAAAGAATTTTACTTTTCTCCTCGGTGATGGATGAACGGAGTGAAAAAGTGTACGGTTTATGGGTTCGAACACATAAACAAAAATTCGTATTTTATAAAAAAATACTCATCTTTACTTCTTAGTGATAAAATTATATGAGGTGAAATGTGTGTCTATATATATATATATATATATATATATATATATATATATATATATATATATATATATATATATTATATATATATATATATATATATATATATATATATATATATATATATATATATATATATATATATATATTATATATATATATATATATATATATATATATATATATATATATATATATATATATATATATATATATATATATTATATATATATATATATATATTGAAATAAAAGTTTTTATAATTTTACATTTTTTTTGTTTAAACCTACGAGTATAATTTTGAAGAAGAAACCTAACATTTTAATCATTATCAATGTTTGTGACTCAAATATATAGTGTGTCATTAGCGTTCTAAATGAGTATTGTGACAGTTGTACGTTGATTAGTAATGTTTCATGTGGATTAATATGTTGGCACTGTGTTGAGCGTTCATATTCAATAAATAGATGACAAAAATTTGATTATGGACGACAAAGAAACTCAATAATCTCGATTACTTTTGATTTGAGACAAAAATGCCTAAAAAAGTTTATTTCATTTTTTAAATAAAAACTAAATTAAATATGGACTTTTCTCCTCTGTGGCTAAATAAACCGAGATAATACATTAATTCTATTGCAAAAGAACGTGAACGAAAACAATTGAATGTAACATGTATTACTTTATATTCAATGTTTTACCATTCACCGATTTTTTTATGTGTTGCAACAATCAAATAAAAGATTATATTCAAAACTAATTTTTCAAGATCTTGTTTTGTGAAACAACAATATTACAATATGATTAGGAATTAATTTTTCAATGTTGATAGTCGAAGAAAACAATATAATATAGAATGTTTTCTTTAATTGATAGATATTGAGAAGTTATTCGAAAATATAACAATATTATCTTTTAAAGTTCAATATTGGCAAGAGGTGGAAACAACAAAATAGTGTTGTAAACCTTTCTAATATTGATGTATTCTCTTGAACCCCTTCTAATATTGTTGTATTCTCTTGACATCTTCTATATTATAGGTTACTGACAAAACAAGTTCTCCTAAGGTGGAAGATTGTATCAAATGGTAGTTTAGTCTTGTGCGGTATTGTATCAGCATCTTATAATCTTAAAGTGTTATGTCATATAGTTGTATGCTACATGTACCTTCATTACTCATTAATTCTTATACTTAATACAAATTTATATGTAAATACAAATGATTCAATTTTATCACATTATTCTATATAATTTGAAAGACTTTATTTAGTCATAGTACTTATATGTTATTTTTGTATGAAATTGAATATTTAGTTTTATATTTATATTTTTATTATTAGTCTTTTTAAAATTTTCGAATACTATAATATCTTATAAATTATGCTTTTAGATTCAAAGTGAATTTTATAGTGGGTATATTATGCAGGAAAAAAATAGAAAAAGTTTAAATTGGTATGTAACAAACATACTTAACAAAATAATTTTTTAAATTAGATTAAAAGTCTAACTTAACATTGCAAGACTTATTAAATGGAATATATAATTGATTTTACAAATTTTTTAATTGATTTAACAAGTGTTTTATGCATAGTAAATTTTGATAATCTTAAAATTATAACAATATTTTCAAAATATAAATTTCTAATTGTTTATGTTTTTTTTTTTGTAAGTGTGAATAGACACTTAATTAAAATTTATTTAGTGATTGTGAGATCTAGCGAAAAGGTTCTAGAGCCATAAATGATAGAAAAATTATAATTGCAATTTTTGTGAATATTTTCAAATTATTTTTTTATTTAATTTAGTTTTTAAAATTACTAATTATTTTCAATGATTATGTATTTTTTTTTTTAAATTTTAGACTTTTAGTAAGCGTCATATTTTACAAAATTAGAACATGCACCTATATTGTTTGGGACAATGTTACATTGCATTGATGCATTCTCACATATAAGAATCCAACAAAGTTATAAAAATTAATAATAATTAGAAAAGCACTATGCAACAAATGATGGAAAAAATCTAACATTAACATGTGCATGATCATAATAGTTTTTAAAAAAAAACATAACACAATATAATTGTATGTAACTTATAATTTATAGGTAATAATATATAATGTTATAAAACTTAATGAAATACTTTAAGAACGATTATCTATTTTTTGGTAAGCAAGTTATGGATTGAAACGAGAATTAAAGGTTTTCGAACTTGTTTATAAAAAACATAAAATGAGAAATTATAAATTAAATAAAATTACAAAAGATAATATAAAGGTTTTTTGCAAAAGTCGTAAAAAATTACATTTATAATATATAATCTCATTTATGATAGAGCGTTTCCATAACATAAATTTAAAAACGATTATCTTATAGATAATGACAGATACAAAATACATAAATGATAGATAATGACAGATAGAAAATACATAAATAAAATATTAGTTAGAATTTACAATCACTTTTTAATTTTACTTTTAGGTTATATAATATTTCTTCTCACATGAAATACACGATAAAGATAAGGAGAGGCCTATTTAATAAATAAAGAATAAGGAAAATCATGTATATACTATTTGTAAGATATATTAGTTTTCCAGACATATTGTTAGTGTTTATGAGTGAAATGCATGACTCTAAGAATCATATTTATTTAAGGAGTGAAATGTATATACTATTAATTAAAATTTATTTTTTTAATTACAATTTATTATATATTAAATTTGTTTGATATTTTCTTTACTTAATAAAATTCAATATTTTCACAACAAATATTTGTAACAATAAAAAACCAATGTCCATAATAATATGATCACTACTAAAAAAAAAGACATTTGAGAAAAGGTTTTTACATCGGGTATCAAAATAGGTGATGTAAAAAATACAGTTAACAAACTTTTTACATCAGGTATTTATTTCCAATGATATAAAAAATAAGGGAAAATTTTTTTTTCGTCACCTATTACATCGGGTAATCTCATCCACCGATGTAAAAGATTTCCAGAAAAAAAACACGGTGGCATTTTTGTAAATAAGAAACAAGGTGACAAAAAAGTTAAAAAAAAATATAAGAAAGCTATTACATCGGTCTAAAGACAAACCGATGTAAAAAGTGATTCTTTGAATTAATATATAAATTATATTGAAAATGAATAAAAACGTGGGTAAAAAAAAAAAACCTATTAAATCGGTGGGAGTCACCACCGATGTAATAGCCTGACGTATTTTAAAAAAAAAAAACAACCTATTAAATCGGTGGGAGTCTCCACCGATGTAATAGCCTAAGCAGTATTTAAAAAAAAAAAACCTATTAAATCGGTGGGAGTCTCCAACGATGTAATAGCCTAAGCAGTATTTAAAAAAAAAAAACCTATTAAATCGGTGGGAGTCTCCACCGATGTAATAGCCTGACATATTTTAAAAAAAAAAAAATTACCTATTAAATCGGTGGAAGTTTCCACCGATGTAACAGCCATCCCCTTATATCGGTCACATTTTCCACCGATGTAAAAAGTTCTAAACACAATTTTCTTTTATTCCCGAAAACTGTTCATTTGCCATTTCCGACCCATTTCCGACCCATTTTCACTGACGATTCCCTCCGCCTACTGTCTGGTCAAGTTCGCCGCTTTATTCCCGAAAATTGTTCATTTGCCATTTCCGACCCATTTCCGACCCATTTTCGCCGACGATTCCCTCCGCCTACTGTCTGGTCAAGTTCGCCGCGACGTTCATCTCAGTACCCATTTTCCACCACGTCGCGAACCATTTTCCATTCCGACGAACTTTCCTCCGCGTCGCGACCCATTTTCCATTCCGACCAATTTTCCTCCGCCTACTGTCACGACGTCGCGACATCTCAGCTAGTAAAGCGATTTCAGTTCAGTTCGCCGCGTCGATTTCAGTCACAAACTCCTTTGCATCACAACGATTTCGTCATTATCGGTAAATCTCGATTTCCTTTCATCAGTGTACTAATTTGTTTAAATTGTGTTTCTGTTCTGGGAAAACAAGTGGTTGAAGTAATTTCTGGCTGAAACAAGTTAGATATGCTGTTTGGGTCTGATATTTTCGAGCGAGAATAGCTGATATTCTGTTGGTTTGACAGTGGAAGTTTTGCTGCATTTCTGATCATACATTTCATTTCTATTCATACATTTGTGAGATTTTTGGTTTGGAATCGAAAGATAAACTTTGATGATATGATAATTATAGTTTGACATCGGTATTTTGAAGTTGATAATGGAGTTTCGGTTTGTCAATGTGCTTGTGATCGTGTTGCGAGGTTGTTTTTTCGCTTGTTTTAAATTTGAATGAGATTTTTGTTCGTCAATATTATGTTCACTTGATTTTAATTTGGTTGAAGTTTCAATGTCATTATCACGTTAATATGTTATTCTTGCTTGTGGGGGTTTGTTCATGTTTTAATCAATTTTTATTTTGCGATAACAATTTTAAATAGTTGTCGCTGCCTACACCGTCGCCGCCAACACCACTTCCGCGACGCATACCGCCTCCAACACCCATTCTACTGCTTCCTCGTCGCCGATTCATCGGTCCCGTCTTCTGCAAATCATTCTGCAAATCATTCTGGGGTTCGTTCTAATTCTATTTCTTTTCTTTTTTGCATTTTCTTTTTCATTACAATTTCAGCATTTTTATGCATTTACGCTATGTTACATTACATATCAATATTATGCAGTTGGCTAGTATACGATAGTTTAAATTTCTATGGTTCTTCCTTAAGATAAAGTTATACATGTTTATAGATACTAAACTTAGTAACTTTAACTAATGCAACAAGCTACTTGTTTCAAGAAAATATGGTGTATGTTAGTGTTTGTGCAGTGTGAAATTTCATGATCATGATGGTGAAGAGTGAAACATGAAGATTGTTATATTATTAAGTATTTACAGGTTCTGAGACAAAAATTGAATATATGGTGATCGTTTTGAAATTATTAGAAAAGGAAACCAGTGAGAATCAGTTATGTATTAGTGGTGCAAAGTGTAAACATAATAACAATTAGTAATAAATTGTTAAATGAGAAATGTGTTTTTTCAAAATAATTGGATATTTTATTTGTTAAGAACAATGGTTTGAGAAAAACATATGGACAAGGTTTTGAAAAAAATTTAAGAGAGTGTCTTTGTGTTAGTGTAGTGTTTATATATACTGATTTAAAAATTATTACTAACAAGAAATAAAAAAAAATATATAATACGATTAAAACATCAAAGGAGTTAAAATTGAAGAAGAAAAGATAAAATTGAAAATAACAAAGTGGCCTCATATTTTAATCATTGGCCAAAAATAGTTTAATCATTGGCCTCATATAAATTACACTTTGTTACTCATGTGTTTTATACTTTGTTCCATTATTGTTACTATTATTATACTATTATATTTGAATCCCTTTCTCCTATTTTTATGCTCACCAAATAAAAGAAGCGGAAAATTTAGAAACCTATGACAAAAGAATTAATGGTCCTCTCAGAAACACATTGTTTATCTTTAACCTATCAAACTTAATAGAGTTATCACCTTGCCATTGAAATTTGATTCTATTTGTCTTTCTCCGCGAAGCAGCGCAACTTGCAATCTCGGAATCTCCGTGAAGTAGCACAGCCGCGGACACATCGTTCGTCAGACCTTCCTCCGTGTGAACATAGTTATGGATCGTAGTTGGATGAGAGCTAATCGATTAAGTGACGAGTACGAACATGGAGTGATGGAATTTCTACAGTTTGCTGAAAGTAATGCTGACAAAAGTCTTCCTACGCTTTTTCTCTGTCCATGTATTCGTTGTGCAAATAAAGAACCAAAACGTAGTAAGAAAGAAATCATGGATCATCTAATTTGTGTAGGGATTTGTAAAAGTTATACAAAATGGATATGGCACGGTGAAGTAGTAGCAAAGTCAAACGTGTCTCAAAGAGACGGTGTTAGTGTAGAAATGGATGATCGTCTAGAAGACATGATGCGTGATATTGGACAAGATTCGTTTAAGAGGGCACATACGTATGATACTATATGCAATGACAAGGATAAACCATTGTACCCGGGATGCAAAAAATTTACACGTCTGTCAGCCGTGTTAAAATTATTTAATCTGAAGGCAAAGAATGGGTGGACTGACAAAAGTTTTACCGAGTTGCTTGAATTGTTGACCGAAATGCTTCTAGAAGGTAATGTAATGCCAAGTCGTTATTACGAGGCGAAGAAAATATTGTGTCCAATGGGTTTGGAGTATGAAAAGATACACGCATGCCCTAATGATTGCATATTATACAGAAAAGAGTATGAAAAGTATAATCATTGTCCAAAGTGTAAGGCTTCACGCTACAAAAAGAAAGATGGTGAGTCAATTGATGATGAGGTGGTAAAAAAGGGTCCTCCTGCGAAAGTGGTATGGTACCTACCAATAATTTCAAGGTTCAAGAGATTATTCGCCAATGCAGATGACGCAAAGAATCTTAGATGGCATGCAGAAGAAAGAAAATATGATGGACAAATTCGTCATGTAGCTGATTCTTTGCAATGGAAGAAAATAGATTCTTTGTTTCCAAATTTTGGCAAAGAGTCGAGAAACCTTAGACTTGGACTTGCTACTGATGGAATGAATCCGTTCGGTAATCTGAGTACTAACCATAGTTCTTGGCCTGTTCTCTTGATGATTTACAACCTATCTCCTAGGCTGTGCATGAAGCGTAAATATATTATGTTATCGATGATGATATCGGGCCCAAAACAACCAGGAAATGACATAGACGTTTATCTAAGTCCACTGATTGATGATTTAAGAGTGTTGTGGGATGAAGGGGTGGATGTTTTTGATGCGTATTCTGGCGAAAAGTTTAATATGCGTGCCATGTTGTTTTGCACCATCAATGATTTTCCGGCATATGGTAATTTGTCTGGGTATAAAGTTAAAGGGAATAATGCATGTCCTATATGTGAAAAAGACACTTGTTACCATCAGCTTGAAAAAGGAAAGAAGACCGTTTATCTCGGGCATCGAAAATTTCTAAAACGTTATCATCCATATCGTAGATTGCGGAAAGCTTTCAATGGGGAACAAGAGCATGGTGTTGCTCCAAAGCCCTTGTCTGGAGAGGAAGTTTATCAGCGACAACAGGGACTTGATGTTATCTTTGGAAAGTACCAAAAACGATCTACTGTGAAAAATGTATGGAAAAAGAGATCGATTTTCTTCGATCTTCCATATTGGTCTAGTCTTGATGTAAGAAATTGTATTGATGTGATGCATGTGGAGAAAAATGTATGCGATAGTGTAATCGGAACACTTCCCAACATTCAAGGCAAGACAAAAGATGGTATTAATGCTTGTCTGGATTTGGGTTTGATGGGTATACGAGAAGAGTTAACCCCACAATATATAGGTAACAAGACATATTTGCCTCCTGCCTGCTACACTTTGTCTAAAAAAGAGAAAACAAGTTTTTGTGAGTGTTTACAAAGTATCAAAGTGCCGCATGGTTACTCATCAAATGTCAAGAGGCTTGTATCAGTTAAAGATTTTAAATTAGTTGGCTTAAAATCTCACGACTGTCATGTCTTAATGCAACAACTACTACCATTGGCTATTCGTGGGATATTGCCTAACAACGTAAGGAAGACCATAACTAGGTTATGCTTATTTTTCAATGCAATTTGTTGTAAAACCATTGATCCACTAAAGTTAGACGATTTGGAAAATAAGGCTGCAGTTATCTTGTGCCAATTAGAGATGTATTTTCCTCCTTCATTTTTTGACATTATGGTTCACTTGATTGTTCATCTAGTAAGGGAGATTAGATTATGCGGTCCAGTTTTTTTACGGTGGATGTATCCAATAGAGCGATACATGAAGATTCTAAAAGGGTATACAAAAAACCCACACCATCCGGAAGCATCGATTATTGAGAGGTACATTGCAGAAGAAGCAATTGAGTTTTGTTCTAACTATTTGTCAGGAGTGGATGTTGTAGGGGTTCCTAAGTCTCGTCATGATGGAAGATATGAGGGTGTGGGTACACAAGGTTTAAAAGTCAAGAGCTTAAGTATTGATGTGGTTGTTCAAGCGCATTTGTATATATTGAATAACATAGATGAAGTTCAACCTTACTTATCTGCTCACAAAAGCATCGTAAAGAAAAAGTACCCCAAGATGAATGAAAGAGGGTTGTTAAAAGAGCATAATAAGAGTTTCTCTGAGTGGTTTAAAGAAAGAATTGCTAATGAAGATAGTGTTTCTAATACAATTAAGTGGTTGTCTTATGGGCCTAAATGTAACCTAATAACTTGGAGTGGATATGATATTAATAAAACCTCTTTTTATACAAAGTCAAAGGATGACCGTAGTACCACGCAAAATAGTGGGGTAATGATTGTGGCCGAGTCCATGCACTTCTCTAGTGCTAAAGATAAAAACCCGGTTATGGCATCTACACCGTACTTTGGGGTGATTGAAGAGATTTGGGAAGTTAATTATGTTGTGTTTAAAGTTCCTGTATTTAAATGCAAATGGATTGATATCAACAGTGGTGTCAGAATCGATGAATTTGGAGTTACACTGGTTGATCTTATCAAGTTAGCTTATGCGAACGAACCATTCATCATGGCATCTCAAGCAAAACAAGTGTTTTATGTCACAGATCCTTCTAATAAAAAGTGGTCAGTGGTTTTACAAGGAAAGGTCCATGATAGTGACGAAAATCATGATGAGAACCTTGATATTTCTGAAACTCATCCTTTCTCAACAAATGTGACTACATTCACTGAAGAAAATGAAGGGGATGATGTGCATGCTATTCGCATGGACCATGAAGAAGGGATATGGGAGGACTAGTAAGATTTTTTGTATAAGTTAATTCCACGTTACTTTATTTTCTAATTGTTTTTATTTTGTGCTTAATTTTATTTCTAATTGTTTTTATTTTGTGCTTAATATTATTTCTAATTATTTTTGTTTTGTGTAAACAGATACATGGGTGATTCAAACCCCAATAAAAGAAGAGTTAGAGGTCCCACTTTAATGACACAAATTGACAAAGTTCATCAAATAGGTGAAAAGATAAAGGTCGAGTTTAATGCAAGAACCTATGAATGTATTGGTGTTGGTAAAAATGCTACAAATTTCAAGAGTTATATAGCATCTCTTGCTCGACAGTATTGTAGCATTGTGAAAAATGATTGGAAAGAAGTAGATGAAGGCGTAAAAGATGCTATTTGGACTGATATTCAGGTATTTTAAATACAATACTTTATTATATTTTATAATCATATACTAATTAACAACATATGACATATACTACATTTGTAGGCTCATTTTACTATTCCAGAATGTAAAGATCCAAAGAATGATAGGTTGAAGAAAGAATGGATTAAATATGCGGAAGAGCGATGGAGAGGTTTTAAGACACAACTCACAGATAGATATATTCATCATCCCATAGAAAATGATCCTCCTCCATATGTCAAGTATAACTTTATTACAGAAGACGCCTGGAAAGAGTTTCTCAAGATTCGAGATACCCCTGAATTTAAGGTTAGTAGGAGTTATATATTTTTGTGTGCATAACATTTTTATTATATTTAGTGATTAATTATTTGTTTGAGTTTATAATAGGAAAAAAGTCAGAAGGGTAAGGATAATGTGGCCAAGAATTTATACCCACATGTATTGTCTCGTGGAGGGTATCGCTTACTTGAGGAGAAAATTATGAAAGAAAAGTCATCATCGAGAGATAATTCCACATTAGATGATAATGATAGTCAATCTCCACCATCACGCCATGAGTTATGGAAGAGAGCACGACAAAAGAAAGGAGGAGAATACACATCAAAATCTACACAAGAGGTTGCCCAAAAAATTGTAAGTAAACAACGAAAAATTATTACAAAGTATAATTATATTTGTGATTGATTAATTGATGTTTTTGCATTTTGTAGGATTCTCTTGTTCAAGAAGCTGAAAAAGGTGCAATTGTTCCAGATGGACGTAACGATATCTTATCATTAGCCATTGGAACATCTGAGCATGGAGGTCGTGTCCGTGGTGTTGGAAAACACCATAAACAAAGCACTTACTTTGGAAGAAAAAGTCAACATATCGACGTAAATGAACAACTTGCAATATTGGAAACAAAACTTAGAGCTGAACTTGAAGAAAAGTTGGTTGAAGAGCGTAAGATGTTTCAGCAATCATTAATGGAGACACTTAAGTCTATGTGTTTATCACAAAGCACAGGTGATATTAAATGCATTCAAAAATTGGAAATTATTGATGGAAGCGGAAAAGGAAGTTGTTCAGCTGCAAAGGGAAGCACAAAAGAGAGCACAAAAGACGTGGAAGTTGATGATGTTCAGAGATTGTTACTCATGGTTTTGAAATTGGATGATAACCATTTGGCAATACAATTAAGTCATTGTGCGAGTGTCTCTAATTTTTATGTTTCAGCTAAATGTATCAGAGAGTTATTGGTGGGTTTAGGTCATTGGCTTGACGTGTCTATTCTTCAAATTTGGTGCACGTAAGTAAATTTTATTGTTTTATTAAAGTCAATCTCTATTAATATGTTATATCTCTCATCACTTTGATTCTAATGTTAATTTTAAAACTATTCAGGTATATTCATCGTGTTTGTCTTGAGAATTCCGTTTCAGAATTATATGGATTTATGGACCCTGCTAGGTGTATTTATAATGATAATGTAGCGAAATCTCAAGAAGATGTTAAAAATTACGTGCTAGAAAAGTTACGTGATGAAAACAGAGCGTGCCACTTACTACCATTAATTCATGGGTAAGAATTTTTATGAAATTGTGTTTTATGTTATTTAATTTTGATTTTGATAACATATATATTTTATGCGACTTTTCTGTTTCCACACACACGTACAGGAGACATTGGCAATTAATAGTCATGTGTCCAAGAGACAATTTAGTTGTCGTATTTTGTTCACTTCATCGGGAAATTGACCAGAACACGAAGAAAATTATTACAAAGTAAGTTTATCTTTCATGTGACTTTCATTGACAACTAATAGTTATGTGATTTTTCATTGGCGAGTATATTTAGTTATGTGATGTTTATATCTTTCTGTATTAGTTCTTTTGGGATTCATCAAATGGCAAATGGAAATAGAAAAAAGGCTACATGGCTTCATCCCAATGTAAGTGTGATGTAAATTATAATTCTATAGTTAAATATATACGATAAATATTCACTAATTATGTCATTCAATTGTAGACAAGGCAACAACATAACTCTAATGATTGTGGATACTATGTGATGAAAAATATGTTGGATATTGTCTCTGCTAATATAACCGAGAATTGGATGCAGGTACTAAAAATAACTTTACTTTGTTCTTTACTTTTTGTTTTTCGACTTAATATGAATTTTTAAAAAATAACTCTATATTGTTATATTTATGTATTATAGGTATTTGATGACCCAACAGAATTAACACCAGATGATTTGTATGATTTGCGACTTCGTTGGGCAAAATGTTTCTTTGACTTACATGGAACTTAAGTTTAGCTGGTGAGTTTTATAGAATTGTATAAGTTGTGGTTTTTGCATAATACATGTGATTTTTGCTCATGTGTTGAGTTTCTTGATTTTTTTGCTGATGTTAATTGTTATTATTTATTGTCAGGCAATATGATTTTGGTGTTGTCTACCGAAGATTTTATATTGGTAATTCAAGTTTGGAAACTTAGAAATAGTTGAATATTTTAGTATATGTATATTTTGTGAATATTATGTAATTGTAAGTTTTGAAAAAGACTTATAATTAGTTGAATATTGTTTTATATTTTGTTAAGAATTTGTAATTGTAAGTTTGTATGTTGTAATAACAATACAAGTTTGCAATACAATTGTTCAATTTGTAAGTTTGTTGTGAAAAATATGAAAACATCGTCCTAAATGTGATATATGTGATGTTGGAAAAGCTATGAAATCTATATAGCGACATAAATATAGTTTGTTTGATATTGGAAAAATATGAAAAAATGGGTACAAATTATATTTGTATAGGGAAACCCAGAAAATAAATAATCTATTCCAAAAAAATTTCATACATTTTACATCGGTTATTAGTAAAACTGTATTCACTTTCAAAAAGGGACTTTTTAACATCGGTTGGAAGTAATACCCGATGTAAAAAGTCGCGTCACTGGGGACTTTTTTACATCGGGTATTACTTCCAACCGATGTAAAAAACGGATCAATTTTTTAAAAAATGTGCATAATAATTGTTTTTTACATCGGTTCATATATTATAACCGATGTAAAAAAGGTACTTTTTACATCGGGTTATTACTTCCAACCAATGTAAAAAACTGGATCAATTTTTTAAAAAATGTGCATATAAACAGGTTATTACATCGGTTCTGATATTATAACCGATGTCAAAAAGGGACTTTTTACATCGGCTCCCAGAACCGATGTAAAAAGACCCTGATTTACTATATCACCTGACTTTACATCGGATCCAAAACCGATGTAAAAAGTCAATTTTACCCGATGTTAAAAACTCATTACTGCACTATGTGGATTATTCTATAAACAATAAAACACACTTGCACTATAATAAAAAAATCCCTTTTATCTTAGTTAAAAAGAATTTTTACCTCGATTTTAAGAGTGGGATAACATAAAGATCATAAAAGAATTTTACTTTTCTCCTCGGTTCTGGATGAACGGAGTGAAAAAGTGTATGGTTTATGGGTTCGAACACATAAACAAAAATTCGTATTTTATAAAAAATACTCAGCTTTACATCTAGTGATAAAATTATATGAGGTGAAATGTGATATATATATATATATATATATATATATATATTTATATATATAATATATATATATATATATATATATATATAAATATATATATATATATATATATATATATATATATATATATATATATATATATATGTAAAAATATATATATATATATATATATATATATATATATATATTATATATATAGAAATATATATATATATATAATTTAAATAAAAGTTTTTATAATTTTCAAATAATTTATTGTATAAACCTACGAGTATAATTTTAAAGAAGAATCCTAACATTTTAATCATTATCAATGTTTATGACTCAAATATATAGTGTGTCATTAGTGTTCTAAATGAGTATTGTGACAGTTGTACGTTGATTAGTAATGTTTCATGTGGATTAATATGTTGGCACTGTGTTGAGCGTTCATACTCAATAAATAGATGACAAAAATTTGATTATGGACGACAAAGAAACTCAATAATCTAGATTACTTTTGATTTGTGAGACAAAAAATGCGTAAAAAAGTTATTCATTTTTTAAATAAAATATGGACTTTTCTCCTCCGTGGCTAAACAAACCGAGATAATACATTAATTCTATTGCAAAAGAACGTGAATGAAAACAATTGAATGTAACATGTATTACTTTATATTTCAATGTTTTACCATTCACCAATTTTTTTATGTGTTGCAATAATGAAATAAAAGATTATATTCAAAACTAATATTTCAAGATCTTGTTTTGTGAACAATATTACAATATGATTAGGAATTAATTTTTCAATGTTGATAGTCAAAGAAAACAATATAATATAGATTGTTTTCTTTAATTGATAGATATTGAGAAGTTATTTGAAAATATAACAATATTATCTTTTACAGTTCAATATTGGCAAGAGGTGGAAACAACAAAATAGTGTTGTAACCCCTTCTAATATTGTTGTATTCTCTTGAAACCCCTTCTAATATTGTTGTATTCTCTTGACATCTTCTATATTATAGGTTACTGACAAGGCAAGTTCTCCTAAGGTGGAAGAATGTATCAAGTGGTAAGTTTAGATCTTGTGCGGTATTGTATCAGCATCTTATAATCTTAAAGTGTTATGTCATATAGTTGTATGCTACATGTACCTTCATTACTCATTAATTCTTATACTTAATACAAATTTATATGTAAATACAAATGATTCAATTTTATCACATTATTCTATATAATTTGAAAGACTTTATTTAGTCATAGTACTTATATGTTATTTTTGTATGAAATTGAATATTAGTTTTATATTTATATTTTTATTATTAGTATTTTTAAAATTTTGGCATACTATAATATCTTATAAATTATGCCTTTAGATTCAAAGTGAATTTTATAGTGGGTGTATTATGCAGGAAAAAAATAGAAAAGTTTAAATTGGTATGTAACAAACATACTTAACAAAATAATTTTTAAATTAGATTAAAAGTCTAACTTAACACTGCAAGACTTATTAAATGAATATATAATTGATTTTACAAATTTTTAATTGATTTAACAAGTGTTTTATGCATAGTAAATTTTGATAATCTTAAATTTATAACATTATTTTCAAAATATAAATTTCTAATTGTTTAATTTTTTTTTGTAAGTGTGAATAGACACTTAATTACAATTTATTTAGTGATTGAGAGATCTAGCGAAAAAGTTCTAGAGCATAAATGATAGAAAAATTATAATTGCAATTTTTGTGAATATTTTCAAATTATTTTTTATTTAATTTAGCTTTTAAAATTACTAATAATTTTCAATGATTATGTATTTTTTTAAAATTTTAGACTTTTAGTAAGCGTCATATTTTACAAAATTAGAACATGCACCTATATTGTTTCAGACAATGTTACATTGCATTGATGCATTCTCACATATAAGAATCCAATAAAGTTATAAAAATTAATCATAATTGGAAAATCACTATGCAACAAATGATGGAAAAAATCTAACATTAACATGTGCATGATCATAATAGTTTTTAAAAAAAAAAACATAACACAATATAATTGTATGTAACTTATAATTTATAGGTAATATTATATAATGTTATAAAACATAATGAAATACTTTAAGAACGATTATCTATTTTTTGGTAAGCAAGTTATGGATTGAAACGAGAATTAAAGGTTTTCGAACTTGTTTATAAAAAACATAAAACAAGAAATTATAAATTAAATAAAATTACAAAAGATAATATAAAGGTCTTTTGCAAAAGTCGTAAAAATTACATTTATAATATATAGTCCCATTTATGATAGAGCATTTTCATAACATAAATTTAAAACGATTATCTTATAGATAATGACAGATACAAAATACATAAATGATAGATAATGATAGATACAAAATACATAAATCAAATATTGGTTAGAATTTACAATCCTTTTTATTTTTACTTTTAGGTTATATAATATTTCTTCTCACATGAAATACACGATAAGGATAAGGAGAGACCTATTTAATAAATAATGAATAAGGAAGATCATGTATATACTATTAGTAAGATATATTAGTTTTTCAGACATATAGTTAGTGTTTATGAGTGAAATGCATGACTCTAAGAATCGTATTTAATTAATGAGTGAAATGTATATACTAATTAATTAAAATTTATTTTTTAATTAAAATTTATAATATTATAAATTTGTTTGATCTTTTCTTTAGTTAATAAAATTCAATATTTTCACAAAAAATATTTGTAACATAAAAAAACCAATGTCCATAATAATATGATTATTCTATAAACAATAAAACACAGTTGCACTATAATAAAAGAATCCCCTTTTATCTTAGTTAAAAAGAATTTTTACCTCGATTTTAAGAGTGGGATAACATAAAGATCATAAAAGAATTTTACTTTTCTCCTCGATTATGGATGAACGGAGTGAAAAAGTGTATGGTTTATGGGTTCAAACACATAAACAAAAATTCGTATTTTATAAAAAAATATACCCAGCTTTACATCTTAGTGATAAAATTATATGAGGTGAAATGTGGGTCTATATATATATATATATATATATATATATATATATATATATATATTATATATATATATTATATATATATATATAATATATATATATTTATATATTGAAATAAAAGTTTTTATAATTTTACATTTATTGTGTTTAAACCTACGAGTATAATTTTGAAGAAGAATCCTAACATTTTAATCATTATCAATGTTTGTGACTCAAATATATAGTGTGTCATTAGCGTTCTAAATGAGTATTGTGACAGTTGTACGTTGATTAGTAATGTTTCATGTGGATTAATATGTTGGCACTATGTTGAGCGTTCATACTCAATCAATAGATGATCAAAAATTTGATTATGGACGACAAAGAAACTCAATAATCTATATTACTTTTGATTTGAGACAAAAAATGGGTAAAAAAGTTTATTTCATTTTTTAAATAAAAACTAAATAAAATTTGGACTTTTCTCCTCTGTGGCTAAATAAACCGAGATAATACATTAATTCTATTGCAAAAGAACGTGAATGAAAACAATTGAATGTAACATGTATTACTTTATATTTCAATGTTTTACCATTCACCGATTTTTTATGTGTTGCAACAATCAAATAAAAGATTATATTGAAAACTAATTTTTCAAGATCTTGTTTGTGAAACAACAATATTACAATATGATTAGGAATTTAATTTTTCAATGTTTATAGTCGAAGAAAAAATTAATATAATATAGAATGTTTTCTTTGATGATAGATATTGAGAAGTTATTCGAAAATATAACAATATTACCTTTTACAATTCAATATTGGAAAGAGGTGGAAACAACAAAATAGTGTTGTAACCCCTTATAATATTTATGTATTCTCTTGAACCCCTTCTAATATTGTTGTATTCTCTTGGCATCTTCTATATTATAGGTTACTGATAAGGCAAGTTTTCCTAAGGTGGAAGATTGTATCAAGTGGAAGTTTAGTCTTGTGCGGTATTGTATCAGCATCTTATATTCTTAAAGTGTTATGTCATATAGTTGTATGCTACATGTACCTTCATTACTCATTAATTCTTATACTTAATACAAATTTATATGTAAATAGAATGATTCAATTTTATCACATTATTCTATATATTTTAAAAGACTTTATTTAGTCATAGTACTTATATGTTAATTTTGTATGAAATTGAATATTAAGTTTTATATTTATATTTTTATTATTAGTCTTTTTAAAATTTTGGCATACTATAATATCTTATAAATTATGCTTTTAGATTCAAAGTGAATTTTATAGTGGGTATATTATCAGAAAAAAAATAGAAAAAGTTTAAATTGGTATGTAAAAACATACTTAACAAAATAATTTTAAATTAGATTAAAAGTCTAACCTAACACTGCAAGACTTATTAAATGGAATATATAATTGATTTTATAAATTTTTTAATTGATTTAACAAGTGTTTTATGCATAGTAAATTTTGATAATCTTAAAATTATAACAATATTTTCAAAATATAAATTCCTAATTGTTTATATTTTTTTTTTGTAAGTGTGAATAGACACTTAATTACAATTTATTAGTGATTGTGAGATCTATCGAAAAAGTTCTATAGCCATACAAGATAGAAAAATTATAATTGCAATTTTGTGAATATTTTCAAATCATTTTTTATTTAATTTAGTTTTTAAAATTAATAATAATTTTCGATGATTATGTATTTTTTTTTTAAATTTTAGACTTTTAGTAAGCGTCATATTTTACAAAATTAGAACATGCACCTATATTGTTTCAGACAATGTTACATTGCATTGATGCATTCTCACATATAAGAATCCAATAAAGTTATAAAAATTAATAATAATTAGAAAAGCACTATGCAACAAATGATG
Organism: Vicia faba; assembly: GCA_948472305.1. Taxonomy (NCBI): domain Eukaryota; kingdom Viridiplantae; phylum Streptophyta; class Magnoliopsida; order Fabales; family Fabaceae; genus Vicia; species Vicia faba. The sequence continues at coordinate 23,088 of CATIWC010001711.1, forward strand.
GAAAAAATCTAACATTAACATGTGCATGATCATAATAGTTTTATAAAAAAACATAACAAATATAATTGTATGTAACTTATAATTTATAGGTAATAATATATAATGTTATAAAACTTAATGAAATACTTTAAAAAGATTATCAATTTTTTAATAAGCAAGTTATGGATTTATACGAGAATTAAAGGTTTTCGAACATGTTTATAAAAAACATAAAACGAGAAATTATAAATTAAATAAAATTACAAAATATAATATAAAGGTTTTTTGCAAAAGTCGTAAAAATTACATTTATATTATATAATATCATTTATGATAGAGCGTTTCCATAACATAAATTTAAAAACGATTATCTTATAGATATTGACAGATAAAAAATACATAAATGATAGATAATGACAGATACAAAATACATAAATAAAATATTGGTTAGAATTTACAATCATTTTTTATTTTTACTTTTAAGTATATAATATTTCTTCTCACACGAAATACACGATAAGGATAAAGAGAGACCTATTTAATAAATAAAGATTAGGAAGATCATGTATATACTATTTGTATGATATATTAGTTTTTCAGACATATAGTTAGTGTTTATGAGTGAAATGCATGACTCTAAGAATAATATATAATTAATGAGTGAAATGTACATACTATTAATTAAAATTTAATTTTTAATTAAAATTTATAATATATTAAATTTGTTTGATCTTTCTTTACTTAATAAAATTCAATATTTTCACAACAAATATTTGTAACAATAAA